>CM046878.1:166449028-166810802 GCA_025667525.1 Glebionis coronaria | reverse complement strand
TTCGGTTCATGATTATTTTTACAAGTCTAATTAATTTAACAAGTATATAATTTTTACAAGATAATTAAATTAATTAATACATGACTTATATATAATTTAATTAAACATGAAACTTAGGTTATTATTATTATTAAATAATACATGTTTTAACCTAAGTATTTATTTAGTTATTTTACACTATAGTATTAATTAATTATTAAACATGACATATAATTAATTAATAATCATGTCTTAGGCTATATTAATATAGTATTATTACATGATTTAAACTAAGTATTTTATACACTTTAATTTAATTAAAATCATGCTTATATTTAATTAAATTATGTAACCTATAGTTTATTTAATGAACAGAATATTATTAATAAACTATATACTATAACTACATGACTTACGATATTAATTCAGCTTAATTCTAAATATAGAAACTTTCTAATTCAGAAAACTTACTATTTTTGGAAACTTTCTGTTTTTAGAAACTAATCTATTTTAAGCAGTAAATCTATTTTTGGAAACTTTCTATTTTAGGAAACCTGCAATTTTTAGAAAGTTACTTATTATTACACAACAAGTATAATAATACAAGAAATACAAGTAATACAAGTAATACTTAATCAGAATATACCGAATAGTTGATAAACACAGCATAACGTTAAAATCAATAAAACAAAACATGAACATATAAAACAAGCTAAGACACGATATAAAACCAGTTGCGTACTCAGTAATCAGAATACTTATATACGTATACTATTTATGTAGCATTAGTGAGATCGAAGTAGGACTCTCTTTCGTTCGTCTTCTTCGTTTACTGGACTTAAGGTACGGATTTCCCATCCTTTCATTATGGACATTCTTTTCTTATTAGGATTTCCCCGTCTGCAGTCAACTGTTTTCCCAGTATTTGTTTTATATGTTTGAAACTTATGTTAATTAAGAGCCTAAGCCATATACATGCATGACCAGTGTCACCTAGTTATGGAGGTACCATAACCATAACACTGGAGGCACCAGTGTTATGACTTCCCCACGGCAAAGTGATTGCTCGTGGCTTCCCTTTTCAGCTTTGGCCATTATATTATATTATCATGTGGGGCGTACGGGTGCATCCTAGTTACATGTTTAGCAGTATTGTCAGAGTGAATGCGATGTGTGCCTTGCATCCTTCACTAGGAGTTGATCCCTTCTACCTAAACTATTTAATTAGAGGCAACCCCTCTAATTGCATGACGAGGTATCCCCTCCAAGTATTCATGCAAGGTGGAACCTCATGACCTATATGGGCTATTTGGCTAATTAAAACAGATTTTCATAGATACGTAAGTCTTTTCAAACTATAAAACCAGTTTTATGAACATGAATCCAGACTACTTAGAACTTATGATATTCCGCTGTTATTAGTCTTATATGCTTACGTTAGTCCGTGTCATACTTGTATATCCGTGCACTGGGCGTTATGCTCAGCCGTTTTCCTTTCATGTTCCCAAACGGCCGGTACTCAAGGGCGCTCGTAGACTTTAAGCGTACGTGCATATGGACTGGAAGCTTTCTAGCCTTCTCTACTTTATGCATTTCATCATACATTTTGATACTTATTTATATGGACATTGTTTAGTCCTTTTCCTTTACAGTACTTATGTTTGTGTGTGATGAGCTTATACTTTAGGGTACCGATGTTTGTTTTCGGTATTTCCTTTATGGTCATGTAATGTTTAAGACATTTTTCCTTGTATGCTTTGATGACACGCCATAATCACGGGTGACATTCCATTTACCAAAATGGGGGTGTTACAATTATGGTATCAGAGACAAGGCTTCGACCTGTAGGCTCTCAAAACACGACCTGTGATTAGTGGGTAGTCACTATGGTCTTCCTAGAACTGATAGTCGGTTTTCATGCATTCATTGTTTTCATGCATTCATATATATGTCATTGTCGCAGGTTTATGAATGAGTAATGGTTGGTACAAGACTTGCCCTATTTAGTCGCATGTGCTTTCATCGAAACTTTTAACTTTGTGACCGACCCCTTGGAGTCCCCTCGCCATGTCTATTGTTTTGAGTGAACTGACCATAGGCGTTCACTCTGGCGCATATAAAAGTTTTCATAAAACTGCATCATGCATTCATGTACTAGTTTTCCTGCATAAAATTTTTCTCATGATTTATTGGTATAAATTTTTTTTTCATGTATATATTTTATGTTTGATCAGTTTAATCATGTATTTTGTTTTATACTGTCAGATGGTTCTCACACGCGAGCAGGAACAACTCAATGCAGCAGTCCAAGCTGCGAAGCAAGCTTTGCTTCCTCAACTGAGGAACGAAATTAGGGCTGAGGTGCAGGCTGCCAACAATCAGCAACAGCACCCAGTACCTCCTCCTCCTCCTCCAGCAACATTTGTCACATGGCTGGAGAGATTCAACAAGCAACGTCCTCGATCCTTCGAGAGAACTGATAGCCCCAGTGAAGCTGAAAGCTAGTTGGCTCATATCGAGAAGATATTCGATGCAATGGGTTGTGACCCAGTCTTCAAGTCAAGGGCCTGTTACAAGTTCGAAGGTGATGTGCTAGGATGGTGGAAGGCAGTCAAGTAGTCTGAGGGAGGTGACAATTGGGTGGCTGGTTTGACTTGGGCTCAGTTCAGGGAGTTAGTGATGAGACAGTTCTTCCCAAGGCTTAGCAAGACAAGATGAAGAGGGAGTGCCACAGAATCAGGCAGAGAGCTGGGTAGAAAAACAACGAGTTCATGCAACGCTTTCTTCGTTTGGCTTGTTTTCTTGGCGCAGCAGCAGGTACTGCCGAAGAGCAAGCATACCACTTCTGGTGGGCTCTTCGTACATCGGTTACCAACAACTTGGTGTGTGCTACTTTCAACACGGTAGCACAAGTTTGCCGATGCAGCACGTAAGCTGGAGATGTTGCATGAAAGAGAGGAGTTGAGGGAAGCAGAGAGACCCGAGAAGAGGTAAATATTCGTTATTCAGCGGTGACCATTCTGATTTGTTTAAGTATTATCCAATATATGTATCTCTCTTTAAACTGCATCTTTCAGGCAGAAGACTGGGGACCAGTCTCAGCCGGCTACTCAGCAACAGCCTACACAGCCCAATGGGAAACGGTCAGACTCAAGACCGTTCTGCTATGGATAGGCGTGGCGATAATGATAATTACCGTAACAATGTTGGAAACTCCAACAGCAGCAGGTCCTTACACTTACTCATTTCCTTATGTTACATGTGATATTTCCTAATTCTGACACATTAGCAATCTTCTACCAGGAATCATGGTAACGGGAGGGACCAGAACCAAAGAGGTTCACAGCCTAACTGTCCAGCTATCACTTGTATTACATCTTATGATTTTTCTGCATTGTCCTTTTGTACCTATAAACCATGTCTTATGTGTACTTTTCTAAACAGGCTCCCAGCCAGCAAGGGCACCTACTAGAGGGTATACTCACCCTCTTTGCACTACCTGCAACCGTAGGAACCCAGGGCCATGTCACCGCAACAGCGACGCATGCTACAAGTGTGGTCTTACTGGTCATCGCATGAAGGACTGCCGCAAGGGCGAGATGGAGGGCACATCTGGACATGCTGATTCAAAGCCGCCTCTTACTAGTGGACGCGTTTACACGAATTCTCACGACTAGGCCAATAAGTCTACAGGTACCATCACTGGAATCTTGTATATGTACAGTCAAGCTGCATGTGTTTTATTTGACACGGGTGCTACTCATTCGGTCATTTCTACTGCTTATGCTAAGAATGTTAGGATATCCCCTATTCCATTAGAGAATGTACTAAACATTTCCACGCCTTTAAGAGACTCGGTACGCATAACTCATGTGTACAAGAGCCTTCCCCTAGAGTTTGACGACAAGATTCGTCCTATTGACGCACTTCCTCTGGATATGTGAGATTTTGACATGATATTAGGCATGAACTGGCTATCCAAACATCACGCCACCATAGACAGCCATACATATCGGGTCATCTTCGATGATGTAAATGCACCAGAGTACATTCACAACGGCTTCGTACCCAGAGTGTCTATACAAATCATATCGACCTTGCAAGCACGTGTAATACTGTCACATGGTTGTGAGGGCTATCTTGCTACTATTCATGATTTGGAGGCTGAAGCTCCATCTATCCAGAATTAGCCGATCGTGTCAGAATTCCCAGACGTATTTCCAGAAGAACTTCCGGGCATATCACCTGCGCGTGAAGTTGAATTTAATATTAAGCTCGTCCCAGGAGCTGAACCAATATCCAAGGCTCCTTATCTCATGGCTCCCATAGAGCTGAAGGAGTTAAAGGAACAACTTCGGGAACTGTTAGGGCTCGGTTTCATTCGACCTAGTGCTTCTCCATGGGTCGCACCTGTTCTGTTCATAAAGAAGAAGGACGGCAACATGCGTCTATGCATAGATTATCGTGAGCTTAACAAGATCACCATCAGGAATAGGTATCCGCTGCTACGCATTGACGATTTGTTTGAACAACTCCAAGGGGCCAAACATTTCTCCAAGATTGTTCTGAGGTCGGTCTATCATCAGCTACGGGTTAAAGAGCAGGACATCGCCAAGACTGCTTTCCGTACACGCTATGGGCACTACGAGTTTGTAGTCATGCCTTCCGGCCTTACCAATGCTCCAGCTGTCTTCATGGATCTGATGAACCGTATCTTCCATGAGTTCCTGGACAAGTTCGTCATTGTATTCATTAACGACATCCTGATCTTCTCTAAGTCCAAGGAGGAACACGAAGACCATCTTCGTATAGTATTACAGATACTTCACCAGAAGAAACTGTATGCGAAATTCTCCAAGTGTGAGTTCTGGTTAGACAAGGTGGCATTCTTAGGTCACATTGTATCAGCAGAAGGAATCACCATGGATCCAGCAAAGGTTGAGGCTATTACCAAGTGACAAGACTGACATAAACGACTGAAGTTCGCAGTTTCCTAGGCTTAGCAGGTTACTATCGTAGGTTCGTAGAGAACTTTTCCCGTTTAGCACTACCATTGACCAAACTGATGCGAAAAGGGGAGAAATTCGTTTGGACTGAAGAAAGAGAGAAGAGCTTTGAAGACCTAAAGCAGAAGTTAGTATCTGTACCGATTCTTATTCTCCCATCTGGTACAGGTGGATTTCAAATCTACAGTGATGCTTTAGGGAAGGGACTTGGCTGTGTTCTCATGCAACTTGGGAAAGTGATTGCGTACGCTTTACGGCACCTTAAGCCTTATGAGGAAAATTACCCTATACATGACTTGGAACTTGTAGCAGTCGTGTTTGCATTGAAGATATGGAGGCACTACTTGTATAGAGAATCATATGACATCTTCACAGACCACAAGAGCCTGAAGTACATCTTCACTCAACGTGAACTGAATATGCGACAGACATCGAGATCATGGTACGTGGACAGCACGGTGACTGGGCTAATCTTAGAGTGGAAACTGAGTTACTCTCTAGGATCACAGAAGCTCAGAAGGATGATGGTGAAATTTGGGAGATCATCAGAACTTAGAACAACAGACGGAGTTTCGGTTAGATGACGATGGTATCTTATGGCAGGGCACTAGACTTTGTGTTCTTGATGATCCTACTCTCACAGAAGCGTTATTAGCTGAAGCTCATAGCTCCCCATTCTCTATTCATCCTGGTTCGACCAAGATGTACCACGACATCTAGCAATACTTTTGGTGGAGTGGTATGAAACAGGATGTTGCTACTTACGTCTCCAAATGTCTTACCTGCCAGCAGGTTAAGATCGAGCATCAGCGGTCTAGTGGTTTACTACAACCGTTAGACATTCCAGAGTGGAAATGGGACAAAATCACCATGGATTTTGTTACCGGTCTTCCGTAGACAAAGAGGAGGCATGATGCGATTTGGGTTATCGTTGATCGACTTACTAAGTCAGCTCATTTCTTACCGATCCGTAAGGATGACCCGGTCAGTAAACTCGCCGACACTTACAAGAAGGAGATCATGAGACTTCATGGTGCTCCATCCAGTATCGTCTCAGACAAAGATGCTCGTTTCACTTCGCGATTCTGGAAGAGTCTGCAGAAATCTTGGGGTACAAAACTTAAGCTTAGCACGGCTTTTCATCCTCAAACAGACGGGCAATCGGAGCGAACGATTCAGACATTAGAAGACATGTTGTGGTCATGTGCGTTGGAAGGGACATGAGATTGGGACAATTACATTTGTTTGGTAGAGTTTGCATACAATAACAGTTGGCACGCTAGCATTAAGTGTGCTCCATTCGAGATGTTGTATGGCAGAAAGTGTCACGCCCCAATCTGCTGGGATCAGGTCGGTGAGCGAACATTTGAAGAACCAGAAATGATAGAGTTGACCAACGAGAAGGTCGTTGTAGCTAAGCAGAAATTACAAAAAGCACGTGCACGTCAAAAGAGTTATGCCGACAAGCATCGTAGGGACTTACACATTAACATAGGAGATCACGTCTTTCTTAAGGTATCACCAGCACGTGGCGTTAAGCATTTTGGAATCAAAGGGAAGCCCAATCCTCGATTGATCAGACCGTTTAATATCATTGAGCGAGTCGGTGAAGTATCTTATCGTTTAGCGTTACCTCTGTAGCTTTCTCAGTTCACGATGTTTCCATGTGTCCTTACTCAGAGGGAATAAGTATCATTCCCTTCACATGGTTCAGTATCCACTGGAACAGATTCGTGAAGATCTTACATTCATAGAGGAACCCGAACGAGTTCTTGACAGGAAAGAACGAGTCATGAGGAAGAAGACGATTCCATTCGTCAAAATCCTTTGGAGGGACTATACCGAGCGGGAAGCCACTTGGGAAACAGAGGAGTCTATCCGGGTTTCTTATCCTCATTTCATATTTTGAATTCGGGTATGTTCCTCTTTCAGTTTATTTTATCTATAATTCGGGGACGAATTATTCTTTTTAGGGGGAAGAGTTGTAAAACCTGCATGCTTTTACCATGAATAGTAACCTTAGTAACGTACGTAAATTTAAAAACTTTCCTTTTATAGCATGAACACGTGTCACGATTAGGAATTACAGAAATTATGTACGTATAATTATACGATAAGTATTAAGTACATGTTAATACACGATAATTATTATCAATAATAATTATAATCACGAACATGAAATCATGAACGTAAGAATCACGAACATATAATTATGTATTTACGTATATTATTAATACGATAAATATCGTTACGTACAAGTAATTATAATAACACGAATAATTAAACGTAACACGTAATCACGAACACACAAACACGTAATAAAATAGACACGACAAAAGCTTCGGGTTTCCCTTGGTGGGCCCTCATAGCCGCGACAAAAAGAGAAGAGAGGGCCCCAGCCCATGACTAGTTGTATTAAAATAATAAAATAGGAAACATAAACATTATAGAGTTTTTCACAAAAATAAAAAATCCTAAATATCTCTCTATCTCTCCTTAGGCCGGCGGCAAGAAAACACCACAAGGGTGTTTGGTTGATTTTGACTAAACAAATCATAAGAGTGTGTTCGTGTGATCATGATCTATTCATTCCAAGTGTTTTGGTAATCCGTAACCCTTTTGTTTTTTTTCTTTTATTTAATTAATCATAACATGAACAAGTAATTAAATAAAAACATGATAAAAGTATGTCATGGGATCATGGGTAAATAATTAAGGCTGTTTCGGGTTTGTTTGTTTCGGCCGCCACAAAAATCGAGAGCCTCGAGGCTCTCGACGTCGGTTGGTTTACACAACCAACCGAGACATATATCTCGGTGGTGTTTGTGTTTGGTCGACAACAGGTACAAGGCACCCTGACTCGCGTCAGGGGTGTCCTTGTGGTTATGAGGCTCGGCGGCAGCAAAACCACCACCACCGGCACACAGCCGATGGCTAGGTTGGTCTAGTAGGGGGAACCGCAGCGCGGCGCAACAGGGGCCACCGGCACACAGCCGGTGGGAACCCTTGTGGTGTTAGCGGCTAGTCGAGAGGAGCAAGACCACCGGCACACAGCCGGTGGCAGGATACCGAAAGCAGGGGTAACCGGCTCAGCTTGTTTGTCACTGTTTTTGGGGGTTTGGTTCAGACCGGTTCACGGGTTTCACGGGTCCGGTTAACGACATGTTTTATTTAGTTGACACACGGGTTTGGTTCATGATTATTTTTACAAGTCTAATTAATTTAACAAGTATATTATTTTTACAAGTTAATTAAATTAATTAATACATGACTTCTAATTAATGTAATTAAACATGAAACTTAGGTTATTATTATTATTAAATAATACATGTTTTAACCTAAGTATTTATTTAGTTATTTTACACTATAGTATTAATTAATTATTAAACATGTTATATAATTAATTAATAATCATGACTTAGGCTATATTAATATAATATTAATACATGATTTAACCTAAGTATTTTATACACTTTAATTTAATTAAAATCATGCTTATATTTAATTAATTTATGTAACCTACAGTTTATTTAATGAAAAAAATATTATTAATAAACTATATACTATAACTACATGACTTACGATATTAATTCAGTTTAATTCTAAATATAGAAACTTTCTAATTTAGGAAACTTACTATTTTTGAAAACTTTCTATTTTTAGAAACTAATCTATTTTAAGTAGTAAATCCATTTTTGGAAACTTTCTATTTTAGGAAAACTGCTATTTTTAGAAAGTTACTTATTATTACACAACAAGTATAATAATACATGAAATACAAGTAATACTTAATCAGAATATACATAATACATGATAAACACATCATAACGTTAAAATCAGTAAAACAAGACATGGACATATAAAACAAGCTAAGACACGATATAAAACCAGTTACGTGCTCAGTAATCAGAATACTTATACACATATACTATTTATGTAGCATTAGTGAGATCGAAGTAGGACTCTCTTCCGTTCGTCTTCTTCGTTCACTGGACTTAAGGTACGGATTTCCCATCCTTTCAGTATGGACATTCTTTCCTTATTAGGATTTCCCCGTGTGTAGCCAACTGTTTTCCCAGTATTTGTTTTATATGTTTGATACTTATGCTAGATTAAGAGCCTAAGCCATATACATGCATGACCAGTGTCACCTAGTTATGGAGGTACCATAACCATAACACTGGAGGCACCAGTGTTATGACTTCCCCACAGCAAAGTGATTGCTCGTGGCGTCCCTTTTCAGCTTTGGCCATTATATTATATCATTATATGGGGCGTATGGGTGCATCCTAGTTACATGTTTAGCAGTATTATTAGATGAATGCGATGTGTGCCTTGCATCCTTCACTAAGAGTTGATCCCTCCTATCCAGACTATTTAATTAGAGGCAACCCCTCTAATTGCATGACGAGGTCTCCCCTCCAAGTATTCATGCACGATGGAACCTCATGACCTATATAGGCTATTTGGCTAATTAAAACAGATTTTCATAGAAACGTAATGTCATACTTGTATATCCGTGCACTGAGCGTTATGCTCAGGCGTTTTCCTTTCATGTTCCCAAACAGCAGGTACTCAAGGGCGCTCGTAGACTTTAAGCGTACGTGAATATGGATTGGAAGCTTTCTAGCCTTCTCTACTTTATGCATTTCATCATACATTTTGATACTTATTTCTATGGACATTGTTTAGTCCTTTCCCTTTACAGTACTTATGTTTGTGTGTGATGAGATTATACTTTGGGGTACCGATGTTTGTTTCCGGTATTTCCTTTATGGTCATGTAATGTTTAAGACATTTTTCCTTGTATGCTTTGATGACACGCCATAATCACGCGTGACGTTCCATTTACCAAAATGGGGTGTTACAAAGACTGTCTTTGATGACATAACAAAGACAATTGACTAATACATTGGTTAGTATAAAGCTTACTTAAGTGGGTGTTAATAAAAATTTGAAAAACAATGACAAAATTTTGTATAAACGGAAACATGTAAAACTTCCCCTTATAACGAGTTTCTAAAATAATGAATTTTCCATATTTTTAAACTTTCTTTAAATAATACAAATGCCTCGTTTTCATGAATCCACCGGTAATCTAAAACTGAGATACCCATTATTATAAAACATTGTACAAGTTTCATAAACGTGCCATATGTTTGTTCGATCGGGCTCTCCTCACAAATCTAACGAGTACCAATGGAAAACTCAACCGGACCTTGCCACGGTCACATTTGACTCTATAGTGTCTTATAAGACACACAAAAAGGATCGAAAGAAGTTGGTCAACGCATAGCTAGTTAAGCACCTTATTCTTTAGGAACGCAGAGCTAACCACCTATTCCTTTCTAGTGTAGTCTAACTAAAATATTATAAAAATCAAATAGATCCTTGTTTTTATATAGTTCTAGAGTAAGATATTTAGTCAAAAGACCAAATATTTACTAACCATACTTAGTTCGGTTTAATTCTGGAAAAATATTTTGCATTTATTCACACAATAGACAATTTATAGTAATAATTCACACATAAAGAATATAAACATAACTAATATCACATATAAACTACAAATAAGCCAGATATTTTCTAAAAATAACTTATTTTAGAGTACTAAATTTAGAAAACCTAGAAAATACAATTTTAAGATTTTAGGCATATTTTGTTTTGCAAGGCAAAAATCGACCAGAAGACAATTTTTAGCTTTCGGTGAAAGCTAAAACGTTGTGCAGAGCGCGTTTTTAGTGTCTATAAGAGAATTGGAGTCTGTAGGTATACATACTATTTTATAAATATTATTTTCTATTTGGGTGTCAAAAATCACAGCCCTAAAACAATTTTATAATACCAATTTTTGGCATGCATACACCAATCCAATTAGCGTTTTCTTAATCTCATAGAAATTCTAAACATGTTAAACATCTAAGTCATGCATTATAACAATTAGTAATCATGGTTTATGTATTTAAACGATTTAAACATGCACAACATATCAGAAAACACATAAATTGCACACGTAGTTGTAATTAACGTCTTGCAATAACCTAAAAAGCATGCAAACTCAATTTTTCCAGAAACTTATGTATCTAATAACATATAATTAACCAATTTAAAGATCATCAATTAAATCATAATTTACTATTCAAGAAAAAATGTTTTTGCACCAGTTTTAGCCATTTTTTTATGTAATTACATGACATAGATTTGGCTCGTGATACCACTGTTGAATTTGAAAACCCTAACGTATCTAACATACATGCATCAAGAGTAAACGCAGTGTATCCGATCGAATATCTATGCATAAAACGTAATTAACATAAAGATAAAGAATGCGTATGATATGAGTGATTTTACTCATATCAATTGTATCTAAAAACAATGAATATATGTATTAAATGTATAAATATTGCCTTGTATTCGTTTGTTTGTCGTTTAATGTGTGTAGGTACCGATGATCACGAAAACCGGCAAAAACGACACGACAATGAAGAAAAGATCAACAAAGCCAATTTCAAGTTCGATTTTAGTGGATTTAATTATTTATGAAGATTTTGGGCCAAGTGGGTCCCACATTTTGGTATTGGGCCCAAAAATCCCAATAAGGAAGCTAAGTTGTCTATCTTTTGATTACAAGCCCATAAAAAGCCCAATTTACCTCTTAATGTTACGGATGAGTAGAATATGGGCCTAAAGCCCGTATTAATAATAACAATGGAACAGTTTGTGTATTATGGGCTTTAAATTCCATTTAGTTAAATGGATGTGCAAGTAAAAACGAAAGTTATATAACTTTCTAAATTCAGTCAAACCACACGTTTTAACTCACAACCACCCACACATTTAACTTTCGATACTCCCTATGTTTTCACCTTTCACCATCCTTCATCCCAACACCAAAATAAACCTGTAAATCCACTGTTCACCCAAACCCTAGTAAATATTTTTGGGGCTTTTCACTTATTTGTGAAGAACGTGTGATTCACACGAGTGGGGAATTAAATCCCCAATTAATTCGGACTATGAAGATGGAGAGAAGCAAGTGACGTGGCTGATTTCTTGCAAATGATTGGCTGTGGCAGCACATATTCCTCAATCCACCAATTAAGATGGGACACCTCAGCCTGAAACTAGCACAACAAACACACCCCCTTGCCACGTTGGCAATCCATGTGCAAAAGGTGTTATTTCCACCGTTGGATCAAGATGAGAGAGAAGAAGGAATAAATCAAGGGATGAGATGAAAGATTCGCATCAACAACCTTCTTCAGCTAGCATTGGGGGTTGGCTATAAAAACCCCCAATTTCTGTAATTTTAATCCATCCATTATTTTACTTAAAGTTATTATGTTAAATTAGATTTAGGGTATTTTGTAATTTTCGTTTTATCAGTATTGTAATCATATTTGATTATTAATAAAAGTTATTTGAGTTTGATTAAATTCGTATTTAATTTTCTGTTTATATTTACAATTACAAATTAAATCTAAGCTAAATGATAGTTTAACTTGGGTAATAAAAGTAAAAAGTGGATAAAACTTTCCCCACTGGAAAGTTTATATGATTGATTCGATCAATGGTAGTGAATGATGGTGAATGGTGTTCGAATGATGGTAGATGAATGGTGGTGAAAGGTGGTTCAGATTAGTTCTATGTCAGCTCAGCGTTGCACATCGTCCCAAAGGTTTCTTCAAAAAGGTTCATTGTCTTTTTATTTTTATGTTATTTATATTTTAGTATAATTTGTTTAAAGTGGTTTAAATGGAGTGTATGCTAGTTTGCTGAGTAACACATAGTTTACATTATAATTTTTATTAAACTGTTTAAGTCTGCCTTATAGATCTGCTTAGGTTTTTGAGTTGCTGAGTTTGGATGTAATATTTTGAGAGTTTGAATTTGACATATAAATCGGAGTTGTGATCTGTGTAAATCTTGTATTTAGACTGTGTTTGTGGTTTAGTGGCAATTCTGTTTTAGTATTTTCGATGGATATTGTGGTTTAGTTAGTTTTGGTTATCTGAATTAAATTTGTCTGCTTAGATTGATGCCTGATTGCAGTTTCCTTGGATATTTCTTGTATTATGTTGGTTTGATTGTTTAAATAGTTTACTTTAATTTTACAGTTATTTTCTTTGGGTTTTATATGATCATAGCTGAATGTTTTGATATTACTGATAGCTGCTATTTAAACTTTTGGGATTACTGATTCATTAACATGATATATTTGGTTATAATTTGCTTTGGTTATAGATCTGATTTAGTCTGCTAGAATTGGTATTGATATGTTTAGTTTAGATGGCTGATTAATTTTCTTAGTCAAGCATCTTCGTTGCTGAAACTTGGATGATTCTGACTTGTGGAATTGTTTAGTATCTGATATCAGTTTTGTTAGTTTCTTCTTTAGCTGATACAAGTTTAAATTTAGCTGATTCTATATGACTTGCTGATATAAGTATAGGCTAGCAGATCCTATTGATTTGCTGTTTCTTGACTTATTTATCAGTCGAAATACATAACAAAAAGTCACCTCATGTGACTCCATCTCCATAGTGGGACTCGAACCCATGACCTCCTGGTCATGGGCCATACGGCTTTACCATTTGTTCTAGCAAGTTGTTTGTGTATTACATTAGCTTTATTAATTAATAAAGATTAGTAAGTTGTGCTGTCAGATTTTAATAAGATTTATATACTAAGTTTTCATTTATTAAAATTATTTACTTGGTTTTAATTACTTTTATGAGGTTTAAAAAAATAAAAAAATAAAAAAATACATTTTATCATTTTTAGAAATTAAAATTATTGTTAAATTTAGTTTTTTTAGTTTTTAATAAAATAGTTTTAAATAGATTTTGTTAAAGTAATTTTCTAAATTAGATTTATTGGTTTAAAAAATTTTAATAGTTTTGAAAGTGTTTTAAATTAAATAGAATTATTTTAAATAGATTTTTATTTTTAATAGTTTAAAAGTTTAATTTTTAAATAAAAGACTTTTAGAATATAATCATGAGGAACGATTCATGCACTTAGGTTTTAAAATTTGTAGGATTAATTTTAGTTTAAAAACCGAAAAACCATTTAAATCAATTGTCCAAATTGAAACAAAACGTCTCAAATTCACTTGATCTTCGTGTACAACGAACTTGGTTCATCACCGTGTTTAATTAAATCCGTCTTTGGTAATTTTAGTCTATTACTTTTACCTAAAGGTAATTTTCTAATTTACCCTATAACGTATCTTAATTAATACATACAGACCACATACATCAACATCAGCGTACCTTTAGTCCAAGAACGAATGATCAAGAACACAATTAATCAACCAAGCAAACACAAACCCTAATTTGTGTACCAAAACCGATTCACCAATATACCAAAGATCAAGATAAATCTTCTCTAAGATAATCTACACGACAATTCAATCAACCATTTCCGATTGCTAGATCTTGATTAAGCATATACTTAATAAGAATCAAAACTCGAATACCCTTTGGGGGTATTATTGCCGTCAACTACAAGAACAAAGAGAAAGGGTATTTTTTTAAGTTATAAAACAACGAATCACATCCCAATTATATACTGGAGCCCTGGGGTAATCATGGTAAAGATCTTATGTTTGTCTCCAAGTAATTAACCCTTCTAGAATAAAAATCTTTTCTCCCTTGTTCTTTTGATATAATCGGCCGACCAACACCATAGGTGTGTTTGTTTGACTTTTTGACTTTTTATATACTTAGTTATATAACTACATTAATTACCTTAAAGTTTAAAAACTTATTAATTAATCTTTGTTAAATCTTTTAACTTATTAATTAATTAGCGTTAAATATTAACTTTTATCAAATTAAATATACACAATAAATAGCCGTATTTATTTTATACTTTAAAAAAAGATGATCTCGATGTCTAAGTGTGTGACCCCTTAGGCACATGTACTTCCGACCGTATAAAATACTATCTATGACTTACGCACATCCCAATAGATCATTCAACTGCCGCGCATCAAGCTCATGCGTAGCAGGGGCAACATCCTTTGCCAACTTCCTAGTAGACCACAAAATTTGAAGATTAAAGACAGACGAATTAGAGAAAAAGAAGCGCTTCATCCAATTCTTAACCAAATCCAACTCCTCAAGATAATAATCTGGCCCGGAAGGTGATAGGTGTGTAAACACCCATCCTTTCTACCACTTCATTACAATAATAACTGAGCCAAAACGTGTATCTTATGTCTTTTATGTCGGAATTATGCGTGGTTTATGTTTTTGTTGTGATTTAGGACGAAAAGGTGAAAAGTGGAGAAAACACGGGCATTTACGGGCTTTTATCGAAGAAAAAGACGAAAGATGAAGTCGAGAAGTCAAGAGTGCAAAAAGAACGGAAGTCCAAAACCAATTCTGAAGATTTATCGAAGAAAACGTCAAAAGACGGAAGTTTACTTAAAGCCGAAGAACTCAAGTTTAATTTATTGAAGAATTAAAAGACGAGTTCAAAGAAATCCCGAGCCAAAAGTCATTAAAGTCCAAGATTAAAGAAGATTTAAAGGCTTAAGGACCAATGGTGCAATTAACAAAGAGATTAAGAAGGAAGGACCTAATGATGCAATTAAGGAGAAAGGAAAGAGGGGAGGAAGCTTCCTAAGCATTCCTTAATCCTCCCCTATATATAGATTATATGTTAATCATTTTCATTTTTGTTGGCTAATAGTGACAATTAGTTCTTTCACCTTTAATTACCTTGTCATTTAAATACTTGTCAAATTTAAATACTTGTCTTGCACCTTAAATTCCTTTAATTTCAAGTAAGTTTCCATTTAATTCTTGTCAATCTTTACTTTATCTTGTTAATCTCCTATCTACCTTTCTTAATCTTTGATTTTTATGTTTATGTTCATGTTCATGTTCTTATTTTGATCAAAGTGGGTTTTGATTATTGTGGTTAGTTTTGTTAGTTTTATTGATTTGGTTAGTTTGTTTATGATTATTGGATGTTTTGTTATTAGTTTGGTTTAATTTTGGTTAAATTGTGATTAGATTCGTGTGTTACTGTATTTCCTTGTTCTTCGGTTCGTTTCTGTTACTGTGATTCCCAGGTAAGTTCCGGATCAACACCAAGGAATTCTGAACCAAGAAGTTCCGGATCAAGGAGTTCCGGATCGACTCTTTGTTCATTCAGAAAACTTCCGAACCAAGGTTCCCAAGGCCAGAACTTCCGAATCAGAAAGTTCCGAACCAAGGTTTCTTGTTCATTCGGAAGTATTTCGATCCGATTGAAGTTCCGAACCGGAAGAGTTCCGGACCAAAAGTTCCGAACCAGAGAGTGTTTATTCGGAAGTATTCAAAAGTTCCGAACCAAGAACTTCATTCGGAGGTATTCCGAACCAAAAAGTTCCGACTCAAGAACTTCCGAACCAGGGGTTTTGAATCAGCAAAAGTTCCGAACGGAAGATTTATTCTGGATAAGTGACATATTCAGAATAGAGAATTTGTTCCGGATCAAGGATTTTGGTAATATTCCGAGCGAAGAAGAATCATTCAGAACGAAGGTTACATTCTGGATGAGTGATTGTTCCGCACGAAGGATTGTTCCGAATGAGCTGTATTCAGGTTCTTCTTAGTTTTTGTTTTTAATTTTTAATTTCAAGATTTATTTTTCCCGCCTCTTTCCTTAGTCGCACTTTAAGTTTATATTGCCTTAGATTTATTTTTAGCCTTGCCTTAGTTTAAGTTTCAGTTGCGTTTTAAGTTTGCCTTAGATAGTTTTAAGTTTGCATTATTTACTTTAGTGCCTTTTAATTCTCGTCACACTTTTAAATACTCGCCCTTTACTTTAAATTAGAGTTAGATTTATTTTAAGTGCCAATTTATTTTTAGTTTTACATTTTTATTTCAAAAACAACCAAAAAGATTTGTTTCACCAAAGAACAATAGAGTCATACTTTAAGCCGGAAATCAATTCGTTAAGATACGGAGAACTTAACTTTCTTACCATACAAAATCAAAACATTAAAATGGCGCCGCTGCCGGCTCTTTTTGTAAAGATTAACGGTTTTCTGTGAAAGACGCGTTGCTTTTTAGGATCCGTTCACTTGTGAGCGTTATTTTCATGCTTAAAAAATTCAAAAAACCATAAAAATCAAAAATTGTTAAAAATCCATAAAAATTAAAAATTTCAAAAATCCAAAAAGATTTTATCTTTATTGTGTATATATACTGTCTTTGTGTTTGGTTTCTTTATCTTTTGCATTTTCAGGTGTATGCGTACTAGATCTTCTAATTATCAAGAGCCCGAGACTCAAGAAGATTTAAGTATGTCAGGTGTTAACAACAACAATAATCCACCGCACCTCAACAATAACAACAATGTTCTTCCACAACCCGATCTTCGGACCATGGAGGAACTTTGTCAACCTACCATGTTTGGACGAGGAGGACCGATTGCGCCGATGCAAATCAACGCTCCGGAGTTTTCGTTGAAGCACCACATGATTCAGCAAGTGCAAACAAATCCATTCCGTGGATTGCCTGATGATGATGCCAACAAACACCTCGACAAGTTCATTACAATCACCCAAAGCATGAAGTTGCCTGGTGCCACAATGGATGTTCTTCGCCTACAACTCTTCCCACATACTTTATCCCATCATGCCGAGAAATGGTTTGATCGTCTCCCGAAGAATTCTATTCACACTTGGGATGACATGACTCAATGCTTTTTGTCGCGCTACTTTCCACCATCCATGGTCACGAGCCTTCGCAATCAAATCAGCGGTTTCATGCAAGAACCCGATGAATCTCTTTTTGATGCTTGGGAGAGATATAATGTCTTGATTGATCGTTGTCCAAACCACAACATGCTTCCCGTAACTTTAATAGATACTTTCTACAACGGTTTGACTTTTCGTGATCGTGATACGATTAATGCAGCCGCCGGTGGCACATTTATGAAAAGGAGACCCGAGGAGTGTAGAGAGCTTATTGAGAACATGACTACTCACCACAAAAACTGGGATTCCTCCGCTTCTTCAAGGAACAACCCGAGAGTCAATGTTTCTTCTACCTCAGCAAACCCTGATATGACCGAACTCACCCGCATGATGACTGAAATGAGCAAAAGTATCACGCTTCTCGCTTCAAACCAACAACAACAAGTTAAAGCGGTTGCTAATCCTTGTGAAACATGCGGCGGTCCTCACTCATACACCGATTGTCCTTCTACACAAGGAAATCCGGAAAATGTGTATGCAGCTTATGGTAATTATTCACCGGAAAATTACCAAGCTCGACCTCAAGGGGATAGAAATTTGCTGAGTTACCGGTCCAACAACTACCTTTCACCCGGTTTTTCTCCTCAAAACCAAAACCCCGCCAACAACTACACTAGAAGCAACCAAATCCCACCAAGAGCTTCTAATCCTTATCACCCACCCGCTCAACAAACCCCACCCATTAACCCCGATGTTGAAGCCATCATGAGAACCCAAGGTGAGCAAATCAAGAATCTTCAGAGCCAAATTATCAATCTGAAAGGAGATATCACAAAGCAAGGAAATGAGATTAGATCCGAG
This sequence comes from Glebionis coronaria, assembly GCA_025667525.1. Lineage (NCBI taxonomy): Eukaryota > Viridiplantae > Streptophyta > Magnoliopsida > Asterales > Asteraceae > Glebionis > Glebionis coronaria. The sequence continues at coordinate 166,792,256 of CM046878.1, read as the reverse complement.
CTTCGAGATAATATTCAATCCTCCTTCAGCAATCAAACAAATGATTTGAAGAATATGCTAGCTAGTTTCTTGCCCGCAGCTCAACCTTCTACTTCGAGTTCTCTACCTTCAAACACCGTCACCAATCCACGAGCAAATGTGAGTGCTATTACTACTCGTAGTGGAATTACCATTGTCGATCCACCAATCCCGCCCCCATCATCTACACCTCCTCCACCACCATTTATCCCTACTCCTCCTACACCTAGTATTAGTGCACCATTACCGTCTCCGCCTCGCCATGACGATGTATCTAGGAAGGACCCTTCAACATCTCAACCTTTACCTGCTACGCCTTCACCTTCACCACCCAAACCCAATATCCCTTATCCTTCTCGTTTAGGCAAGACCAAACTGCTAACCAAGGATGACTCTGAAGTGTCACGCTATGTGAAGATGATCTCTCAAATGAACTTCAACATTAGCTTTCTTGAAGCACTTGTCCACATGCCCAAATTTGTTAAAGCATTTAAGGAATTGCTTAACAAGAAGGAGAAGCTGATTGAGCTCGCCAACACACGCTTAAATGAAAACTGCTCTGCAGTTATTCTTAAAGAACTTCCGGAAAAGCTTGGAGATCCCGGTCGTTTTGTGTTGCCTTGCGTTTTCAACAAAACTGAAGAATTTACTGCCCTTGCTGATCTCGGGGCCAGTATTAATCTTATGCCTTTGAGTGCTTGGAAAACACTATCATTACCCGACCTCACTCCAACAAAGATGACTCTTGAACTTGCAAATCGCACTCTCGCTTACCCTGTTGGTATAGCCGAAGACGTGATCATTAAAGTTGGCACATTTACTAACCCGGTCGACTTTGTCGTTGTTGACTATGAAATGGACCCTCGTATTCCTTTAATACTTGGTCGGCCATTCTTGAGAACCGGACGAGCTCTAGTTGATGTTGCCGAAGGTGAGTTAATCTTAAGAGTCGGGGATGATGCACAAGTGTTTAAAATGGGAAAGCTTACAAGTAAATCATTTGGAGGCAGAGAATCAGTGAATATGATTAATGTGCATGATGACTTTGTTGTCTACAACAATCCTCTATTCGACTCTTGCATTGATAATCCACTTTTTCAAGATGATGTGGATGATTCTCGCTCCAATTTGGAACCTTCTCCCATTTATGATTCTCCACCGGTCTTTGATGCTTATGATGATGAGTCTAGCTCAGATTCAGATGATTATGATGACCTTACTTCCGAGTATCCCGACCTGCCTACATATGATGATTTTGATGAGGCCGATACTCTTTCGAGCGATTCTTCACATGATGAAGATCCTCCGCCATCACTCGATCCTACTTTGGACGATTACTCATTTGAGGAAGACTTCTCTACATTTCTCAATACTTACTTCCCTCATGAGAGTGATGCTCCTCCTCATGATTTCGAAGATTATCGTCTTGATCCTACTTTGGATTTGAAGAACATTCTTTCAAAGGAGAAGAACCCGGTCGACACCAATAGCCGCAACACATATGATTTAACACCTCTTTGTCCACCTTCTGAGGACGAGGTTGTGCTTCTTCGCGGATCTTCTTCACACTCTGCTGAGCCTGAGTGCTATTTTCCCTTAAAGGAAAAGGTGTTCGACCCCGGTATCGATATTCTGCAGCCATCTCAGTATCCACCTGATGAAATAAAGGGAAATATCTTTGGAACTTATGGAAATCTGCTTGCACCACTTCACCTTTGCTTCCACCGTACTCCATCATTGCTTAAGGGAACCTTGCCTACTCTTCTTTGGCTTGCCTTGTTCGCCTTAAGCCTGTGCTATTTGATGGACGAAAACTATGTCTTTGATCCTGGTGGATATGTTTCATGCTTCTTCCTATGATGATCAAGGTCGAGTCAGGCTCACGACTCGGTTAACAAAAACCAAGCGCTTCTTGGGAGGCAACCCATGCATCTATCTTTTAGCTTTCTTTATCCTAAGTGTAGGGGAGACCCGTTAGTTTGCTATTTCCTCTCCTCTCCTCTCTTAATCAGGGATTCGAGCGCTCAATGATTCACTCTTGATGATTCTTTACGACCCGTGATTCCGTGTTCCCATTCTCCCGGTTATATCCTAAACTCTTTTCGATTCACTATTTTATATTTTCTCAATATTAAAATAGGAATCTCTTTAGTTGTCGCTTCCTTAGCAAAATTTAAACAAAGTGCACAATGTCCTAAGTGTAGGGGAGTTTACTCCCACATGCTTAAACATTGAGGACAATGTTTATGTTAAGTGTAGGGGGGACTTCTATCGAAGTTAAGTGGTCTTTTCCTTGTATTTTTCCTCATTATTAACCGGAAAATCATTTTTTCGACATTTTTCAAAATTTTTGATCTATTTTGGCCTATTAGTTTTTCCCTTTGTATAGTTATTTTCTTTCCTTGCTAGAATAAAATTTAATAAAGTGGTTTTAATTTTCAAACGTTGTGAATCTTTTTGACTCAACCTGAGTTTACTTATCTAAGTTTACTCTAGCTAGTATCCTTAACATGTTTAAGTCAAGTTTTGCTAGGCTTTTATATAGGGAGCTATAAAACGCGAAATTCTTAATCTCACGGGTTAAGAACAAGAACTTTTCGCAAGTTCCTATAATTGATCCTAGAGAGTCGTTTATCAAGGGAACTTTAAAATGAGATTTCTAAACTTGAAAAAGTCTAAGAATTTGCAAGATCCTATAGGCGACTCGAAAACCCAAAACTTTGATTTAATAGGCTAAGTATCCACGAGTCTCATTCCTTGAGATTTTAAACTGTGGAGAACGAGAGATGATAGAGCCAATTATAAGTTCGGTATTCTTTCGGGAATTTATGTGAGTTAATTATGAGCCTATTCTTCCATCGCCTGCTAATACATTTATCTGCAATAAATAAGGTTGTACGATTTGAAAAGTTACTTAGCTTCTAGCCCAAGATCGTTTAAAAGTTGCTCGGTATGGATTAGAGTTCATAGCCAAGGCATAACTTATTGAAGCGGGATGCGAAGATTGGCGAGTCCAAAAAGGTCCTAACAAGACATGGGCTACATTTTGTTGCTAAAGATCCAAAGTGATGTGAAGAATCATTTATCAAAAATCAATATGAAGGATCGAGACACACGACGAAAAGCAAAAACTCCCGAAAAGTCATGGAGAAGTGTATCCGAAAAGACCCTAGCAAGGTATGAGGATAAATAGATCCAAGTCAAAAAGGAGGCGGATCGTTGTATATCAAAGTCCAAAATAAAGATTGGTGAAAAATGAAGAAGTCGTGGTCCAAGTATGAATCTCTCAAAACTTCAAGTGAAGAAATTCCTATTATGAAGAGAAGACCATTATTTCATGAACGTCTCTCATGGTTTGAAGTATGAAGTCGCTGCCAAATATCTGTCCGAGAAAGGTCTCAAATCGCGAAGCGAGTTATACCAAGATATGAACTTTATGAGGTCCCGAGAAGCAGTTTTAAAAGATTTTGTCCTTTAACTAACTATTGATTAAATCGTTCACTTTATTTTCGTCCTAAATAATTATCGAAATAAGTCAAACAATGCATCCTCGTGATCATTCAAGACAACAATAAAATATAAGAGATACACCTAGGAATAAGGGAGTCTAAGTGAGTAATTGGCCCACATGAGTTCGTGTTAGTTTGCTAACTTATAATAACAATGATCTCGTTTTTAAGCTTGGTTTGGAGAAAGTGAAAACTTGAGGATGATGATTATTCATGACATTTCCAAAACCCAAGGTATGCTTTTGATTTCTTTATTTTGTATGATTTTAATTTTCTATCTCTTTAATAAAGGCCAACGTGGATTGATTATGATGAAAAATGTAAACGTGCTTTGTAACTAATGCATTGCATGAGGACATTGCAATGATCAAGTGTAGGGGATTTGATAGGTGTGTAAACACCCATCCTTTCTACCACTTAATTACAATAATAACCGAGCCAAAACGTGTATCTTATGTCTTTTATGTCGAAATTATGCGTGGTTTGTGTTTTTGTTGTGATTTAGGACGAAAAGGTGAAAAGTGGATAAAACACGGGCATTTACGGGCTTTTATCGAAGAAAAAGACGAAAGATGAAGTCGAGAAGTCAAGAGTGCAAAGAGAACGGAAGTCCAAGACCAATTCTGAAGATTTATCGAAGAGAGAGTCGAAAGACGGAAGTTTACTTAAAGCCGAAGAACTCAAGTTTAATTTATTGAAGAATTAAAAGACGAGTTCAAAGAAATCCCGAGCCAAAATTCATTAAAGTCCAAGATTAAAGAAGATTTAAAGGCTTAAGGACCAATGGTGCAATTAACAAAGAGATTAAGAAGGAAGGACCTAATGATGCAATTAAGGAGAAAGGAAAGAGGGGAGGAAGCTTCCTAAGCATTCCTTAATCCTCCCATGTATATAGATTAGATGTTAATCATTTTCATTTTTGTTGGCTAATAGTGACAATTAGTTCTTGCACCTTTAATTACCTTGTCATTTAAATACTTGTCAAATTTAAATACTTGTCTTGCACCTTAAATTCCTTTAATTTCAAGTAAGTTTCCATTTAATTCTTGTCAATCTTTACTTTATCTTGTTAATCTCCTATCTACCTTTCTTAATCTTTGATTTTTATGTTTATGTTCATGTTCATGTTCTTATTTTGATCAAAGTGGGTTTTGATTATTGTGGTTAGTTTTGTTAGTTTTATTGATTTGGTTAGTTTGTTTATGATTATTGGATGTTTTGTTATTAGTTTGTTTATGATTATTGGATGTTTGTTTGTGATTAGATTCGTGTGTTACTGTATTTCCTTGTTCTTCGGTTCGTTTCTGTTACTGTGATTCCCAGGTAAGTTCCGGATCAACACCAAGGAATTCTGAACCAAGAAGTTCCGGATCAAGGAGTTCCGGATCGACTCTTTGTTCATTCAGAAAACTTCCGAACCAAGGTTCCCAAGGCCAGAACTTCCGAATCAGAAAGTTCCGAACCAAGGTTTCTTGTTCATTCGGAAGTATTCCGATCCGATTGAAGTTCCGAACCGGAAGAGTTCCGGACCAAAAGTTCCGAACCAGAGAGTGTTTATTCGGAAGTATTCAAAGTTCCGAACCAAGAACTTCATTCGGAAGTATTCCGAACCAAAAAGTTCCGACTCAAGAACTTTCGAACCAGGGGTTTTGAATCAGCAAAAGTTCCGAACGAAAGATTTATTCTGGATAAGTGACATATTCAGAATAGAGAATTTGTTCCGGATCAAGGATTTTGGTAATATTCCGAGCGAAGAAGAATCATTCCGAACGAAGGTGACATTCTGGATGAGTGATTGTTCCGGACGAAGGATTGTTCCGAATGAGCTGTATTCAGGTTCTTCTTAGTTTTTGTTTTTAATTTTTAATTTCAAGCTTTATTTTTCCCGCCTCTTTCCTTAGTCGCACTTTAAGTTTATATTGCCTTAGACTTATTTTTAGCCTTGCCTTAGTTTAAGTTTTAGTTGCGTTTTAAGTTTGCCTTAGATAGTTTTAAGTTTGCATTATTTACTTTAGTGCCTTTTAATTCTCGTCACACTTTTAAATACTCGCCCTTTACTTTAAATTAGAGTTAGATTTATTTTAAGTGCCAATTTACTTTTTAGTTTTACATTTTTATTTCAAAAACAACCAAAAAGATTTGTTTCACCGAAGAACAATAGAGTCATACTTTAAGCCGAAATTAATTCGTTAAGATACCGAGAACTTAACTTTCTTACCATACAAAATCAAAACATTAGAAGGGGAGTGTTTGCTAGATGACATCTATCCCTTATTATATTTATTCACGTAAAACACACGGAATAAACTAACAGCCGACACAAAACCACCATCACGACAGTATACCTCAAAATGAGAAATCTTAATAGTAGCTATGGCATGAAGCTAAGAAAGGTGAATACCAAAATAGCTAAGAACTTCTAGAAAGAAGGTGGAAAAGGGAATATGATAATAGGCATAATCAAAGACCCGAGTATAAACCTCAATCTGCCCAGGAGGAGCATTACGGATACTACTATTCGGGCCGGCTAGAGTAGGATGAACACAAGGAGGGATGTGACACTTCTCAAAAGAGAATCCAACATACTATGAGTCAAAGTGGATCTATACGTACCTATCGAAGATATTATAAAAAAACAACCAACAAAGTAATAGACAATAACCTGAAAAGTATAGAGCCTAAAAATATTAGAGGACGAAAGGCTTGAAATAACCATTAGTGGCAGTAAACATTGAGGAACAGATGGAGGAGAAACAGTGGAAAGGGAAACCCTAATTTATACCCTCGACATGAGTAAAAGCAATACGCACAAGATAGTGACACGTGTAACCCGCTAAAACAATGAATGGTCGGGATGGAGAAAACCAAAGGACGGGACAGGGAAAGTGGTACAATATACCTGACACGATGTCCCAGCATTCAAAAAATAAAAGACACGGAGTTAGACACGCCACACGTCCCACCTACCAAATAGATAAACACGGACACAGCTTACAGAGGAAGACAGTTATAAAAGCCCAATGATTCATCCGCATAACGCAAAAACCACTGGACTGGGGGGACTTGATAGCGTATAGTATGTACACGACCCATTGGGCCTAGAACCATACACCAAACCTCGGCTACGACCCAAGTAAGTATAAGTCCACCACGATAGCAAAGCTCTAGGGGGCCAACTCTCCAAAGCGGATCCGCAACACAACACCGGACCCGCTTCCCCGAAGCGGATCAAGGAACCCCTACAGATAAGTTTCCAGGAGCAAGTCCGTAGTCCACGATTAGCAGATAAAGAAAAATGGTTCTTTGGAGCAGAAAGACCCAATTAGAGTACCATCTGAAATACTAGGAAAAACTTAGTACTTTCGCCTATAAAAGGTAAACTTTGACACTCCAAATGAGATATGATTTCCTTGGTCTTCCCGGTTCACACATATACTTTCAAAAGCATGAAATCTTACTCTTACGTCATGAGTCTAATTGGGGGGTCCGCCTCCACGGTAAAGACTAACTGTTTACTTTTATTTGTGCAAGAAATCATCAACATCTCTTTTCATTACTACATCAAGCCCAATCCAAGACATCGGAGCCCATCCGCTAGGAACTCAGACCCCCTAATAACAATATTATTTTTTCACTAACAATTTTTTTTTTAAAAATTTGATGTATATATTAATCGTTCTCTCTTGATTTTTTGTTTAACTAACATAATTTTAGCTTATAGTTGTGTCAAAGTTCCAAGGTTAGTTGCAAGAATTGAGTTGTCTATAGTTGCTTCCGAAGTAACGGAGCATATTCGTGCATGAACTTGTTACAAAGAGGATCTTTATTTATCGAATTGAATTAGTGTTTTTGAGAATTGTAGGTTTTAAAGTATGAACACAATTAAATTGGTATATTGAGACTTCATAGGCTAAATTAGGAATTATAAAATAATTAGTTTAATGTTCCATAATAATTAGTTTAATGTTCCATAATACGAATATATGTAATCGTCTTTCCCATAACATTGGTAGCTAAACCAGATCGATCGAGAAGCAATTCAATGGCAAATATCATTCCACATGACGTATTATTGCACCACATTCTTCCAAGACTTCCAATCAAATCTGTATCACGTTGCTTGTGTGTTTCCAAGGAATTGTATTCGCTCATATCGTCCAATACGTTCAAAGAGTTGTACAAGCGCCATCAATCCAAATACCATCTAAACCAAGACAAATTTCTAGTCTTAATCCATGATTTTAAGGAACCACGAACGTTTGGCACCATCGATTGTGAAGCACCTGATAATGTTTTAAGTATCCGCTCCTATAAACTACCTGTGGCGGCTCAAAAAGTCAAGTTTCTAACATCTTTTGATGGCCTGGTATGTGTAAGAATTACCATAAGCAAATCTAAAAATTTACATGCTTTAATTTTATGGAATCCTCTAACGAGTGATTGGAAGACATTGCCTAAACCCCCCAAATATAAGGGATATGCATTTGGAATGTTCTATAGCACTTGCGAAGAAGACTACAAGCTTCTAAGTGTAATAGACCACAATAAAGTTGACATGTACTCGTTGAAATCTGACTCCTGGAGAATTGTCTCCTTTAAAGGTAGTACCAATATATCTAGATGCTCACAAGGTATTTGTTTGAATGAAAATCTCTATTTTCTAAATAAGTCAAAATACTCGGTTGTAAAGTTTGATACAAAGACTGAAACGTTCACAGAGATGAAAAGTTCAAATTCGTATGGTATTAAACAAGGACATCGTGCGACTCTAGTGGTTAAAAAAGGTTGCATTCATGTTTGTGTTGTGTATGATGTTGGGACGAATGGTGGTTCTGAAACCAAAATTTGGAAGATTAGTGAAGAAGGAGATTGGATGAAGATGGGAACTTATCTGGTAGATTCAGGTAATATGAGGTTTATGAAGCCACTTAATTTGACGAGGAATGGAAATCTATTGATGCTCGGTTACAAATATAAAAATAGGATTCCTTTTGGAGTAAAAGGTTACAAAGGTTATCTTTATAACGTAGATCTGAAAAAGAAGCGTAGCAAAGAGATCAGTAAAGACAGAGAAACGTGGTGCAGCGACATTGAAATCTCTAAAACAGTTAGATACATTGAGACTACAGTATCACCTAATCAATATATCAAGAAGTGTCGATCACGTAAACTTCTTTAGCCTGATTTTTTATGGGTTCCTTATATTATCGGTTATTTTATCTATCGTTATGTAATCTTGGTTTAGACTACAAAAACAATCAACATAAACAATCAACTTTGAAACGTTGGTGTGTTTCTTATTTATCCTATTTGCTGTTTTTACATTTTTTTTTCTATATCCAACAGAAAAGCTCACACTTCTTGACGGTCTCATGGAATCAAGAGCTGTCTACCATTATATTATAACCGAAAACTATTTGCAGTCTATGATTATTTTTGGTATAATTTTTCAGTTAGTTGTAACAAGGGACATACTTCATAGATGTTTTACGCACAAAATTAGGCCTCTGAATCACTTATCATCTGGGTGCATTAGACTTTTAGAAACAAAGCGCGCGATAGCTTGAGCGTGTCCCACTATGTATGTAGTCTTCTTACATATATACTTGTACCGTAGGTCTGGTATGTTGCATGATTTTATCCATGGTTATTTAGTTTGGAATTTGGATATATAAGGGTAAAATATATAAAATACTATCTATCTTATTGATTTGTGCTGACTTTAAACACTTACTATTTTATCTCGTGACTTTACCATTGTAATTGTTTGTTTTGTAACAATATTACCATTATGACCGGAACATGTACACGTCATTAAATTAATTATTTTAAAAATAGAAAATCAGTTAATATATTTTACGTGGAGTTACTTTTGACCCATCAACAAATAAAATTTTGAGAACATAGGAGAAACTACAAACAAATAAATGTGATTAAAATAATCTTTAAAAAAAACTTATTTATATTGATTCTCAAGAGTACTCGAGAGTTATATACCATATACTAAGTTGATAAATTCGTAAGCTGACTTTTATCAAATGTCATTCAGCCTAAAAGCTCAGTAGTTGAAATTCCTTACAAAGCTCAAACCAAACATCGCATTAGAAACTAGTAAAACAGGTTAAACATGATTAAAAACACAAACAAACACTCACTAAAAATCACTGAAAAGCCGAAACAAGAAAGGTACGAGACAAGCCAGAAGAAGTCCCAAAAGTAAGGTTACCATTATTAGCAAGAAAGATATCGGAAATCCCAACCCAAATCAAAAGCTCTTTACTCTTAACACCAGTCAAGTTCCTCATCATCCCCTCTTCAACGAACGCAGTGACTTCCACATCATACGATACTTTACGACCTATTGCAGCAAACAAATGTTGGGTTTTCTTCTTCCTGCGAACCCATACGAACCCAGTCGCCGTGTTGTGACCCACTTCGGTCACGCCGGTCATCGAGATCAACCCTTTTGGGATTATGAAGACCATAGATTTGGGTTTTGATAATTCTGATGAGTTTTGATGTTTTTATGGGTTTTGATGTTGCTGATGAAGATTGGAGATGGGGGTTGGCTAAAGATGATGAATGATTGATCAAGGAGATGAGTGTGTTTATACATAGTAAATCATATGTTTATAATACCCAAAAGTCAACTTTCACAGTCTATAATGGAAGTCAGACGTGAAGTGGATAGATTAAAAGCAAATCAAATAAAAATGTGGATATTACCGTGCCACCGTGTCAGTAACAAGTTACCAAATTGGTAACTTTGAGACAATTTTGAAAGTAGATGGGTAAAGTCACGAGATTAAATAGTAAATGTTTAAAGTCGACACAAATCAATAAGTAAGATGATATTTTATAGCTTTTACCCGATATATAATGATCAAACATGGCTTAGCATTTGCCAGAAGGATTGAAATGTACCCACTGAACTGTTGATGAACTGGTTAATATTCATGTAAAACCTGTAAATTTCAGGTTTTGACTATGTCATCATTGTATACGTCACCTCATGATATCTGAATATATATTACCACCTTTGCATGAAATATTTTGAGCAATCATATGCATCATACATGAGCATACATTATTTTAATCATCAGAACATGGAGACATTTAATCTCATAGCATACACTATGATTTTGAACATTTAATCATAAGGACACAGTCACATTTGTATGACTACATTATATGAGCATGCAAGACAATAAGCAATCACTCCTTTTGGGACATTTGTCACCTGAACTTATAATCATAAGCATTCATCACATAGGCTCATAAATTCAAACTCATGATCACAATTAATAATATTTACTTAAGTATTAATTTTTAAGCTTTAAATATATTGATATATATATATATATATATATATATATATATATATATATATATATATACATATATATATATATATATATATATATATATATATATATATATATATATATATATATATATATATATATATATATATATATATATTTATTTCTTACATCATAAAAGACATTACGTTACATCAACTGTTTTTAAATTTAAACATTACCTTTAACCATTCTAACTTATTTAAACTAAGTTGTCACACTTTTAATATAGGAAATTATTTTCTCATCTAAAAATGACCATACTTCCACCAAGAATCCCAACCTAACCAAAATCAACCTAGACTTAAACCTACTCACACAATACTATACATATACTCCTAGTGACTATACTTAGACATAAAAATTAAACATAAAAATACCCTAGACTCATTTATAGCCGAATATATACATATACATAACATTTAAATACCAAAAACCTTTACCATTTACACTTTTGACTTCTAGACTTTGTACAACATATTTCATTAAAGCATACACTATAGAAAACACTTTTTTCCTTCCTTGACTAGCCAATACCACCTGTTTGTTAATAAAACCATGACACCATGTACAACATTGGCATTTAAAGAGTGTACTAAATTCACTATACTTGTATCACAAAAACAAGCCACCTAGCACACCCCATTTGACATAAGACGTGTGATAGAGCACACCCACATAACTCTTGCACTTGTACAAACCTTCCATTTATTAAAAACACTATACAAGTCTTACTTGGTCCCCTTGGAAGCATAACATGCGACGGCAAAAGGGATGTAAGCGTCTTATGTACATATTTGCTCATTAAAACATGTACTTACATGGTACACTCCAAAAATCTCTAAATCTAGCTTATATCTCTCTCTTGGACGTGTATAAGCCCCACGCCACTCCTCTCAATCTCACTTTGTGATATTTATCATACTAGTAAACTCACACATCACTCACTACACTCCCATTCGGATTCAAACTTAAAAAACACCTAGACGAATTTCTAGCATTTACTTCTATCCATTCTTGGTCTTCTCCAAGCATTTAGTGCTTATTATCCAAGATATTTAGCATTCAAGTCAAGTGCAAGATCATCCTAGGTCACAACAAGAGAAACCCGACGTCTAGAACTCCTAAACCCTAGTCATCACCAAGTTTATCTTGAAACAAGTAAGGATGAGTCCTCTCTAAACTTTTCCTTACTCATTTTACTTCTTATGCATGTTTATACTATAAAAATGGAGTTAGGAATACATGCATATGTTTAAAACTTACAAACAAACCCTAAACAACATATAAGCCCGCGGCTTATATGGTGTCTATGGGTAAACTTGCTTTAAAACCCTAAAACTTGTAAGGATATGAATGAAGAACTTAGTGTAAGCCCTAAAGTAAATCACTATGTCACAAAAGTATATAGAAAGAAATATAAACCGAAACATTTAAGCTTATATAAGCCCATAAGTCATAAAAGCCTAGACCTATATAAGCTAGACATTTAAGCCTATAAAATGTATATAAGCTGAGACCTAAAAATATATATACGCCATGACATAAGATTTCTAAAACCTAATATAAGCCGAAAACTATAAATTATATAAGCTAAGTCATTTAAGCCCTAAAAACTTATGTAAGCCGAAACCTAAAACCCTATATAAGCTAGGCTTGTAAACCCTAAAAAGCTATATAAGCCGAGACTTAGAAATATCAAACCTAGATCATTTAATCCCAAGAAGTGTTAAATAAGCCAAGTTATATAAGCCCTCATATAAGCTAAAAATAAGCTGAATGCAAATAAGCCCATGTCTTAAATTTAAGCTTAGAAATATTAAGGTATAAGCCCAATAAGGAAAATATAGATACTAGCCCACTTGGTAATTACTAGTTAATTTAAACAAGCCCACTAGGCCCATTTTACCCAAGCCGAAACCCAATTAGGCCAGTCAAGCCCAAATACTAAGTTTAGAGACTTTTCGTGCCCATTTTGACAATTGGTGAAAGTTAAGGTTGATTTGGTAACTTAATAAAATATGTATTAATGATTTCGTGCCTTTACAAAAGTTCAAGGGTAGAATGTGTCATTTTCTAAAGTATAGGGTGCGTTTGTTTTAAACCGTGAGTTAAATGAAACCACAAGGGCCATTATTGCCAATATTTAAACTTATTATAAGCCCTAGAAGCCTCATTTTTTAAATACTTCGAAAGGGTCATTTTTGCCACCTTTGAAAACTTATTACAAGCCCTAGTTTAATATTTAAATATGCCGAGACTTAAAGGACCAAAAGTGTCACTTTAGGAAACTTATTACAAGCCCTAACTATTACTTTTAAATAATCTGAAACTTTAGGGACCAATTGTGTCATTTTGCAAACTTAAAACAAACCCTAACCCTAACTTACTTAATTTCCGAGACTTAGGGGGTGTTTGGTCATTTCCCCAAACTTTTGTAAGCCCTAGGGGCGTTTTTGTAAATAAACTAAACGGACAAGTACTAACGACGCAATATACTTAACGGACGAAACCTTAAAAGATATTTTGGTGAATTGTTATACTAACAAGGACTCAAGTTTAATTTAAGTTATTTAAAAATATTAATAAATTATTTTATTAATAAATTAACTTAGTTGTTTGGATAATTAAACAGACTATTAAGTCTATTCACGAAACCTTATAAACTGAAAAATCCCGTTAACTATATTTTTGAAGCCTTAAGAAAAGTAAATTGTATTTATTTTCTTACAATAACATAAATAATGTAAAACATAGTTAGTTAATTTATTACCCACTTTACTAAACAATATATATATATATATATATATATATATATATATATATATATATATATATATATATATATATATATATATATATATATATATATATATATATATATATATATATATATATATATATATATATATATATATATATATATATATATATATATATATATATATATATATATATATATATATATATATATATATATATATATATATATATATATATATATATATATATATATATATATATATATATATATATATATATATATATATATATATATATATATATATATATATATATATATATATATATATATTTAGAAACTAAAAATATATATATCTACAATTCACTATAAGTGTAAACACTTAAACGGTCGTAACAGTTTATTAATTTGTGATCATGCATTTTCAGCCATACATCCATCATGCTTTGTTAATTATGCATTTACTAAGGCACTTAAAATTACTTAGGTAATTTCTCCAGTTCGTAATCATACTGTGCCAGTTTATTCAGTGACATCATCCTCACATCACTACCACTGAGGTGAGTTCATGGCCCCATCTTTACTGTTTTATAACTGGGGGAGAAAATATACAAAAACTATATATATTTAAATATGCAAAACATGCACTGATGACAACAATAACTTATTGCATATTATTTGCCCCATACCCGTGGACTGTAATAGTTAATAGTGTAGCGCGAAATGTATGAATTGATCTATTCGGGTATTGACAACACCCGACCTGCATGACTTGCTATCACGAAACGCTTAGGCCAAGCAACAGGTTTATATCATTGTCGGACTGAGGGAACAACATCAAGACAGATCCAAATGGGCGTACTGAGCAACTTTTTGTCTAGCTTCTATTACAGGGCAATAGGAACTACTATGGTATTGGACTGTGATTGTCTTACCATGATCGTGATGTTTGGCATATTAGTAACTTATTATTTAACTAAACATGTTAATTCACCAACTTCGTGTTGACCCCCACATTTTACTCTATATGTTTTCTCAGGAAAATAAAGCAGGTTCATGCATTGGATTCCAGCATTTTAGGGAGCATCATGTCTACCATTGGGCTGGGATATTTACTTCAGTTTTATAATAAATGTGGTTTTACAAACAAGATACTAGGTGTGTACAATTAATTCATGTAATATGTATTAAATGACTTTTATGATCATTGCTCTATATGATGTGTGTTATCGGTCCACCCAAGTAACACCCCACGTACTATTCCGCTGCATTTGACCAACTTGGGGGTGTTACAGAAATGGTATCAGAGCGCATAGTTATAGAGAACCAGATCGATAATAAAAAATTTAAATATAATAAAAAGTTTAAACTGGACTATAATTGAACTTTTAAAAAATCAATGAAATAAAAAGAAAGTTGATTTTTGGGGAACCTTTATAAGTTAGGCATATAGCACATAGAACATACACATTATGTGAACTAACTTCACACTAATTTATAACCTTCAAGTTAATAAATCACCTAAGTATCTACTCCGTACTATTAACAAGCGTAGTTAAAAGACATAAACCGCATCGCATATACACTTTAAAACTTTTTGAATTGTGTAAGCTAAAAACTTACTCAACTTTGAAATGCTATTTTCAGCTATCATGACGCCACCTACTGTTGTGACTACCTTCGAGGAGCTCATGGCTCCTACCACCACTCCATTATCACCGACATCAGTATTTGTTGGACCCGCATCTGACACCGAGTCCAGAGATGACCAGCCAGACGGAGTCATCATACTTTCAGATTCACCTACCCCATCACCACCTACTGTATCCCCTACTTCACCACTGCTTGTAGTACCTGCATCTCCTCCTAGGGAGATGGACCATGTTGTGCCATCCTTACCACTATTGCCACCACCTTCTGCACATCACCCTTACCCCACAAGTGCTCTGCCACCTCGCAAGAGGAGGCGTGATTCTATTCCTGACTCGACCTTCGAGATAGGAGAGGGATCAGGAGCTGGACATCTCAGTCTTGGCACCTTACAGGCACAGGTCGACGCACTTGTGTCCCGACAGGCGCATGACACCACACTTATTCATGCCCTACTGCAGGCGGACCATCAGGGTCGCGCCTTACTCCAGGAGAGATATAGTTCTCTCTACTCGGTCGTGGCTAGTGAGTCACACACCACACAGAGTTCTCTGGGTATGACCCAGTGAACCATACATTGGTTGTTGGATGAGGTTGCTTACCTCCGCTACCGGCTAGCTTCACTAGAGGGTCACTCGTACGAGACCCAGGCTGCTATCCTCACACAGGAGGAGACTTTTTGGACTTTCATAGACCAGGCCATCAGGGAGTCATTGCTAAGACAGATCATCTACGGAGTGCCGATACTGCACGTCAGCACCAGTTGCTCGAGACCATGAGATTCTCTCGAGAGACCAGGGGAGCGATGATTCGCATGTAGGATGATCGTGCACCCACACCACTAGCTGGACCACCTGCACCTGCAAACAACCATACTAGTGTAGGCTAGATTTCGTTGTACATGATGACAAGCATTGAGTTGCATCTCAGCTCGCATGATTTAGGTCTTTTGTACTTGTATTTTCATTTCAGTAGTATCTGTATCGTAGCACCTAACCTTAGTAGGTAGGTTATCTTTTGTTGTACTACAAACATATGTACCACTATCTCAGACAGGATGGTTGTATCTCTGTCTTAGATTGGTTGTATTTGTATTATATTGATGTTCACCGGTACTGACATATTATCATCTACTTGTCTGTTTGAATTTATATTATTATGAAATCTTGACAGGTTCTCCAATTTGTTGTAAATTCTATGCATACCCATTTTTATGCAGCTTAATATAATAATCCTACTGACCAACTAATAAATCTCATCTTTGTGTATGATAGAACAATGGCACAAAGAGTCACTCGACAGAACCCTGATGTTACTCCTTTAGCGACTATTTTAGAAGCACAACTTAGAGTGCTTTTCAGTCAAGGCATTGCTGATGCCCTAGCCGCCAGGGAAACACACCCCAGTGGAAACCAGGGCGACAGTCAAAACTCGAATGCCAGAGATCGAACTGCCAGAGGATGTACCTATCCCGACTTCCTGAAATGCAAGCCCAGTTAGTTCAAGGGCAAGGAAGGGGTAGTAGGACTCATGCAATGGTTCGAAAGGACCGAGACAGTATTCCGCATTAGTGATTGCACCAGGGAGAACAAGGTGAAATTTGCCACGTATACCCTCTTGGAACATGCTCTCACCTGGTGGAACTCCCTAGTTGCTACCCTTGGGCATGATGAAGCCTATGGGATGACCTGTAATGCATTTAAGGAAAGACTTACCACGAAATACTGTCCTCGGGATGAAATCAAGAAACTAGAGATTGACTTGTGGAACCTCAAATGCTCAAATCACGACATCACGGCTTACAACCAGAGATTTCAGGAGCTAACTTTGATGTGTACACGGATGATCCCTGACGTGAAGGACAAGATAGAAAAGTACGTCAGTGGACTTACTGATTCTGTGCATGACAGTGTACTCGCATCCCGACCAACTACGGTCGAGGGTGCCATAGAATTTTCCACAGAGCTGATGAACAAACGGGGACGTGATCATGTGCTTAGGCAGTCTGAGTACAAGAGAAAATTTGAGGAGAACTACCGCGGTTATCATCAGGCCCAACCACCAAAGAAGCAAAACTTGGGCCAGATCTGTAGTGCTGTTTCCTCAGCACCACCACCATATGCAGGTAACAAGCTGAAGTGCTCCAAGTGCAATTTCCATCATTTCTCTGCTGCTGAATGCCGAAGACCCGGACAGGGCAACACCTATGTTCCAGCCATCAGGAACAACTCCAGCACCAACTACAAGCCCCACAGTGGCAACAATCAGAACTTCCATGGAAATGGACAGCCGAGAAACTGCCAGCACACTGGCAGCGGTAACATGGCTCGTAGGGAAGTTCGTTGCTATGGTTGTGGAGAGATCGGTCACATCAAGCCTGATTTCCCAAAGCGAGTAGTTAGAAACGAGAACAGAGGAGGAGCACCGTCTAGAGTCTATGTGATAGGAGACGCCAAGACCAACCCAGACTCCAATGTAGTTACCGGTACATTCCTTCTAAACAATCGCTATGCAAATATTTTATTTGATAGGGGAGCCGATAGGAGTTTCACAGAATTTAGTATCTTACTAGACATCACACCTACACCGTTAGATGACTGTTACAGAGTCGAGTTAGCAGACGGTAAGATCATTGAAACTAACACTATTTTAAGAGGTTGTACCTTAAATCTTCTAAATCATCCATTCGACATTCAGTTGATACCTATAATTTTGGGTAGTTTCGACGTCATCATTGGTATGGACTGGTTAGCTAAATATCAGGCAACCATTGTGTGCGACCAAGCTAGTCCGTATACCATGAGGAAAAGAAAATCTAATTGTTCAAGGAGAAGGAAACTCATATAGAACCGACACCAGACTGAGTGTTATCTCATGCACTAAAGTCCAAAAGTATATACTAAAAGGATACCCTATCTTTTTAGCACATATTTCAAAAACCGACAAAGAAGAGGAACCAGAGAAGAAACAAATCAAGGACGTGCCAATTGTCCGTGATTATCCCGAAGTTTTCCCAGATGATTTACCTGGTTTGCCTCCGACTTGTCAAGTGGAATTCCAAATCGACTTGATACCAGGAGCTGCACCTGTAGCTAAAGCACCATACCGATTAGCTCCAACCGAGATGAAAGAACTCGCTGAAGAACTTCAAGAACTGTCAGACAAAGGTTTTATCAGACCCAGCTCCTCACCTTGGGGAGCTCCAGTACTTTTTATCAAAAAGAAAGACGGATCTTTCCGAATTTGTATCGATTACAGAGAACTGAATAAGTTAACTATGAAAAATCGTTACCCACTACCACGAATCGACGACCTATTTGATCAGTTACAAGGATCAAGTGTATACTCCAAGATCGACTTACGATCAGGGTATCACCAATTGAGGGTTAGAGAAGAGGACATACCGAAAACAGCTTTCAGAACTCGTTACGGTCACTATGAATTTCAAGTCATGCCATTTGGCCTGACCAACGCTCCAGCCATATTCATGGACCTCATGAATCGAGTGTGCAGACCCTATCTAGATAAGTTCGTGATTGTGTTTATCGACGACATACTCATCTATTCCAAGAATGAGCAAGAGCACGAAGAACACCTTGCTCAAGTGCTAAAATTACTTAAGGAATAGAAGCTGTACGCAAAATTCTCGAAGTGTGATTTTTGGATTCCTAAAGTGCATTTCCTCGGTCATGTGATCGATGACAAGGGAATTCAAGTGGATCCCGCAAAAGTCGAATCCGTGAAGGATTGGGCATCACCCACTTCACCAAAGGAGATTCGCCAATTCTTAGGTCTTGCCGGTTACTACCGGAGATTCATAGAAGGATTTTCTAATATAGCTAAATCTATGACAAAGCTTACCCAGAAAGGCGTAAAATTCGATTGGGGAAAAAAGAAGAGGCCGCATTCCAAACCATTAAACAGAAATTGTGTAGTGCACCCATTTTAGCCCTACCAGAAGGCAACGAAGACTTCGTTGTCTACTGTGACGCCTCACACAAAGGCTTAGGAGCTGTATTGATGTCAAGACAGAAAGTGATGGCCTATGCTTCAAGACAATTGAAGAAACACGAGAAAAATTACTCTATCATGATCTAGAGCTTGGATCTGTAGTTTTTGCTTTGAAAATTTGGAGACACTACCTGTATGGAACAAAGTGCACACTGCATACTGATCACAAGAGTTTGCAACATATCCTAGACCAGAAGGAGCTAAACATGAGGCAACGTCGTTGGATAGAATTGCTCAGTGACTTCGACTGCGACATCAAATACCACCCAGGTAAAGCCAACATAGTTGCAGATGCACTAAGTCAAAAAGGAACTGATCCTCCCATGAGATTTCGAGCCCTATTCATGACCATTAGCTTGTACCTACCCAAGCAGATATTAGAGGCTTAACTCCAAGCACAGAAGCCAGAAAACATCGGAAAAGAAGACATAGGAGGAATGATTAGGACTGACCTAAGCAAGGAGAAGTTGGAAGCTAGAGCAGACGGAACGTTATGTTTACACGGAAGAAGTTGGTTACCATGTTACGGAGACTTGAGAAACATGATCATGCACGAATCTCATAAGTCCAAGTACTCTATACACCCCGGATCTGAAAAGATGTATCAGGACGTGAAGAAATTATATTGGTGGCCGAACATGAAAGTAGACATTGCCACGTACGTGAAGAAGTGTCTGACTTGTGCCAGAGTAAAGACAGAACATCAGAGGCCATCCGGTTTGTTAGTCCAACCTGAAATACCAAAATGGAAATGGGACAACATCACCATGGACTTCATTACCAAACTCCCTACTTCATCTCACGGTTACGATACAATTTGGGTAATCGTTGACCGACTCACAAAATCCGCTCATTTCCTGCCCATCAGAGAGAATGACTCTCTGAACAAGTTAGCTAAGTTGTACCTAAAGGAAATAGTGACTAGACACGGTATACCAGTCTCAATCATTTGTAATCGAGATGGTAGATTTACGTCAAACTTTTGGAGAGCCTTCGAACGAAGTTTTTTGGAACAAACTTGGACATGAGTACCGCATACCATCCGCAGACTGACGGCCAGAGTGAACGAACAATCCAAACCCTAGAAGACATGCTAAGAGCATGTGTGATCGACTTTGGAAAAGGATGGGTCGAGCATATACCATTAGTTGAATTCTCCTACAACAACAGCTACCATGCCAGTATTAAAGCAGCACCATTTGAGGCCCTCTATGGCCGCAAGTGTAGATCACCCGTATGCTGGGCAGAGGTGGGGGAATTCCAACTGACTAGACCCGAACTAATCCAAGAGACGACTGAGAAGATCATTCTCATCAGGCAGCAAATTCAGGCGGCCCAGGATAGACAGAAGAGCTATGCAGACAAGAAACGGAAGCCTATGAAGTTTGCAGTAGGTGACCGTGTTATGCTAAAGGTATCACCTTGGAAGGGCGTCGTCCGATTTGGGAAACGTGGGAAACTAAACCCACGTTATGTGGGACCCTTCAAGGTGTTTGCCAGAATAGGTGAAGTCGCTTATCGCTTAGAGTTGCCCCAGCAGTTGAGTCGGGTACACTCTACATTCCATGTCTCAAACTTGAAGAAATGCTACGCGGATGAGCCGCTAGCCATGCCATTGGAGGGAGTCCACTTTGATGACAAACTCCGATTCATAGAAGAACCGGTGGAAGTCATGGAGAGAGTAGTCAAGAAGCTAAAGCGAAGCCAAATCCCGTTAGTTAAAATACGATGGAACTCTAGGAAAGGTCCCGAGTTCACATGGGAACGCGAAGATTCATTTAGAGCTAAGTACCCACATCTGTTCACCTGAGCAGTAACGTCATCTTAAGCTTTGAGGACAAAGCTAAAATAACGGGTTAATGCTGTAAAACCTGTAAATTTCAGGTTTTGACTATGTCATCATTGTATACGTCACCTCATGATATCTGAATATATATTACCACCTTTGCATGGAATCTTTTGTGCAATCATATGCATCATACATGAGCATACATTATTTTAATCATCAGATATGGAGACATTTAATCTCATAGCATACATTATGATTTTGAACATTTTATCATAAGGACACAGTCACATTTGTATGACTACATTATATGAGCATGTAGGACAATAAACAATCACTCCGTTTGGGACATTTAAGTCACCTGAACTTATAATCATAAGCATTCATCACATTGGCTCATAAATCAAAACTCATGATCACAATTAATAATATTTACTTAAGTATTTTTAAGCTTTAAATATATTGATATATATATTTTTCTTACATCATAAAAGACATTACGTTACATCAACTGTTTTTATATTTAAACATTACCTTTAACCCTTCTAACTTATTTAACCCTTCTAACTTATTTAAACTAAGTTGTCATACTTTTAATATAGGAAATTATTTTCTCATCTAAAAATGACCATACTTTCACCAAGGATCCCAACCTAACCAAAATCAACCTAGACTTAAACCTACTCACACAATACTATACCTATACTCCTAGTGACTATACTTAGACATAAAAATTAAACATAAAAATACCCTAGACTCGTTTATAGCTGAATATATACATATACATAACATTTAAATACCAAAAACCTTTACCATTTACACTTTTGACTTCTAGACTTTGTACAACATATTTCATTAAAGCATACACTATAGAAAACACTTTTTTCCTTCCTTGACTAGCCAATACCACCGGTTTGTTAATAAAACCATGACACCATGTACAACATTGGCATTTAAAGAGTGTACTAAGTTTACTATACTTGTATAACAAAAACAAGCCACCTAGCACACCCCATTTGACATAAGACGTGTGATAGAGCACACCCACACAACTCTTGCACTTATACAAACCTTCCATTTATTAAAAACATTATACAAGTCTTACTTGGTCCCCTTGGATGCATAACATGCGACGGCAAAAGGGATGTAAGGGTCTTATGTACATATTTGCTCATTAAAACATGTAATTACATGGTACACTCCAAAAATCTCCAAATCTAGCTTATATCTCTCTCTTGGACGTGTATAAGCCCCAAGCCACTCATCTTAATCTCACTTTGTGATATTTATCATACTAGTAAACTCACACATCACTCTCTGCACTCCCATTCAGATTCAAACTTAACAAAACACCTAGACGAACTCCTAGCATTTACTTCTATCCATTCTTGGTCTTCTCCAAGCATTTAGTGCTTATTATCCGAGATATTTAGCATTCAAGTCAAGTCCAATATCATCCAAGGTCACAACAAGAGAAACCTGACGTCTAGAACTCCTAAACCCTAGTCATCACCAAGTTTATCTTGAAACAAGTAAGGATGAGTCCTCTCTAAACTATTCCTTACTCATTTTACTTCTCATGCATGTTTATACTATAAAAATGGAGTTAGGAATACATGCATACGTTTAAAACTTATAAACAAACCCAAAATAACATATAAGCCCACGACTTATATGGTGTCTATGGTTAAACTTGCTTTAAAATCCTAAAACTTATAAGGATATGAATGAAGAACTTAGTGTAAGCCCTAAAGTAAATTACTATGTCACAAAAGTATATAGAAAGAAATATAAACCGAAACATTTAAGCTTATATAAGCCCATAAGTCATAAAAGCCTAGACCTATATAAGCTAGACATTTAAGCCTATAAAATGTATATAAGCCGAGACCTAAAAATATATATAAGCCAGGACATAGGATTTCTAAAACCTAATATAAGCCGAAAACTATAACTTATATAAGCTAAGTCATTTAAGCCCTAAAAACTTATATAAGCCGAAACATAAAACCCTAATAAGCTAGGCTTGTAAACCCTAAAAAGCTATATAAGCCGAGACTTAGAAATATCAAACCTAGCTCATTTAAAACCTAGAAGTGTTAAATAAGCCAAGTTATATAAGCCCTCATATAAGCTAAAAATAAGTCGAATGCAAATAAGCCCATGTCTTAAATTTAAGCTTAGAAATATTAAGGTATAAGCCCAATAAGGAAAATATAGATACTAGCCCACTTGGTAATTACTAGTTAATTTAAACAAGCCCACTAGGCCCATTTTACCCAAGCCGAAACCCAATTGGGCCAGTCAAGCCCAAATGCTAAGTTTGGAGACTTTTCGTGCCCATTTTAACAATTGGTGAAAGTTAAGGTTGATTTGGTAACTTAATAACTGATTTTTACTATGTGAAATTGTTCTTGTATGTCTAATCGAATTGATCACAGATTAAAGTGCGAATCAGTCGTCTTTTGGTGAAAACAAATATAATAGTCGTTGTAGTAAAATAAAATTACAAAACTTAAAGTAAACGACAGGTAATTAAAACTAAAACTGATTAAAAAGTAAACGGTGCGAGAAATTAAAACAAATAACTAATAATAAATGAGCGAAACAAATAATAAAACGTAAATTTAAACGAAACAATTAATAAAAATAAAATTAAAAGACGAAATTAACTATCGACTCGAAAATAAAGTTTACTTAATTAAAAAGGAGAGAATAAAACTAAAATGGTACTTTAAAGTTAAACGAGGGAAAACCTAAAGCGGGTACTAAATAAAAGATAAAACTTAAACTTTACGAAAAAATATTAATACTAAAAATCGACGAAAAATTCAACTAAAAATACGTAACTTTCAAAATTAAAATCGGAATAACTTTCAGATAAAACTAAACAATTACGGAACAATACTAAATAATAAACAAACTAGCAGGCAGCTAACTGGAAGCTAGCAACCATACACCTCAAATTGGCGCCAAAACCTCCAAGCACACAAGCAAGCAACTCTATTATTTCGGAATAAGCTACGGTGCTTTTCAGAAAAGTTCGTTTCTTCGGAAAAAAAAAACTAACTACAGTACATTTCATAGAATCTATTTCTTCGGAATTTTTGTTTTTCAGAAAAAATGATTTCTTCGCAATATGTGTTTCTTCGGAATAACAGTATTTTCAGAAAAAAGAAAAAAATCTTCGGAATAATTCTTTTTCAGAAAAATCTTCGGAAAACTAACTTTTTCAGAATAATTGTTTTTTCGGAAAAATGACTAATTTCAGAAAAATGAATAATTTCGGAAAAACAATAA
This sequence comes from Glebionis coronaria, assembly GCA_025667525.1. Classification (NCBI taxonomy): domain Eukaryota; kingdom Viridiplantae; phylum Streptophyta; class Magnoliopsida; order Asterales; family Asteraceae; genus Glebionis; species Glebionis coronaria. The sequence goes on along the minus strand of CM046878.1, from coordinate 166,767,860 downwards.
ATTCAGAGAAAAGGGAAATTTCAGAAAAATGACTTTTCGGAATAATTTGTTTTCAGAGAAATGACGAATTCATAGAAACAACAAATTCAGAGAAAAGGCAAAGTTCGGAATAATTAACCCTAATCCGAAAACATGAAAAATAAAAGATACAGTACACTAAAATAAGAAAATAAGTCACGAATAAGCTAAAATCAAATAAGCAATCTACCAAAACTTAATATAAAACACTTTTTAGAAAAACTAATTCAACCACAAATTAAATACTTGAAAAACACTAATAAAACTAAAAATTAAAAATCAACTTTTAATAAAATAAACTAATAAAAACACTTAACAAAAATTAAATCAAACACACAATAAGCTATATAATCAATAAGCTAACACAATCAAAAACATAAAAACATAACAATAACTCAAATAAGCATAACAATAAGATAATAAGCATAAAGATTAACAAAAATAAGAAAAGTAGAAGGAGAGATTAATATAAAACTTGATTAAAATTAAAGATTCAATAATAAAAGTAAAGATTAAACTTACAAATTTAAGGTGCAAGACAAGGTAATTAAAGGTGCAATTAAGTAAATGACAATATGAAAGTGCTTGGAAAATAAATTGGAAAGACTAATGTGTCAAATTAGCTAACAAAACTAAATGTGGTGAAATGAAGGGTATTTATAGTGATTAGGGAGGTTAAGCATGTGTTGCTTCCTTCTTTCTTTCTTTCTCGTCTTTTCGTCTTTTAAGTTCTTCGACTTTTTCGACTTTGTCTCGGGATTAATTAAACTTGTCTTATAATTTCTTCACTTATTTAGACTTGAGTTCTTCGGCTTGATTAAACTTCCGTCTTTAGACTTTTCTTCGATAAATCTTCAGAATAGGCCTTGGACTTCCGTTCTTTTTGCACTCTTGATCTTTTGACTTCGTCTTTTGTCTTTTTCTTCGATAAAAGCCAGTGAAAGCCCGTGTTTTCTTCCCTTTTCACATTTTGATCCTAAGTCACAACAAAAACACAAACCACGCATAATTCCGACATTTACGACATAAAATATACGTTTTGGCTTGGTTATTATTATAATTAAGTGGTAAAAGGATAAGTGTTTTCACACTTATTAAATCCCCTACACTTGACCATTGCAATGTCCTCATGCAATGCATTAATTATAAAGCAAGTTTTACATTTTTCATCATAATCAATCCATCTTGGTCTTTATTAAACACAAGACATAAAAGAGATAGAAAACAAGTAAAAAGATCAAAGACTTACCTTAGGGTTTTGGAATGTCATGAATGATTATCATCCTCAAGTTTCACGTTCCCCATACCAAGCTTAAAAACGAGATCATTGTTATTATAAGTTAGCAAACTAACACAAATTCATGTGGGCCAATTATTCACTTAGACTCCCTTATTCCTAGGTGTATCTCTTATATTTTATTGTTGTCTTGAAGATCACGAGGATGCATTGTTGACTTATTTCGATAATTATTTATGCTGAAAATAAAGTAGGACGATTTAATCAATAGTTAGCTAAAGGACAAAATCTTTTAAAACTGCTTCTCGGGACATCATAAAGTTCATATCTTGGCATAACTCGCTTCACGATTTGAGACCTTTCTCGGACCGATATTTGGCATTGACTTCATACTTCAAATCTTGAGAGACGTTCATGAAATAATGGTCTTCTCTTCATAATAGGAATTTCTTCACTTGAAGTTTTGAGAGATTCTTCATACTTGGACCACGACTTCTTCATTTTTCTCCAATCTTTATTTGTTACTTTGATATGCAACGATCCGCCTCCTTTTAGGACTTGGATCTATTTATCATCATACCTTGTTAAGGCCTTTTTGGATAGACTTCTCCATGATCTTTACGGGAGTATTTGCTTTTCGGCGTGTGTCTCGATCCTTCATATTGATTTTTGATAAATGATTCTTCACATCACTTGGGATATTTAGCAACAAAATGTATCCCTCGTGTCTTGTTAGGACCTTTTTGGACTCGCCAATCTCCGCATCCCGCTTCAATAAGTTATGCCTTGGCTATGAACTCTAATTAATACCGAGCAACTTTTAAACGATCTTGGGCTAGAAGCTAAGTAACTTTTCAAATCGTACAACCTTATTTATTGCAAATATATTATTGACAAGCGATGGGAGAAAAATCTCATAATCAACTCACATAAATTCATGAAAGACTACCAAACTTATAATTGACTCTATTATCTCTCGTTCTCCACAATTTAAAATCTCAAAGAATGAGACTCGTGGATGCTTAGCCTATTAAATCAAAGTTTTGGGTTTGCAAGTCATCTATAGGATCTTGCAAATTCTTAGACTCTTTCAAGTTTTAGAATTCGCATTTTAAAGTTCCCTTGATAAACGACTCTCTAGGATCAATTATAGGAACTTGCGAAAAGTTCTTGTTCTTAACCCGTAAGAGTTAAGACTTTCGCGTTTTAAAGTTCCCTATATAAAAGCCTAACAAAACTTGACTTAAACACGTTAAGGATACTAGCTAGAGTAAACTTACATAAGTAAACTCGGGTTGAGTCAAAAGATTCACAACGTGTAAAAATTAAAACCACTTTATTAAAATTTATTCTAGCAAAGAAAGAAAATAACTATAACAAAAGAAAATACTAATAGGCCAAAATAGATTAAAAATTTTGAAAAATGTCGAAAAATCAAATTTTCCTGTTAAAATGAGGACAAATACAAGGAAAAGGCCACTTAACTTCGATAGAAGTCCCCCTTACACTTAATATAAACATTGTCCTCAATGTTTAAGCATGTGGAAGTAAACTCCCCTACACTTAGGACATTGTGCACGTTGTTTAAATCTTGCTAAGGAAGAGACAAATAAAGTGATTCCTATTTCAATATTGAATAATATAAAATAGAGAATCAAAAGAGTTTAGGATAGAACTAGGAAGACGGGTACACGAAATCACGGGTCGTCAAAAGTCATCAAGAATGTATCTTTGAAAGCTCGAATCCCTGCACATGATAAGAAAGAAAACAACAAACACATACTAGGGTCTCCCCCTACACTTATTATAAAAACAGATAAAAAGGATTAGATATTGCGGGTTGCCTCCCGAGAAGCGCTTGTTTTTGTTAACCGAGTCGTGAGCCTGACTCGACCTTGATTAGTATAGGAAGAAGCTTGAAACACATACACCGGGATCAAATACATGGTTTTCGTCCAACAAATAGCACAAGCTTAAGGCGAACAAGGCAAGCCAAAGAAGACTAGGCAAGGTTCCCTTAAGTTGTTGAGCACGGTGGTAGCAAGGGTGATGAGGTGCAAGCCTATCTCCAAAATTTCCAAAAATCTTTCCTTTTATTTCATCAGATGGATACTAAGATGGCTTAGAAATTGCAATACCGGGATCGAACATCTTTTCCTTTAGGAGAAAATAACACTCAGGCTCAGTAAAATTTGAAGAAGATCCGCTCATAAATCTCACAATCTCATCCTCAGAGGGAGGATAGAGAGGTGTCAAGACATAAGTATTGCGGATATCGGTGTCGGTCGGCTTCTTCTCCTTTGCAATGGGTTTCTTCATATCCAAAGGAGGATAAAGACCATAATCATCTAAGTCCAAAGGAGGAGCATCACTCTCATTTGAGAAGTACGTGTTGAGAAAATTAGCAAAGTCTTCCTCAAATGAGTAGTCATCCAAAGTAAGATTAAGCATTGTTGGCGGAGGATCCTCATCATGTGAAGAATCACTCGAAAGAGTATCAGCCTCATCAAAATCATCATAAGTGGGCATATCTGGATACCCAGAAGTAAAATTATCATAATCATCCCCATCGGAACTAGAATCGTCATCATAAGCATCAAAGATTGGTGGAGAATCATAAATTGGTGGAGGATCAGAATTAGAGAGAGAATCGTCCACATCATCTTGGAACAGTGGATTATCATAGCAAGAATCGAATAGAGGATTGTTGTAGACGAAAAAATCATCAAGCACATTAATCATATTCGCTGATTCTTTTCCATTTGATTTGGTTGTGATCTTCCCCATTTTGAAAACTTGTGCATCATTCCCGACCCTTAAGATGAGCTCACCTTCGACAACATCGACTAGAGCTTTTCCGGTTCTCAAGAATGGCCGACCAAGTATTAAAGGAATACGAGGGTCCATTTCATAATCAACAACAACAAAGTCGACCGGAAAAGTGAAGGTGCCAACTTTAATAAACACATCTTCAGCAATACCAAGAGGGTAAGCGAGAGTGCGATTTGCAAGCTCAAGAGTCATCTTCGTTGGTGTAAGATAGGGTAATGATAACTTTTTCCAAACACTTAAAGGCATCAGATTTATACTTGCCCCGAGATCGGCTAAGGCAGTAAATTCTTCGGTTTGGTTAAAAGTACATGGTAGCACAAAACGACCGGGATCTCCAAGTTTCTCCGGAAGTTCTTTTAGAAGGACGGCAGAACAATTTTCATTAAATCGAGTATTAACAAACTCGGCCATCTTCTCCTTCTTATTAAGCAATTCCTTAAACATCTTAACAAATTTAGGCATTTGTGCAAGAGCTTCAACAAGGCTAAAGGTGATGGTCAGTCCCGAAATCTTCTTCAACTAGTTCGACACTTGAATGTCATCCTTGGTTTGCAGTTTCGCCTTGTCTAAGCGAGATGGATAAGGAATGTTGGGTTTAGTTGGTGTAGGTGTAGAAGGTAAAGGTTGAGATGTTGAAGGTGTAAAGGTGGAAGGTGGGGTTGGTGAAGGGTTCTTCTTGGGTATTTCAGTAAGAGGTGGAGACGGTAATGGAGAACTAATACTAGGCATGGGAGTAGGAGGGATAAATGGTGGTTGAGGGGGTGTAGATGGAGTAACTAAGGGAGGGGTAGAAGGTCCTACTAAGGTTGCTCCACTGCGGGTAGTAATAGCACTCACATTCGCTCTTGGGTTGGTGACGGTATTTGAAGGAAGAGAGCCCGAAGTAGAGGGTTGAGTAGTTGGTAAGAAACTAGCCAGTATATTCTTTAAATCATTTGTTTGAGTGCTAAAAGAGGTTTGTATATCATGTCGAAGCTCGGATCTAATATCATTACCTTGCTTAGTGATATCTCCTTTCAAATTGATAATTTGGCTTTGCAGATTCTTAATTTGCTCTCCTTGGGTCCTCATGAAAGCTTCAACATCATGATTAATGGGTGGTGTTTGTTGAGCGGGTGGGTGATAAGGATTAGAAGCTCGAGGTGGGTTTGGGTTGCTCCTATTATAGTTGATGGGGTTGTGGTTTTGAGGAGAAAAACCGGGTGAAAGAAAGTTGTTAGAACGGTAACTTAGCAAGTTACGATCACCTTGAGGTCGGGCTTGGTAGTTTTCCGTTGAATAGTTACCATAAGCCGCATACACGTTTTCCGGATTGTCATGAGTAGAAGGACAATCAGTGTATGAATGAGGACCGCCGCAAGTCTCACAAGAAGTGGCTACAGCTTTAACTTGTTGTTGATTTGTAGCCAAAAGTTGCATGTTTTTGCTCATTTCGTCCATTGCGCGGGTCAATTCGGTGATATCAGGGTTTAAAGAAGTAGAAGAAACATAGACTCTCGGGTTATTCCTTGAGGATGCGGGTGAATCCCAATTTTTGTGGTGAGTAGTCATGTTCTCTATAAGCTCTCTACACTCCTCGGGTCTTCTTTTCATAAATGTGCCACCGACGGCTGCATTATTCGTATCACGATAACGAAAAAATAAACCGTTGTAGAAAGTATCAATTAAGGTAACCGGGAGCATGTTATGGTTTGGACATCGATCGATCAAAACATTATATCGTTCCCAAGCATCAAAAAGTGATTCATCAGGTTCTTTTGTAAATCCACTAATTTGATTTCGAAGGCTCGTGACTATGGATGGTGGAAAGTAGCGCGACAAAAAGCGTTGAGTCATCTCATCCCAAGTATGAATTGAATTCTTTGGAAGACGACCAAACCATTTTTCGGCATGGTGGGATAAGGTGTGTGGAAATAGGTGAAGGCGAAGAAAATCCATAGTAACCCCGGGCAACTTCATGCTTTGAGTAATGGTAATGAATTTGTCGAGGTGTTTGTTGGCATCATCATCCAGCAATCCGCGAAATGGACAAGTGTTTTGCACTTGTTGGATCATGTGATGCTTCAACGAAAACTCTGGAGCCGTGATTTGCATCGGCGCAATCGGTCCTCCTCGTCCATTCATCGTGGGTTGACAAAGCTCCTCCATCGTTCTAAGGTCGGGTAGGGGAACATTGTTATTATTATTATTGTTGATGTGTGGTGGGTTATTGTTGTTGTGTACACCAGCCATATCTAAATCTTCACGAGTCTCGGGCTCTGAATAAGTTGAAGATCTAGTACGCATACACCTGCAAAAACAAAAGAAAAAGATACCAAAGAAATAGACAATATATATACACTATAAAAATAAAAATCTTTTTGGATTTTTGATTTTTTTTTTTTAATTTTTATGGATTTTTAACAATTTTTAATTTTCATGGATTTTTGAAAATTTTGAGCAAGAAAAATAACGTTCACGAGTGAACGGATCCCAAAATTCAACGCGTCTCTCACAGAAAACCGTTAATCTTTACAAAAAGAGCCGGCAACGACGCCATTTAATAACTAGGTTTTAGTTAGAAAAATTGCTCGTTGTGTGTATCTAATCGAATTGATCACGGATTAAAGTTCGACTCAGTCGTCTTTTGGTGAAAACAAATATAATGGTCGTTGTAGTAAAATAAAATTGCAAAACTTAAAGTAAATGACAGTTAATTAAAACTAAAACTGATTAAAAAGTAAACAGTGTGAGAAATTAAAACAAATAACTAATAATAAATGAGCGAAACAAATAATAAAACGTAAATTTAAACGAAACAATTAATAAAAATAAAACTAAAAGACGAAATTAGCTATCGACTCGAAAATAAAGTTTACTTAATTAAAAAGGAGAGAATAAAACTAAAATGGTACTTTAAAGTTAAACGAGGGAAAACCTAAAGCGGGTACTAAATAAAAGATAAAACTTAAACTTTACGAAAAAATATTAATACTAAAAATCGACGAAAAATTCAACTAAAAATACGTAACTTTCAAAATTAAAATCGGAACAACTTTCAGATAAAACTAAACAATTACGGAAAAATACTAAATAATAAACAAGCTAGCAGGCAGCTAGCTGGAAGCTAGCAACCATACACCTCAAATTGGCGCCAAAACCTCTAAGCACACAAGCAAGCAGCTCTATTATTTCAAAATAAGCTATAGTGCTTTTCAGAAAAGTTCGTTTCTTTGGAAAAAAAACTAACTACAGTACATTTCAGAGAATCTATTTCTTCGGAATTTTTGTTTTTTCAGAAAAATGATTTCTTCACAATATGTGTTTCTTCGGAATAACAGTATTTTCATAAAAAAGAAAAAAATCTTCGGAGTAATTCTTTTTCAGAAAAATCTTCGGAAAACTAACTTTTTCGGAATAATTTGTTTTCAGAGAAATGACGAATTCATAGAAACAACAAATTCAGAGAAAAGGCAAAGTTCGGAATAATTAACCCTAATCCGTAAACATGAAAAATAAAAGATACATTACACTAAAAATAAGAAAATAAGCTATGAATAAGCTAAAATCAAATAAGCAATCTACCAAAACTTAATCTAAAACACTTTTAAGAAAAACCAATTCAACCACAAATTAAAAACTTGAAATTCATTAATAAAACTAAAAATTAAAAATCAACTTTTAATAAAATAAACTAATAAAAACACTTAACTAAAATTAAATCAAACACACAATAAGCTATAAAATCAATAAGCTAACACAATTAAAAACATAAAAACATAACAATAACTCAAATAAGCATAACAATAAGATAATAAGCATAAAGATTAACAAAAATAAGAAAGGTAGAAGGAGAGATTAATATAAAACTTGATTAAAATTAAAGATTCAACAATAAAAGTAAAGATTAAACTTACAAATTTAAGGTGCAAGACAAGGTAATTAAAGGTGCAATTAAGTAAATGGAAAATAAATTGGAAAGACTAATGTGTCAAATTAGCTAACAAAACTAAATGTGGTGAAATGAAGGGTATTTATAGTGATTAGGGAGGTTAAGCATGTGTTGCTTCCTTCTTTCTTTCTTTCTCGTCTTTTCGTCTTTTAAGTTCTTCGAATTTTTCGACTTTGTCTCGGGATTAATTAAACTCGTCTTATAATTTCTTCACTTATTTAGACTTGAGTTTTTCGGCTTTATTAAACTTCCGTCTTTAGACTTTTCTTCGATAAATCTTCAGAATAGGCCTTGGACTTCCTTTCTTTTTGCACTCTTGATCTTTTGACTTCGTCTTTTATCTTTTTCTTCGATAAAAGCCCGTGAAAGCCTGTGTTTTCTTCCCTTTTCACATTTTGATCCTAAATCACAACAAAAACACAAACCACGCATAATTCCGACATTTACAATATAAAATACACGTTTTGGCTTGGTTAGTATTATAATTAAGTGGTAAAAGGATAAGTGCTTTCACACTTATTATAACTTAATAAAACATGTATTAATGATTTTGTGCCTTTACAAAAGTTCAAGGGTCGAATGTGTCATTTTCCAAAGTATAGGGTGCGTTTGTTTTAAACCGTGAGTTAAATGAAACCACAAGGGCCATTATTGCCAATATTTAAACTTAATATAAGCCCTAGAAGCCTTATTTTTTAAATACTTCGAGACCTTAAGGGTCATTTTTGCCACTTTTAGAAACTTATTACAAGCCCTAGTTTAATATTTAAATATGCCGAGACTTAAAGGACCAAAAGTGTTACTTTGGGAAACTTATTACAAGCCCTGACTATTACTTTTAAATAATCCGAAACTTTAGAGACCAATTGTGTCATTTTGCAAACTTAAAACAAACCCCAACCCTAACTTATTTAATTTCCGAGACTTAGGGGGTGTTTGGTCATTTCCCCAAAGTTTTGTAAGCCCTAGGGGCGTTTTTGTAAATAAACTAAACGGACAAGTACTAACGACGCAATATACTTAACGGACGAAACCTTAAAGGATATTTTGGTAAATTGTTATACTAACAAGGACTCAAGTGTAATTTAAGTTAATTAAAAATATTAAAAAATTATTTTATTAATAAATTAACTTAGCTGTTTGGATAATTAAACAAACTATTAAGTCTATTCACGAAACCTTATAAACTGACAAATCCCGTTAACTATATTTTTGAAGCCTTAAGAAAAGTAAATTGTATTTATTTTCTTACAATAACTTAAATAATGTAAAACATTGTTAGTTAATTTATTACCCACTTTACTAAACAATTTATATATATATATATATATATATATATATATATATATATATATATATATATATATATATATATATATATATATATATATATATATATATATATATATATATATATATATATATATATATAGAAACTAAAAATATATATATTTACAATTCACTATAAGTGTAAACACTTAAACGGTCGTAACAGTTTATTAATTTGTGATCATGCATTTTCAACCATACATCCATCATGCATTGTTAATTATGCATTTACTAAGGCACTTAAAATTACTTAGGTAATTTCTCTAGTTCGTGATCATACTGTGCCAGTTTATTCAGTGACATCATCCTCACATCACTACCACTAAGGTGAGTTCATGGCCCCATCTTTACTGTTTTATAACTGGGGGAGAAAACATACAAAAACTATATATATTTAAATATGCAAAACATGCACTGATGACAACAACAACTTATTGCCTATTGTTTGCCCCATACCCGTGGACTGTAATACTTAATAGTGTAGCGCGAAATGTAAGAATAGATCTATTCTGGTATTGACAACACCCGGCCTGCATGACTTGCTATCACGAAACGCTTAGGCCAAGCAACAGGTTTATATCATTGTCGGACTGAGGGAACAACATCAGGACAGATATGGGCGTACTGAGCAACTTTTTGTCTAGCTTCTATTACAGGGCAATAGGAACTACTATGGTATTGGACTGTGATTGTCTTACCATGATCGTGATGTTTAGCATATTAGTAACTTATTATTTAACTAAACCTGTGAATTCACCAACTTCGTGTTGACCCCCACATTTTACTCTATATGTTTTCTCAGGAAAATAAAGCAGGTTCATGCACTGGATTCCAGCATTTTAGGGAGTATCATGTCTACCATTAGGCTGGGATATTTACTTCGGTTTTATAATAAATATGGTTTTACAAACAAGATACTAAGTGTGTAAAATTCATTCATGTAATATGTATTAAATGACTTTTATGATCATTGCTCTATATGTTGTGTGCTATCGATCCACCCAAGTAACACCCCACGTACTATTCCGCTGCATTTGACCAACTTGGGGATGTTACAATTAATATCTGTGATTATGATTAAAAAAATGCAATTTACTTAACACAATTTATTCTGGCTTCTCTACTAATATTAATGACATTTATACACCGCACCTTTTAAATTTCAACCTTTGAGCGTATTATATAATTATTTGTGACTTTATACCCTTCGCTTAAAGGATGGTTGATAAATAGAGGGGTAACATCACATCAAATTAAATAATAGACACAAAGATCGAAATTCAATAGTTTTGTTACATACAGGTTAATAGTTTAGCAGGCTTCATAGAATCATAAATCGTAACAAGTTAGCAAAAGCTCATGTGTGTTATTTTTACAACTGTATGCCCGCTCACAGCAACGACGTCGAATAACTATCATAAAAGGTTTTTCAAATCTGTAGCAAGAAGTGGTAAGCACTACCGGTAATCCGTTGCGATTTGCCTTGAGAAAGTGTTTATTAACATAGGTGTAGAGTCATATTAGCCACTGAAAATGCTATTTGCTCATAAATGCTGCTAGAAGTAGCGTTCTGTTTGCAGCGTTTAGAAACCATAGCAATGCTAGTTGCTTGTATCCAAACAAACATTTTGTGCAAAACTAGTTGATAGTTGCTTCAAAGCCCTAGTCGCAGTTTATGTTTTTATCATTTATAAACTTTTCTCTTTCCATATGTGCCTTTCTAATGAATAGGCGTGAAAGCACATGAAATGGAAATAAGAACAAGTTAAGCGGATGAAATGTTGTTAGTGCACACAGAAGAGAATTAAAAGTTGCTGTAAAATTTTGTTCTATAAATGATTTTTGATGATCTTGAAATTAATTGAAAGGAAAAGAGGGAATAAAAACAGGGCATTTAGTAAACTCGCACACATTTACTGGCACACATGTAACAAAGAGCTGATATTATTGATCCCATATTACTAGTACGGAGTATCTGCTTATCTGATGGAACCTACACACAACACTAAGGCTGGTGGGAGTGGGGTGAAACTCACTCACCGCCACCTCAGCACCACGTCATCTTTATACCAAACTCACCAAAACTCACCCAAACTCACCACAAGAGGTAATGACACTCACCCAAACTCACCCAAACTCACTCCACATCACCCCCATTTTTCATTAAATATTTTTATTCATACAATTAAAACATTTATTCATACATTTTGTTAAAACACGGGTACACAGAAAATTAAAACACAGTACGAAATTAAAAATAAAAACATAGAAAATTAAAACACGGTACGAAAATAAAAATAAAAACATAGAAAATTAAGAAACAACATTTAAAAAAAAACTAATACGGGATATTATAGGCCTCCTTGATCTGAGATCGGCGCCACTGCGCGACTGCGAGATCACGTCCCGTCAAATGATCTATCAGTTGCATATAAAAGTCCAAGTCTTCCTTTTCCTGCTTTTTTCGGGCTACTTCAACTTCTTTTTCCCGGACTTCCATCTCTTTCTTCTTCATCTCAAAATATGCGGCCTGTTGTTCACCTTGCACAACAAAGGCCCGTTCTTGTTGTTCACCCAACCTAGACAACATCAACCTAGCCAAAGCCTCGTCGTTTGTACTCGACTCCCCCGAAGCTCTACTCCCTCTAGACTTAGCCTTAGCTCTGTCCCTTCCCATTGGACGTGGGATCGGTTGCACTTCTTCATTATCAGTGGCATCAACATCCACACTGTTACTTGCATCCATAGAATTTGTATTAAACGAACCAGACCCAGATGACTTGTATCTCTTTCTTATTTTGGAAGTCCTAGCTAATTCTTTAGGCAATTCTTGCTCCTTCCATTTTTGGATGTCTTTCGCAACCTCCCAACAATGACGAAATTTGAACGGTAGTCCAACTTGAGCCTCATAATGCATCAACGCCTCATTAATCATATCAGCATCCGATGCACCACTTCTAGGCCCCATCTGCATCAGTTGACCATAAACACCACAAAAACGAGCTATACAAGGTCGAATTGACTTCCACTTCCCGTTCAAAGAATCATAAGTACGAACCCCGGGTTCCTCCGTTTTGCTCTCAAAGTACTCAAGGATTTTTGTCCAAAATTCCTACGTACTCATTTCATTTCCATGAATGTTGTCATTAGACACGGAAACCCAACCTTTTGCCGAAAAAATTTCCTCCGCTGTTGTCCAATGATATTGTCGTTTTGTAGGTTCTTCGACCGCCTTCTTCTTTTGACGTCCCCTAGATAGTGTCTTCTTTACTTTAGGTTTTTGAACCGTTGGTTGAGTTTCGGGAACGGTTTCCAGCTCGAGAGACCCGGTTTGTTAATACGAAGCAAACCCTTGACTTTCATACGAGTCTGAATACTGCGAGATGTAGCAATCTTGAGTTTCATAGGCGGGTTGTGATGAGGAACCACCCCTATGGCTTTGGTATTGGCTTGGGTTTTGGTTATGGTATTGACTTGGGTATTGACTATGGAATTGACTTGAGTATTGGCTCGGGTATTGGGTAGGGTATTGGGTAGGGTATTGACTTGGGTCCGGGCAATGGTAAGGTGTGTTTTGGTAAGGTTGTGGGTGATACAATGATGGTGGTCGTATGGTGATACCGGGTGACGGGTTTTCTAGGTCGAAAGTTCCTAGCCGTGTGGGTGGTGAAATTTGGGTATTTGGCCTACCTCGACGTTTGTTGGTGGTTCGGGGTGTGTTTTCTTGAGACATGATTTGGAGGAGATGAAGATGAGATGTTTGATTTTGTGTGTGTGAAAAATGAAGAAGATGATGGGGTATTTATTAGTAAATTTTGGGTAAATTTTTTTTTTATTTAAAAAAGAAACGGTTAGATTTTAGTGGTGGGCCTAATTGTATAAACTCACCTAGGTGAGTTTGCCTAGGTTTTTTTTTGCTGGGAACGACTCGCGCGCGACTTTGGCTGGATGGAGTGGTGGCTTTGGCCAAGTCGCGGGTGGGTTAAGACCCACTCCCACCAGCCTAAGGTACCTATTTTTTATAAATTTTTTTATACCACTTCTGGCGGGGAAAACCTTTCACCTATACACTACTACTGGTATGCTTTCTCTTCTAAAAAAGGGGCAGGGCACATGTACTTCAAACACATATCCTTCTCTCTGGCTCATTAAACCATTTACCATGACCTCATTCTCACATAACAATCCCCTGATATATCAACCCCACAAGCCAATACCAAAAGATAGCATGAGTTCAAATCAAAATCTCACCGTTCGGGATGCTCGTATTCATCACCGATGATCACCTGCAAAGGTGTGGTGTCACTTTGTGTATCGATTTCATTTTTTAGATAACCTAACCTTTGTTAAATTGTATGTTTTTATATTACTCACATATGAATTTGAAAGAATCTGTAGTACCATGCTTCTTCAATCTCATAGACGATCCTCACGATGGTGATGGCGTGTTAAAAAAAAGGTCTACATAATTGGAGGCTCAGCTAGAAAAGATGTAACTCAAGATGGTATGTATTTTTGTCGACCAAAACTCACATTTTATATCCAATTTCAGTGGCCTTTTTAATATGTGCTATATGCTTTGAAATTGTGACCCTTCTATTTCTCTTATCATCAGACACTTGTTTCTTGGGTCTATAAATATAACTTTTTTTTGTAAACGTCTTGGGATAGTCTTCTGAAGTTCATTTGTGAGAAATGTGCACGATATTAAATGATAATTTATCTTTGTAGTCAGGTACTTTCCTACAAAAATAAGTGGGTATAAAACCCTTTGTAGTTTTCGTTATGCAAATTGGTTGATTTGGTTGAATTAAGTATGGATCAAAACGGGTAACAACCGAAGCAGGTCATGTTTTAGCACGCCGCAGCTACAAACACTATTTTTATACATTAATACTGCCTTTAGCATGGTATGTCAATTTAAAGATCCTTTTTACAGCTAATATAGATCAATTTTTATCATAAATAACAACCACATCATTATGTACCTCATAATTAAGATTTCGTTTCTCACAGTAAACGGGGGCCAAGAAGCGGGGAGTTGTTGATTGGTTTGATTGGGACTGAGCCGAGGTTTTTGAGGAGGCCATTGGTGTGGGAGTTTGTTGCAGGTTGCGGAAGCAGAGTTTGGAGGGACTAGGCATTTGGAGATTGATTTTGTGATTTAGTTAGTAGTAGGGGACCCGTAACGAGGTAGCTTTAAATGCCGACTGAGCTGAGCTTCTTTTAGAAATTGAGCACAATAAAGTAGGTGTGTGTAGCTTTTACTTACTCCGTTCTACAACACCTAACTGTTCGTTAAACTAGAGCCCTTAAACGGCGTCAATTCTCTGTTGCAGTTCTACAGGAGAATCTGAAACCAGTGACTTGGAGGTATACAAATTTAACGGTCCTGGAGAGGTGGTCAGGTGGATTTGCCGATGTACAACATTAAGGGTATGCATTTTAGTGGGCTAGATACTTTTAGAATATGTTTATTCACAACCTATCGCAAATAAATCTTTTATTAAAATAATATTTTCTTTTTCATTTACCTACACAACTAATACATACAACCAATTTATATTTATTTATCATCTATCAACAACCCAGTTGAACCCAACCTAACATAATATTATTATTTTATTTAATCTAATTACTTAAAAATATCATATAAAATTTATATTATTATATAAAGTATTTATTTCATAAACATTGTAGAAAAATAATTAATCAAATTAACTACAAATCAATTAATTAAAAATAATCATGGCATAGTAACAGAAAAGCTACGCATAATCGCATACATATTTAACATAGCATTATAGAAAATATAACTTATATGTGTAAAGAGTTTTAAAAAAGAAACTAAAATTATGTTGATTTTCATATTTAATCTATGCATCACAAAAAGAATAAAGAAAACAAAGTGAAAAAAGACTTAGAAAAAGTGACATGTCCATATGGAGGAGAATAGCAGGTTGGATGTTACACATTAGAGTCATCCTACGAACTAGTCGGGCCAGTTTTTCTCTTCATCATGTACACTTTGTGTTTTTTTTTAATATAAAATAATTTTTTTTTGCCATTTTCGTATGAAGGAATATGAGCTTATGAGAGATGAGGAAGCATAAAAGGAATTTATGTTAGAAGAAATGGCTATGGAAGAAAAGAGAAGGCTAGAGTGGGAGGAAGAACAAAGGGAATACCAATTCAATCAGGATATGGAATGGGGACGTTTCTCAAAGAATGGAGAACTTGATAGGCTTGCTACTTTGAGTGAAATCCAAGAACTTGAAGAAGCTCATGTTCAACATAATGTTGCTCTTCCAACTCTATCTCATGGTACTCAATCAAACCCTGCTACATTGGAATTCGAATCACACCCAAATGTGCAAGCTGAAACAAGGAATCATAAATCGTGCAACTGTAAAACATGATAATATTAGAACGTAACAATCCAGTTACAAGAGAAATAGAAGGAAAAATGATTTACATATGTTCATTTTAAAACACAAGCTGTCACAGTCAGTTGTCTAGGACTTTGGTATTACTTTAAAACTCAGTTTAAGTATTTCCTTGATTAAAAGAAAATTTTACAAGGTGTAGCGATTTAAAATCAAACTATCTATATTTAGTTAGTATATTGTTGCTATATCTTTTTCTTGATCAGGATTTTTAAAGCAAAAGTAGAACAGTTCAAAATAGTTATCCTGATCGGCTAAACAACTTTTGGTTGACTGTATGAAATTATCATTAAAACTCAGGTTTATCGTTATCATTAGAGAAAATTCAGATTTCTCCAAGTTATTTAGAATCATTGTTAGAAATTATAAATTAATTTAATAATTTCATTATATTGAAGGTAAAGTATGATAAAATCAATTACTTTAAAAGATACAGCTTAACATATTCTGGTTTTCAAAAGGTGACAAGACAACAACGAATATGAGACATATAAAGGTCAACAATTTGTATGCGAGCAATAACACAAGGGAATAAAACGAAAGTCGTATCAATTCTTAACAAACGTGATAGAACAGACGCGTAGATGATAAAAATAAGAAACAAAGTATTATAGCAAGTCATCACTTCACGGGGACAGTTGGTTTTACCAACAACAGCTTATTTAATTCTCGATGGTCGATACATGATTGAAAGAGAAAAGCCACACAACAAATTTTCGAATCACAAAAAATTCTTAAGAAGTCACTTGCGAGTAAATTTAGTAAGATGAAAAACATTAGCAATGAGAGGCGAAATCAATACATAGTTCACACGAATGAATTTCCAGACGATAAAGTCTAACACGCATCATGACAAATACACGTAATAATTGTTCCCGTCCAATAATAAATCATTATCCGTGTCCAGAGACGTTTCGAAAGTCTACCAAAATAGATAGAGAAGGTCGATCGATGTAGAAGCATAACAACGTTGAAACTTTCAAGTCTGTTATCAATGGTCAGAAATTTGACTAATTATGATATATCAATATTCCTTTCATGTTTCCGGTTTGTGTAGTATCAGGACTTAAGGAGTAATATAGCTATATAGGTATTAAAATAATTGTGTTTCTCATTTACTTGACAGACTGGTGAGCAGAAATGAAGATGAAGTCCCAAAGCTATGAATTTAGAATATATGAAAACTATCTATATTTATAGAATTTTCCATGAAAACGGTTTTCTGAGATAGCACATCTAATGCTCAGTTTCCACTTTTTTATAATAGATACTCCTTATTAATTTAGTTAGAACTAGTTATTTTAGTGTATTTATATTTCCAGAACTAAAGATTTAGAACAGGGTGCTGGTACTACCTCCATTGCTTGAGATGTGAAATCTTTAATTTTATATTAAGTTGAACCTGTTATCCTATAGCACTTCTTTATTTTTTTAACATGCTCAAGTTTTTCAATGTTAAATTTGCTCGACTATAGGATCAAGTGATATTCCATGTGTATTCCCCATTGTGTAATACTATAATGTTCGGAGTAGTGCAGGTATTATTGTGCGAGTGTGAAAGTTTGATCACAACTTACACTTAAATGTTTTAATTCCTATTGAGCACATTCTGATACAAAGCCTTAGCTAATTACTGGATTTCTGTCCATTAAATGCTGGTATGCTGAAGGTTTAACGCTCTTTAATTCATTCATTACTTCCTTAAACTTTGCAGGTTATGTTGCTTTAGACGCCTTCCAAAATAAACTAGTGTAATGCCCGTGCGTTGCACGGGTCACATGTAAAAAATGAATCAGTTTTCTTTACGCCATTAGTTAGTCGCTTATAAATTTTCGGAATAGCTATTACTTTCAACTCCAGAATCTTATGATACGAAGATGTAAACATGAACAGATGAATAAGCCTATAAATTCACAACTTAAAGGTGAAAAGTAGTATGAAAAAAATATTAAACCTATGGTAAAATATAACCCAATAGTATAAAAAATAACAAACTGACTTTTATCAAAATGGGTAAAAACCTTAACTATTATATTCAACTCTTTTGTATGGTGCAGTTGCAACTTGCAACACTCATCTCCATTGACTTCCCACAGTTTTTTGTTTTCACCCTCTTCTTCATCTACTTCTTCATCAAGTAGACGACATAACCTGTTTCTCTGCCAATGTTTTGAGATGGTGTTTCTTATTTCGATTAATCAGTGCCATTGGAACATCATCATCAACAAAATCTTACATGTAGAATTATAATTTTGTTAGTCGAATATTGAAATATAAATCCAACAATAAACTTAAACTATAAAGTATAAGGAACGAAAATAGAGGGTGATTACGTGTTGTTCATCAGGTTGTTGATTGGAAATTTGGTAAGAACAATGGCATGTTCATCTTTCTCTCAAGCATGTTTCATTGAGAAAGTTGTTTGGAAGATTAAATAGGAGTGTATACTTTTGAGAGTAATAGTGACAATTAGATTGAGAGTGACAGTACACTGAGTATAGGTTGCTTTATATATAGTCATCATAATTTGTTCTACCATCATGACAAAGATAAGGTATTAAGCTAGGTAAGTAGCCTGGTAAGAATAGCTCAGAACAATTTGGGTCTAGCTCTAGTTTAACATCGGATATAAATCATTACTCTCACATAAAAATTAGTAAAAACAAACCTCTAATACAGTTGCATACTGCATTTATGCATTTTAAGGATATCAGTGCCAAGAAAGTGATAATCTGTATGCACACAACTACAAACACAAAGACGTTAAGGGGTAAACCGAAAAAATACTTCTCGCTTCAATAAAAATAGAATTACCAATGATTTTCACAAATGGTCGCCCTAGGATGACATCTATATCTTGGCATTAGTTGAGATAGACAACCTTTCATTCTGCAAGAACTTAGAGACTTAATTTAATAAAGCATAGTATGTGTGGTGTACTGGCGCAGGCTAATTTTAATTTAATTGGGTGAAATTTGTAGAGCTGTAAAATAATTTTTTGCTAGTGTGCCAGAACTGTTTTGATATTATTCTAAATCTGATCGAAATCTGTAAGAGGAAAAATGATACCTGTGGCGAGTAGATCCTCGTCTCTGAACAAAGCATCTATTCAGCACATACGTGGCCGAGATCAAAAGCACACAAATGGTTATGTATATTAAATCGTGTAATATTTACATGAGTTTGTTACTCGTATATTAGTTTTACACAGAAGTAAGCATGGCACACACATAGGGAAACATTTATATGGTATACCATCTACTTGATAGTGAAACTTAATATACCTTTACAAATGCTTAAAATTGACCTCTCGTATGAGGGACAACTGACATTCTTTTCAAATGAGATGCAAAGTGATGTGTCTGAACAATTTCGACGCTACTGCCTACTCCACTGCAAAAAAATGTGAAAGAAATATGAGTACAAGAAAAGTTTCTAAAAGCGATACCATGTAGCATTCAGAAATACCTCAATATCCTCAAAATAGAGTTTATAAATTAAAAAGAAAAATAGATGGCTTACGTATTAGGCATGGCCTTCTCATTGGATTTATAACTCCAATTTATCCCCTCGATGGCAGCCTTCTCAATAGGATCGCCAACCTACAAGCAACAATATCACTATTAGTAAATAATGTAGACTATAAATGATAGCTAGTACCATCATAGTTTGAGACATATTAGATAACACATCAGCACATTGCATGGCTGATAGTACATGTTGGTTGTTATACTATAACATGTTGGTTCTCAGGAGGAAATTTCGACATCTCTCACTTACATAAAAGTAATATTTCTGGAGTAAGAAGTAATCAGTTACGGAATACATTCGTACCAGCCGCTTGTTGTTCATAGAAACCAGGGCACACATTTATAATCAAACCTGTAATATCACTTTCACATGGGAATAGTAACTCAGCAACAAACTCTATCCCTAAAAAACTTGACAGTCTGTTAGGAACAAATGCTACCCCTATTCATGCCAAAATTTTCTGCAAGTTGGTTAAAAGGATATAAGTCAAGTACCACTTTTGTACTTATCTCACTTTCACTTATATCAAACGTGGGCAAAATGAAGGTCAAATGAAAACACCAGATATCTCTATTGAATTTATGTGGTTTAGATTTGTTTTAATATATATAGAACGTGTGGTTTTGAGGGCATGACATGTCACATTTGTTACTCTTTGTAGCGTCAACAATAGAAAAGGAAATCTCTTAAAATGAACTTCCGTCATCTTCGGGATTCAATTGTTGGTCTTCAGAATTTACTTCATTTTCAACTTATTTATCACTATAATAGCTATCACATGTTCAATAAAAATGTATCATTAACTGTAACATACAAAGCAAACTAATGGTGGCATGAGTCCCCCCAGAAGATGGTCTTGGCAACGCTAAATACGGTTTCCCCGAAAGGACTGGTACAGATCCTGTTTCTAATTAGTTATGCGTTGTATGAAAGGGTAACGAGTAAGTATTAACTGGGATATACACTAAATTCCTCTTTTTGTAGGGATACTTGATGAAGGAATCTTGGAGGATGGTGCTTTCTCTGGGCGCATACCAGGAAAAAAGTAGGCAGAAAAAAACGCAACCAAGCTAATTGATGGAAGACAACAATCTGTCATCTGGAAAGAGACTAGTATTTTCTATGCGGGTCACTTCTCGAGGTTCAAATGCTCTGAGGTTACGCCTTCTTAGGGGCTTCATTGGACAAGATGCTTTTAGTGACTGTCTTGCCAAAAAAGTTTTTTTTTTTAGTTTTATAATTGTTTTCACCATTTCATGATTGTTTCCAGGTTTAATTAATTCAATCATACTATATGGCTGTTACCACAAGTTTTTCTTGAAATTGTAGGTGCTAAATTGGCCTCAACCACCTGTTAGTGCTTTTCGTTGTTGATTCTACATCAATAACACAAAAAAAATTATCCAAATAAACATGTAAAATATACGATGAAGACCGTCGCAACGAAACATGGTCTTGCTTATTAAAAATTTTGCTTACTAATAAGATTTACAACTATTTAAACTATTATAACTTTTTCTTAATAAAACACAATAAATACAAGAGTAGGCAAAAAAACTCACTACTTTTATTTACTTTTTAGCATACTAAAAAAAGAGTTATTAAAAGCCTTATACTTTTACTTACTCTTTTTACCTATTTTTTTTTTTACTTTTTAAACTTTTAGTGATCCTTTATTACTTATTTTTTTTCTTATTAGTAGGAGTTGATAAAAATAATTTGTGGTGACTTTTTTTGGTAGAAGTTGATAAAAAATAATTTTAACGTCCCCCTTATTACTTACTTTTATCACATTTAATTTATTAAGCAAATATCATAAATTTTATTTAATGTCAATTAGAGCGCTGCGTGTCATGATATTAGCATGCTCGCCACTCCAAGATGGCATCTCACCACAGCTCGCCACAACTCGACAGGGTACCGCCGCCACTAAAGTGAAGAATAAAAAGACAAAAAAAAAACATCTTGCTTTTTTCTATTTTTTTTTATTTTTTTTATTTTTTTATTTTTTATTCTTTGATTTTAATTTTTGGACTGGTGTTGATGTTGTTGGTGTGTTGATTAGTTAGGAAAGACAAGAGAAACAAAATAAGTTTTTTTTAATAAAAGCTAAATTTTAAATTATACCATTGTAGTTTTGTTTATTTTCAATTTTGGTTTGAAGTTATAATATTTTTGAAAAGGTACTAAATTTATAGGTAATTTTTAATTAAGGTATCCTTTTATTTTTCTTGCATAAAAAGATATCCAACTTTTTCTTTTAACCAATTTAAATATTTTCGTTAGATATTTAACGATCGTCCGTTAAGTATTACATTTCAAGTTCACCATCGCTATCACCATCATCTATGATCGTCACCACTAGGGGTGTCAGAAAAGTTGACCCGACCCGAACCCGACCCGAACCCGAACCCGAATAATCACATTCGGGTCGGGTCACTCGGGTCCAAAAGCGTATTCGGGTCAATTCGGGTTGACCCGAATTGACCCGAGTTCTAATTAGGCTCGGGTTCGGGTTATATATTTTTTACCCTTGCCCCGACTTGACCCGACCCGACTTGACCCGAACCCGACTAACCCGACTTGACCCGACTAAAATTACACTTTTTACATTATATTAGTACTTAATTAAGCCACTAATTACACTTTTTCCTTAAACTCGGGTTGACCCGAACCCGAGTTGACCCGACCCGACTTGACCCGACCCGAATTGACCCGAACCCGAGTGACCCGAGTTCTAATTAGGCTCGGGTTCGGGTTATATATTTTTTACCCTTGACCCGACTTGACCCGACCCGAGTTGACCCGAACCCGACCGGGTCAACCCGAATGACACCCCTAGTCACCACCACCAAACATACCTACCACCATCAATACCGAGCAACAACTCTACCACCCGCTCTACCCATCATAAGAGATACTACTATACATGATTAAATATTTGAGATTAAATATCGTAACTTTTAATTTCCAATTTTGTCTCAAAATTTAATTATTGACTTAGATTCACAAACCTGTGAGCCTTTATGGCTCTTTATATCCCCCATTATACTAAGGCTAAAGGGAGTGGGAGCTAACTCGCTCGTTGCTTCCTCAAACTCGCGCGCGACTCTCAGTAAAGCACTCAAAAACTCACGCGCGACTCAGTCGCAGGCAACAAAAATAGAGGACATACTCATCGAGCGTGAGTTGCTTAATGGTGGGCCCCATATATTTTTTTGGAACGTTGGCATGTTTTAAAAAAAATTCTAACCCCAAATTTACATATAAAAACACTATTATCTTCTTCATTTTTCACACACATTTTTCACACACAAACACTAAAACCTCTCATCTCTATTTTTCCAAATCATGTCTAAAAAAAACACACCTTGATCCGGCAACAAACGTCGACGTAATCGAAATAACCAAATCTCACCACCCACACCGCGAGGAACCTTCAACCTAGAAAACGCGTCATGATGAGATGGCATTTATACATGATCTCATCGTTCTTTTCGGGCTTTAAATGCATAAAAATGTCATAAAATACCATATATATGCTTGTGTTTGTTTACTTGTGTATTTTAGGTATGGATATCGTGAAAAAGACAAAAGATCACAAGATACAAGGAAAAACGGACACGAGAAACGAAGCCGTACAAAGAACCGGGCCCTAATCATGGAATTTTCATCAAATACCCTTGAAGACTTGAAGACAAAACAAGATTGATCCTTATTCTTTGAAGAAATGACACTTAAAACCCTTGTATATTAATAATTACAAGTTTGGTCCCTTAAGTTTGTCAAAATTACAAAAAGGTCCTTCAACTTTGGAGAAATGGCAAGAATGGTCCCTCAACAAAATCAAATTGTCAAATATGGTCCCTCATGAAGATTAAGAGACATTAAAGACCTTGGAAGATCAAGATTGTCCAAGTTCAGTCCTTGAAATATCCAAAAATGTCAAAAATAACCCTTTGATAACCTTTTTCCAAGTTGGTGCCAAAAGTGTAAAGTCTTGAAACTTATTAACAAAGCAAAACGATTTTTAGGGCTGGAAAACATTGTATGCCAAAAAGTTCAAAAGAGAGGGACCAAATGTGTCACAATTGGAACTTTCAAACGAAAAAGGCGCCTAACAACTAAGCTTCCCCTAAATTCGGATTGAAACATCTACTGTACATCATTCTTACCACCCAGAACTTACCCTCACTTAACCTTGGGTAAAACCCAATTAAACCTGCACATGAGTGATTCACACGCACCAAAACTAATCCCACTCACCAAATCCCCAATCCCACCACGTGTGGTCCCCACCCCCAATTCTCCTTTCCTCCAATCACAGCCCACCTTAGTCCCCAAGTATTTGACGTGTCCCAAATCAAAGGTTGAGATCATTAGCTTCCTCCCAACGCAAATATAAACAGCCAGGATCCAATTTCATCAAAAAAACGTCTAGAAGAGCACAAGGGCAAAATGGAGAATTTGTAGTGATTAGGGTTTTGTATTTTTGATTCTAGTATGTTCTAAGAGTGCTATATAAGAGGCCCCAACCTGTGGGTGACCCTTTGTTCCAGTTTTAAGCATAAAATCCTTGTAATCCCTTTTTTATGAAATTAAAGTTTGGTGTTTGTTTAAGTCATTGTAATTCCTTTTAATGTTTATAAAAAGTTGAGTGTTGGGTTTATGCTTGATTCTGAGTTCCATGATAAATTTGGTTTAGTGAATTTGTGTTTCAAAAAGTGTTTAAGTTTTCTGAAATTTTGAAGAATTTTGGAGAAATCTGTTCTAGGTTTGGTGTTAATAGTTAATGATATTGGTAATTTCAGTGATAATAAGACGTTTTAAGAAAGTTTAAAAAGTTTTGGAAAGGATTTAAGAAGGAAGAAAGAAATCAGTTTAATATATTATTGCATATTGGTGTGTTTTTCTTTGTTTTGTGTTCAAGCAGGTGAAGAAGGTGTTGATCCAAGGTTCTGCACCAGCCCCAGCTGGTAGGGAGGTGGTTAAGCAACCACTAGGACCCTTGGATGTAAGGGTCCTAAGGTACTTCCATTTCTCATTTGAAAAATCTCAGAAAATTGCAAGGTGTATGATCTTGGTTGATTTCTGTGTTTAAGTGTGTTATAATTGGTTGATTTGTGTTCTTGTTAGATGATATGCATGTTAGATGGTAGATGAGTCAGTTTGAGTAGAGTTCATAAGGTTTTGTTGTGTTAAAATACGTTTTCCAGAATTTAAAAGGATGTTTGGCAATAGGTTTTAGCAGGGGAGAGTAATTAATTAGTGATTATTAAGGGTGTTAGCTAGTTAAAATAAAGTTGATATAGGTTTCTTGTTAGTTATAATTTAGTTTGAAGCAAGATAGAAGCTAATTGGTGGTTTAAAAAAGCAAAAGGTTAGCTAAAATCCTGCATAGTCACATTCTGCTCACTTTTATGAGAATTTGGTTCTTGATTTGAGTAACTTGTTTAGATCCAGGTTGATACAAGGTTTTAGATTGGTTGTGTGTTAACTAGAGCTGGTGTGTGCATAATTTGAAGCATTGGAAATCATTTGTATGCAAGTTATTGGATCATAAGCCCACCAGACCTGCTTAACATCACAGAAACTTGATTTAGGCTTTGGTGTGCTTAAGTTTGCCTATATTGGTGTGCTATTTGCGTTTTTCTTGTTGTTTGTGACTTCTTGTGCTCAAAGGAGCACAAGAGTGCCCATTGTCCAAAGCAATCTCCAAATAAACACACTGCCAAGCCCTCTTGGCACCCAGTTTGCACAAGTGTGCACTCACACTTGCTAATCAGTCATCAAGTTAAAGTCTGGCAACAAATTGGATCATAATCTGTTTAATCTTGGCTAAAAAAAGGGAATTGGATTGAGTTTCTAAGGCTTACAAGGTCACTGATTTGGCTTGAAAAAGAAAAAATAAAAAAAAAATAAATAGCAAAAAAATCCACTAGCCTGGCTTCGAACCCCTGACCTCTCGTTGGAGGGTTCAAGGCTCTTACCAGTGTGCTAGCATTTATCTTGTGTATAAACGTGAAAGGTTTATTACTTAAGGTCGTTTTGGTTTCTAGCTTATTTAATAAGTCGTGGCTTATTTTTGCATTTTCCAGCTTATTTACTCTTCATTTTTGGCTTATTTTATTTTCCTAGGACCATTATAGCATTAGAGACTTTTCTAGCTAATTTTCTTATTTTTCTCTTTATTTATTAATTTATTAGAATTTATTTAATAGACGTTTTTTAGAAAATCATTAAAAAATACCAAAAATAGTTTTTATTTTTAGGAAAAATAATTTTTAGGTTTTAAAATATATTTTTGAGGTTTACATCTAGTTTTGGTTTCAAAAACTTTAATTTTTAATTTTATATTATTTTAAGGTTTTTTATAAACTTTAAAGATTTTTATAAAATTATTAAAAAAAGTTTAGGGGCTATAATTTGTGTTTTTCTCTTAATTATATTATTTAGGATTTTTATAAATTTTTTATTTTAAATTTTAGAGACTTTTTATTTTTAGCATTATTTTATTATTATTTTAATATTAATTTTTCAAAATTTTATTTTTTTTTCTTTTTCATTTTTCCTAGGTTCTTTATCATTAATTAGGACTATTTCCATTTTTAGAATATTTTTATAACTTTTAGATTTATTTTTATAATTATTTTAAGTTTAATTAGGTTTTAATCATTTTTAATCATTTTTAGAGTTTTAAAAATAGTTTTAATAGGTTTTAATTTTTAGAAAATTACTTTTTAGTCTTCTAATAATATAAGTTAAGTGATTATTCAATAAAATCATATTTTAGACATTTGAATTAGTTAAATTTAATTTTAGGGCTTTAATTAGCATTTAAAATTAATTATTTAATTAATAAAAGGTTTTAAAATATCTTTGTTGGATTTTTATCTTTATATTATTTTAGACTTGTTTTTAGTTTTTTTTATTTTGTTTTTGGTTTTAGATAATAATTTTTAATTTGAGTAGTTTTTCACGGCTTTACGTTTTCATCGTAGTTTAATTTTAACGTATCCGTCTTTTCATCCTCTCATCCCCATTCTCTTAATATTAATCTCAAATACATACAAGTTAATTCACAACACCTATACCTCCTTGGGAAACGAACTTCTTCTCTCATTTTATTTGATTGTGGGTCATTACTTGTGGTTTTCCTAAATCACTCGTCGATACTTACCGCTCATATACGTTCTTTTGTTTTCCTAAACAAGAGTCGTGTTTTATCCTACAATCATTTTGGCGCCGCTGCCGGGGAGGTGTGTTGTGCTTTAATTTGGAAAATTTTGTTTTTGATATTATCCATAAAATAGTATTTGTGTTAAGTGGAACTCCCTTAACACGTATTATCGGTTTTCTTGGTTTTTCTTTGTGAATATTATTAATATATTGTATTAAGTATCACAATCAAAATACAATATCTCCAAAAGTGTGAAAACACAACCTTAATTGGGATTTGATCTCCTAATTATTGTATTCGAATCTCAAACAAAAAGAAAAGGCAAAAATAGATAAATACTTTCGTGAAGCTCGATTTTGAAAGATACAAACTATAAGGTGGGTATAAGGCGGGTATTATAAAATATACCCTAAGGAAAAAGGCTCTTAAGTGCTTCGCGCCGCCTCGTTTCCCCGCTTGCTTGTGAGTATTTTGAGATTGAAGGCTAATCGAGGGTTTTGCCGCCCAAAGTATTAATACGTATACTATATTTGCTTGGTTTTCTTTGTGATTAAACCCTCGTGAACAATTTGGTTTTCACCAAAGTTCTAAAGTCATTCGAAGGCGTTCACTCCACGTGATCGTTTTCATTCCTTTGAGGCTTCTTTAATCAAGAGTTTGATTCGAGGAGAGATTTTGTAGATTGTTGTCTACGAAGATACACCAAAATCTAAAAAAATTAAATATCATCAAAAACACAAAAAAATTGAAAATTCACAAAACAACCAAAAAGAATCTTCTTTGCTCACCTCCCATTCTTCGTGAAGTTTATGATCACTCATAATCAAGCAAAACGAGCTCGTAAACGTCTCCAAAAGCAAGCAAATCAAGGATCGTTGATTGTTGAAGAACCTCCAATTGTTGAACCTATTGTAGAACAAGAAGTCGTAATGGCTAATCGTACTATGATGGAGTTGCTACAAGCACCCACCGAGGGTTTTGGAGAGGCAATTGTTATTCCCGCCATCCTTGCGGAGAATTTCGAGATTAAGACGGGTTTAATGTCGATGCTACAAGCAAACAAGTTTCGAGGTCACGAGAAAGACAACCCGCATTACCACATTAGGAATTTCAACCGTCTCACCGCCACTAGCAAATTCAAAGATGTTCCGCATGACGCCATTAAGATGATGTTGTTTCCATATTCGTTGGATGGACCCGCAAAAATTTGGCTCGAGAAAGAACCGCCAAATTCGATTTTGACATGGGCCGATCTAGTTTCTAAGTTTGTGAACAAGTTTTTTCCACCATCGAAAACAACACACTTAAAAAATGAGATTTCACGATTTGTGCAACGTAACAATGAAAGTTTTTCAATGGCATGGGAACGATTTAAAGAGATGTTACATGAATGTCCTCACCATGATTTTTCGGAATTACATCAAATTGATACCTTTTATAATGGGCTTAATGATCATGAACGAGATTATTTGAATGCCGCCGCGGGTGGTAATTTTTTGTGCAAGACGACAAATGAGGCTTTACAAATCATTGAAAATCGATCTAAGGTTTATAGCCCTCGTAACACACCGAGTGTTGCCAATATGGGTTCGTCATCTTCGTCACAATCATCTCGTAGCATTAACGCCTTACATGATGAAGCTAATGAGGAAAATCGGTTTTTTGATAGATTTGCTAATCTAATGTCCCATTGGAAGGCTCAAGAAGCTTCCAATTCCGCTTCGGTTAAAGCGGTTGCTAAGAGTTGTTTATCGTGTGGGGGAGCTCATGATCTTTCCGAGTGCATTACCGCGGATGGTAACACTTCGAGTGCTTATGTAGCAACGGGAACTTACAACCAAAACGGCCAAGGTTCCCGCCAAAATCAAGCTCCACCAAATCAAAATGCTAACAATTATCGAAACAACAACCAAGGTAATTACCAAGGCAACACACGCAATTACAACAAAGGGAATTATCAAAGTGGGAATGGACGAATCTCTAATCAAAACCAAAACCGTGATTTTCAAAACACTACACAAGGTTTTCAAAATGCTCACACGAAAAATTTGCAAGGAGAATTTTTAGATTATGCAAAAGCAAATGATGCTAAATTTGATAACATGCAACGTGAGATGATTAGCTTAAGGTCCGAGTTGAAAAACGAGCTTAAAAATGAACTTGCTAATGAACTTAAAACTCATGCAAACAAAATGGAAGGAAATGTCCAACGTCTTCAACAAAACCAACAAAAGATGGAATTAGGACAACATGAGATTAAGCAAGAGTTATTGAAAGCGGATGCTAGGCAATCAAAATTTGAGGACCGAATGGGTAAGATGTTTGAAGCTATCATGTGTAAACCCTCTTCTTCGGGTGGTCTTCCTAGTGATACCATTAACAACCCGAGGGGAGAATTGAAAGTTGTTGCTACACGAAGTGGTAAAACTTTCAAGGAACCGATCTCTCGTACAAGTACTTCTACGGAGAAGGAAATCGAGAAAGAACCCGAGGTGATGGTCGAAAAGGAGCACATTACAATCCCACGAAGTACCGCTCAAACCACACCTACGGTTACACCAATACCAATTGTGGAACCCGAGTTTCCAAGGCCGTTGCCTAATGACCTACCCACACCACCTTTACCTTACCCTTCGAGACGTAACAAAGAGAAAGCACAAGAACGGAACAATTACCAATTTGAGCTATTTATGAAAATGTTTCGTGATTTGCACTTTAACATAAGTTTTGCCGATGCTTTAATCATGATGCCTCGATTCGCCGCAAACTTCAAAAGTATGCTAAACAACAAAGAGAAGTTACAACAATCGTCTAGTTGTTCATCGGTTTTTCTAAGCCGCATACCACAAAAAGTCGGTGATCCCGGTAAATTTTTGATTCCGTGT
Source organism: Glebionis coronaria (assembly GCA_025667525.1). Taxonomy (NCBI): domain Eukaryota; kingdom Viridiplantae; phylum Streptophyta; class Magnoliopsida; order Asterales; family Asteraceae; genus Glebionis; species Glebionis coronaria. The sequence goes on along the minus strand of CM046878.1, from coordinate 166,738,471 downwards.
GCTATACAAGATATGGAGGAATGCTACGCCTTGGCCGATCTTGGCGCTAGTATTAATTTAATGCCTCTCGAGATTTTCAAATCGCTTTCGCTTCCGGATCTTACTCCTTCGAACATGTCCATCGAGATGGCCGATCATTCTACGATTATGGCATGTGGAGTAGCCGAGGACGTTTTCGTTAAAGTCGGAAAGTTTTACTATCCCGTTGACTTTATCGTTGTAGACATTCCCATCGATCGAAAAGTTCCTCTCATTTTGGGTCGTTCATTTTTGGATACATCACGAGCACTTATCGATGTTCATGCTCGTAAAATCACCCTTCGTTTCAATGAAGAAGAACTTGTCATCAATGCAACACAAAACTCCAATCTTTCTCATGTATATTCTATTGCAACTTTAAACCATGGTGACTCGACCAATGTCATTTGCAAAGAATTTTCACCAAGAGTTTTAGGGAATGTCTCCAAAAACAATTTACCATTTCCTCCGCCGGTGGAGGTTATGAGTGCTAAGCCTACAAAGAAGAAACCATCAATACTTGAATCGAAAAATCCTTCACCTTCGTTCTTGAAAAGTTTTGATAAGTTGCCGGTTTCTACGGAAGATCTTTCGGATGATGAATATGTTGGCCCCGATGGGGAGGTTTTCTTCGTCGATAAACGTTTTGAGAACTTGCCACCACCAAAACCAAAACGGTTTCAAAATGTGAGAATTTTTAGTGTGACTAACATCGTCTTAGAAACACCGAATATTTTCGACATAATTAAAAAGGGTTTTCATAAGGAGAGTTTAAAAGATAAAAAAGGAAAAGATCCTAAATGTGATTTAATTGATTTTTCTACAAATCTAACTCCGTCATCACCACGTGTTTTGAGTACTACAAACTCGTCTACTCCTTTTGACGATGTTTTGTGTGGTTCTAGTATGGGGGAAGCCCCTTATGTTCCCTCATCCTTGTCCACCGAGGACGAGATATTCGATCCCGGAATTTCATGTAAAGGGAAATCTCGGTCTTCCACCGATGCAATAAATGGAAACTATATCTATTTGCTTGGTGCGAGTCTACCTCGAGTAGCTCAAACGTTTGTCTTACCAATTGTCTCACCCTTCTACTTCTCATCTATTTTCTTCAAACTCTTTGAGTTTATGGCACATGATGGAGTGGTGTTAAATTGTTTTTTCCATGAAGACGAGAACGCCATTTTCGACCCCGGTATTTTGCATCATATAAGGACTTAGTCCTTTTTACCGGTTGCTTTTTGGGCCTTGTTTATCATGTAAGCCCCTTTGACCACACCATGATATCCCTAAATGTTCACATTTTGAGGGGATCGAGTCGAGCTCATGACTCGGTAATCAAAAACGAGGTGCCTCGTGGGGGAGATCCCATGCTTATCTTTATGCTTTATGTTCACTAATAAGGGGACTTGTACCCTTCCAACTCGTTGTCTCGTGGTTGTTTGTGATTGTGTTATCTAGATCATCATCATCGTCTACGATTGAAGACTCTCGTGTTCGTTTACGTGAGCCTCCATCGTTCGTTTGAAGAAGTTTTTCACGAATCCATGACATATCCTTTATTGTTCTAACAAATATCTTTTAGCATAAATAATAAACGGCTTTAGATATATTGTTGATCACCCTTTCCATGCTAGATCCTAAGCATTCGATTCTTCGTCTCTAGTATGGGGGTGCTCCACCTTTAGACTCGAAACATTGAGGACAATGTTTACTTTTAGTATGGGGGGGTGAATAGGTACTTGCTTTGCTACGCCCTCACGTTTTCCCAACTTTCAATGTTTTGTTTTGCTAATAAGGCTAAAAATGGCCAAATTTTAAAATTTTTCTTAGTTTTCATAAGTGTTTTTAAGACACGAATGTATATTTTCCGATGGGTAGAATAAGAGTTAATTTTTGACTTGATGGGCATTTGGAGCCATTTACATTCCTTAACCCGCTCAATTCAAGTTTTGCTAGACTTTTATATAGGGAGCTTTAAAACGCGAAAGTCTTAATTCATTCGGGTTAAGAACAAGAACTTTTCGCAAGTTCCTATAATTGATTCTAGAAAGTCACTTATCAAGGGAACTTTAAAACGCATTCTCTAAACTTGAAAAAGTCCAAGAAAGTGCAAGATCCTATAGGTGGCTTGAAAACCCAAAACTTTGATTTGATATAGTCTTAATGAAAGCTAATCCAAATTTGGCTTAATTTTGACTTGCATGGCTAAGTATTCACGAGTCTCTTTAATTAGAGGTCTTTATATAGTGAAGAACGAGAAATGATAGAGTTAGACAAGTGATCATGCTAAACGTAGAACATGAAAGTGTTCTTTCAAAAACTCATATGTTTTTAATTGTGGCTTTTTCTTCCCATAAGATCAATGCATTAGGAATAAATCATAATTGCAATAAGTAAGGTCGTACGATTTGAAAGGTTATTTAGCCTCTAGCGCAAGATCGTTTAAAAGTTGCTCGGGGTTGAATAGAGTTCATAGCCAAGGCATAACTTATTGAAGCGGGACGCGAAGATTGGCGATTATCCAAAAAGGCCCTAACAAGGCATGAGGAGCTCTATTTTTGCTAAAGATCCAAAGATGATGTGAAGTATCATTATTCCTAAATCAATATGAAGGATCGAGACACACGACGAGAAGCAATTACTCCCCTAAAGAATGGAGAAAGTCTATCCAAAAAGACCCTAACAAGGTATGAGGATAAATATATCCAAGTCCGAAAAGGAGGCGGATCGTTGTATATCAAAATCCAAAGTAAAGATTGAAGAAAAATGATGAAGTCGTGGTCCTATATGAAGAATCTCTCAAAAACATCAAGTGAAGAAATTCCAATTATATGAAGAGAAGACCATTATTTCAAGAACGTCTTCCCAAGATTTGAAGTATGAAGTACATGCCAAATATCGGTCCGAGAAAGGTCTCAAATCGTGAAACGAGTTATGCCAAGATATGAACTTAAGGAGATACACGAGAAGCCGTTTTAAAAGATTTTGTCCTTCGGCTAACTATTGATCAAATCGTGCTACTTTGCTTTCGGACTAATAACTACTCAAATAAGTCAATATGAATCACTTGTGATCCATGACAAATAGATAAAAAATGCTAGTAACCCATTTCCTTTTATAATAACTAGGATTGCGGGGAGAAAAAGTATTACACAATTTGAACGTATGAGTAGTGTTAGCATGTGACTTGTACCAACAATGATCTTGTTTTTGCACTTAGCATGGAATGTATGACAATCAAGGATGACGAAATTTACTCTAAGGGACATTAACTTGTTTCTATTCTTTGACCCTAAAAGTCACCTTTTGGTGATGAAAATTATACATTATGTCTTTACACATTCTCGTAGTATGTTGCAAGTCTTTTACTCTTCAATAAAGGTTAATAAAATTGAACTTTGGTGATGCTTAGATACTTTATTCTAGCATTGCGTGAGGGCACGGCAATGGCTTAGTATGGGGGAGTGATGAGATGGCATTTATACATGATCTCATCGTTCTTTTCGGGCTTTAAATGCATAAAAATGTCATAAAATACCATATATATGCTTGTGTTTGTTTACTTGTGTATTTTAGGTATGGATATCGTGAAAAAGACAAAAGATCACAAGATACAAGGAAAAACGGACACGAGAAACGAAGCCGTACAAAGAACCGGGCCCTAATCATGGAATTTTCATCAAATACCCTTGAAGACTTGAAGACAAAACAAGATTGATCCTTATTCTTTGAAGAAATGACACTTAAAACCCTTGTATATTAATAATTACAAGTTTGGTCCCTTAAGTTTGTCAAAATTACAAAAAGGTCCTTCAACTTTGGAGAAATGGCAAGAATGGTCCCTCAACAAAATCAAATTGTCAAATATGGTCCCTCATGAAGATTAAGAGACATTAAAGACCTTGGAAGATCAAGATTGTCCAAGTTCAGTCCTTGAAATATCCAAAAATGTCAAAAATAACCCTTTGATAACCTTTTTCCAAGTTGGTGCCAAAAGTGTAAAGTCTTGAAACTTATTAACAAAGCAAAACGATTTTTAGGGCTGGAAAACATTGTATGCCAAAAAGTTCAAAAGAGAGGGACCAAATGTGTCACAATTGGAACTTTCAAACGAAAAAGGCGCCTAACAACTAAGCTTCCCCTAAATTCGGATTGAAACATCTACTGTACATCATTCTTACCACCCAGAACTTACCCTCACTTAACCTTGGGTAAAACCCAATTAAACCTGCACATGAGTGATTCACACGCACCAAAACTAATCCCACTCACCAAATCCCCAATCCCACCACGTGTGGTCCCCACCCCCAATTCTCCTTTCCTCCAATCACAGCCCACCTTAGTCCCCAAGTATTTGACGTGTCCCAAATCAAAGGTTGAGATCATTAGCTTCCTCCCAACGCAAATATAAACAGCCAGGATCCAATTTCATCAAAAAAACGTCTAGAAGAGCACAAGGGCAAAATGGAGAATTTGTAGTGATTAGGGTTTTGTATTTTTGATTCTAGTATGTTCTAAGAGTGCTATATAAGAGGCCCCAACCTGTGGGTGACCCTTTGTTCCAGTTTTAAGCATAAAATCCTTGTAATCCCTTTTTTATGAAATTAAAGTTTGGTGTTTGTTTAAGTCATTGTAATTCCTTTTAATGTTTATAAAAAGTTGAGTGTTGGGTTTATGCTTGATTCTGAGTTCCATGATAAATTTGGTTTAGTGAATTTGTGTTTCAAAAAGTGTTTAAGTTTTCTGAAATTTTGAAGAATTTTGGAGAAATCTGTTCTAGGTTTGGTGTTAATAGTTAATGATATTGGTAATTTCAGTGATAATAAGACGTTTTAAGAAAGTTTAAAAAGTTTTGGAAAGGATTTAAGAAGGAAGAAAGAAATCAGTTTAATATATTATTGCATATTGGTGTGTTTTTCTTTGTTTTGTGTTCAAGCAGGTGAAGAAGGTGTTGATCCAAGGTTCTGCACCAGCCCCAGCTGGTAGGGAGGTGGTTAAGCAACCACTAGGACCCTTGGATGTAAGGGTCCTAAGGTACTTCCATTTCTCATTTGAAAAATCTCAGAAAATTGCAAGGTGTATGATCTTGGTTGATTTCTGTGTTTAAGTGTGTTATAATTGGTTGATTTGTGTTCTTGTTAGATGATATGCATGTTAGATGGTAGATGAGTCAGTTTGAGTAGAGTTCATAAGGTTTTGTTGTGTTAAAATACGTTTTCCAGAATTTAAAAGGATGTTTGGCAATAGGTTTTAGCAGGGGAGAGTAATTAATTAGTGATTATTAAGGGTGTTAGCTAGTTAAAATAAAGTTGATATAGGTTTCTTGTTAGTTATAATTTAGTTTGAAGCAAGATAGAAGCTAATTGGTGGTTTAAAAAAGCAAAAGGTTAGCTAAAATCCTGCATAGTCACATTCTGCTCACTTTTATGAGAATTTGGTTCTTGATTTGAGTAACTTGTTTAGATCCAGGTTGATACAAGGTTTTAGATTGGTTGTGTGTTAACTAGAGCTGGTGTGTGCATAATTTGAAGCATTGGAAATCATTTGTATGCAAGTTATTGGATCATAAGCCCACCAGACCTGCTTAACATCACAGAAACTTGATTTAGGCTTTGGTGTGCTTAAGTTTGCCTATATTGGTGTGCTATTTGCGTTTTTCTTGTTGTTTGTGACTTCTTGTGCTCAAAGGAGCACAAGAGTGCCCATTGTCCAAAGCAATCTCCAAATAAACACACTGCCAAGCCCTCTTGGCACCCAGTTTGCACAAGTGTGCACTCACACTTGCTAATCAGTCATCAAGTTAAAGTCTGGCAACAAATTGGATCATAATCTGTTTAATCTTGGCTAAAAAAGGGAATTGGATTGAGTTTCTAAGGCTTACAAGGTCACTGATTTGGCTTGAAAAAGAAAAAATAAAAAAAAATAAATAGCAAAAAAATCCACTAGCCTGGCTTCGAACCCCTGACCTCTCGTTGGAGGGTTCAAGGCTCTTACCAGTGTGCTAGCATTTATCTTGTGTATAAACGTGAAAGGTTTATTACTTAAGGTCGTTTTGGTTTCTAGCTTATTTAATAAGCCGTGGCTTATTTTTGCATTTTCCAGCTTATTTACTCTTCATTTTTGGCTTATTTTATTTTCCTAGGACCATTATAGCATTAGAGACTTTTCTAGCTAATTTTCTTATTTTTCTCTTTATTTATTAATTTATTAGAATTTATTTAATAGACGTTTTTTAGAAAATCATTAAAAAATACCAAAAATAGTTTTTATTTTTAGGAAAAATAATTTTTAGGTTTTAAAATATATTTTTGAGGTTTACATCTAGTTTTGGTTTCAAAAACTTTAATTTTTAATTTTATATTATTTTAAGGTTTTTTATAAACTTTAAAGATTTTTATAAAATTATTAAAAAAAGTTTAGGGGCTATAATTTGTGTTTTTCTCTTAATTATATTATTTAGGATTTTTATAAATTTTTTATTTTAAATTTTAGAGACTTTTTATTTTTAGCATTATTTTATTATTATTTTAATATTAATTTTTCAAAATTTTATTTTTCTTTCTTTTTCATTTTTCCTAGGTTCTTTATCATTAATTAGGACTATTTCCATTTTTAGAATATTTTTATAACTTTTAGATTTATTTTTATAATTATTTTAAGTTTAATTAGGTTTTAATCATTTTTAATCATTTTTAGAGTTTTAAAAATAGTTTTAATAGGTTTTAATTTTTAGAAAATTACTTTTTAGTCTTCTAATAATATAAGTTAAGTGATTATTCAATAAAATCATATTTTAGACATTTGAATTAGTTAAATTTAATTTTAGGGCTTTAATTAGCATTTAAAATTAATTATTTAATTAATAAAAGGTTTTAAAATATCTTTGTTGGATTTTTATCTTTATATTATTTTAGACTTGTTTTTAGTTTTTTTTATTTTGTTTTTGGTTTTAGATAATAATTTTTAATTTGAGTAGTTTTTCACGGCTTTACGTTTTCATCGTAGTTTAATTTTAACGTATCCGTCTTTTCATCCTCTCATCCCCATTCTCTTAATATTAATCTCAAATACATACAAGTTAATTCACAACACCTATACTTCCTTGGGAAACGAACTTCTTCTCTCATTTTATTTGATTGTGGGTCATTACTTGTGGTTTTCCTAAATCACTCGTCGATACTTACCGCTCATATACGTTCTTTTGTTTTCCTAAACAAGAGTCGTGTTTTATCCTACAATCACGTCACCCCAACAAATGAATACCATGCGACCACCATCATTTTATCAACTACAACCTTACCAAAACATACCTTGCCGTTGCCTGGATCCAAACCAATACCAAAGCCAATATCCAACCCAATACCAATGGCCTCAAAACCCGCCCTCGGGCTATTTGTCACAAACACATATAGGTGGTTCGTCATCACAATCGAACTATGTGTCACCCACACACATGGGTGGTTCCTCATCTCAACCCAGCTATGAAACTCAAGAGTGCTACATCCCGCAGTATTCAGAAGAGTTTCAAGGGTTTGTTTCGTATCAACAAACCTGGTCTCCCGAGCAAGAAACGGTTCCAGAAACCCAAGAAAAAGTCCAAAGACCTAAACCGAAGTAGACACTATCTAGGGCCCGTCAAAAGAAGACTGTCGAAGAACCTGCAAAACAACATTGGACAACATCGGAGGAACTTTATTTGGCAAAAGCTTGGGTATCCGTGTCAAATGACAACATTCATGAAAACGAAATGACTAAGGAGGGATTTTGGATAAAAATCCTTGAGTACTTTGAGAGCAAAACGGGATAAAAAAGGGCTCGCACTTATGATTCTTTGAACGCAAAGTGGAAGACAATTTGACCGGCTATAGCTCGGTTTTGTGGGGTTTATACTAACGTGATGCGTCGGACGCCAGAAAGTGGTGCAACGGATAGTGATACTTTTAACAGGGTGTTGGTGGATTATGATGTTGAAGTTGGAATATCGTTCAAATTACGTCATTGCTGGGAGGTTGTGAAAGACAACCAGAAATGGAAGGAGGTTGAAATGCCTAAGGAATTAGCTAGGACTTCTCAAATAAGCAAGAGATACAAGTCATCTGGGTCAAGTTCGTTTAATACAAATTTTATGGATGCAAGTAATAGTGTGGAAGTTGATTGCACTGATAATGATGAGGTGCGACCGATCCCACGTCCAATGGGCAGGGACAGAGCTAAGGCAACGTCTAGAGGGAGCAGGGGTTCGGTGGAGTCTACTTCAAACGACGAGGCTTTGGCTAAGTTGATGTTGTCAGGGTTGGGTGAATAACAAGAACATGCCTTTGTTGTGTAGGGTGAACAACAGGCCGCATATTTTGAGATGAAGAAGAAATAGATGGAAATCCGGGAAAAAGAAGCGGAATTAGCCCGAAAAAAGCAGCAAAACGAGGACTTGGACTATTATCTCCAGCCGAATGAGCATTTGGAGGGACGTGAACGTGCAGTCGTGGAGTGGCGCCGAGCTCAGATCAAGGAGGCCTATAATATCTCTTTTTAGTTTTTTTTAAATGTTGTTTTTAAATTTTTTATGTATCGTGTTTTAATTTCGTACTGTGTTTTAATTTTTTATGTACCCGTGTTTTAATAAAATGTATGAATAAAAAATATTTAATTAAAAAGTGGAGGTGATATGTAGTGAGTTATAGTGAGTTTGGGTGAGTGTCATTACCTTCTCTGAGAAGTTTAGGTGAGTTTATTAAAAAACTGAGGTGGCGCTGAGGTGACGGCGAGTAAGTTATGTACCACTCCTCCTAGTGTAATGATATACAATATATTTCAAAGGTTTATTGTTATAGTACTAAAAAGCATTTACTGTACTACCCATGTAAGAATATTTGTTTTAGTAAACCCATGATGTATGCATTCATCATGTGCCTCATGTAAGATTTGTTCCTGCAAGCCTATTGTTTTGATAGTAAATATAACTTTTCCTTATTTGCTCAATCACCATATATGTGATAATGATAGAGGCATGTGAATTACATTAAACGGTATCAAGAAAATCAGATTGGAAGAAGAATTGGTGGTGGCGACGATGATCGGTAGTGGTAGTAACGGCGGTGAACTTGAAATATAAAATTTAACGAATAATCGTTAAATATTTATCGAAAATATCTAAATTAGCCATAAAAATATGTTAGATGCCTTTTTATGAGAAAAAAAAAGTGTGATACCTTGATTTGAATATGACTCCCTTTTAGTTAAAAATAATAGAAATAAAATAAAATAGATAATGATGGGCTCAAATGAAGAGGGGAGTTTGTTGTGATAAGGGGAGTTTTTTAGAAGTGAGAGTGTCAACTGTCAAGTGACGTGACACCTTATGAAACTCAAATAAAAAAGTTTTTGTTATCCATGAGCTCTTAGCAGTAATATACGTTAGTATAGTTAGTTAGTAATAAGATAAAAAGCCGTCAATAGGAGCATATCGAGAGTAAATTTGCATCTGAAACGATGATCTGGTGAGTGATAATATAGACCCAACTGGTCTTGTTGAGTTTATAAAGAGAAGTGTAACGTGTACGTTCGTGTTAGTCTTATACCCCCCTCATGAGTCCACTTGGTTTACTTCCATTATTATTGAAGTATGTCAGGTCCAAAAACAGATTTGTTAGGCTCAAAAACGTACAAGTTACCACTATTTTGTATAAATCCATCTTGCCCATTGGGTCTCTATATTGCGTAGGGCACGTCTTGAGATTTATTATGCAAGATAATCGAAAAATGCCTTTAATTCATTCAAGATTTTGAAAGAGTGTTTATGAATGGAAGCATGGAATTAGGCTTGTGGCAACGCTGTCTCGGTCGAGCAAGGACGACCGAGTCGCACTCGGTCGTCTCCGTTGCTACGACCGAATCGACGAAATCGACCCCTTCATTCGATCGCATATACGACCGTTTTGAAAATGAAGAAAAGGGAAAACGGTAAATGTTTTCTAGCCGTTGTGTTTGAATTAAAAAAAAAATAATTTTAAATTTAACCTTTTACCCTTATAAATACTCAACTAAATCTACCCTTTTTTTCACATATTCAAATTTAAACTTCTAAATCAAAACAATAACTATCCAACATGTCTAGAAAGAGAACCCCCAAAAGCAAAACTTCAAAATCTCGAGTTCCTCAACAAACCGTTCCTCATGTGACGCCAGACGAGGCTTTTTGATTCTCCGGCGTGTCACCTAAACTTCCGGTTTAGACCCACCGGATTTGAATATCGTTCACCACAACCATCTCACCCAAACTATTCAAACCGTTCGTTCTATCCTCCACAACATGATAACAACCAACAACCTTTCTATGAATCTCCAGCGGGTTTGTATCGCCCTACTATGAATTCTTCCACTTCTTCGTAACTTAATCCGTCTTATTCTCCGATTAATTATTTTGATGTTGATGTTGATGTTGATTTTGATGAAATGATGTATAATCAAGACTATTTTTGCGGTTAAGGTGCGGGTCAGGGTTCTAATCAAGATCAGTTCATGTGCCATGGTTCGGGATGTGAGTTATATCACGGTGCTGTTAACCTTGACGAAAACAAGGAAAAGATGTCATCAGTCAAACCTAAGAAGCCCTCTAAACGTGCTTCAAAAGCCAAGCATGTTGAGTTGGCAAGAGATTGAGATGAGATGCCAAAGCTAAGAAGCCTTTTTACGTACCAAAGCTAAGAAGCCCTCTAAACATGTTTCAAAAGCTAATAATCCCTTTACGTACTAGGCGCCGTGGAACGTGCTCAAAGATCACCCAAGTTGGCAAGAGATAGAGATGCCAAAGTTTAAAAAGAAAAGTAACAAAAAAATCCAAGACTTCTGAAACCACCTTTGGTTTTGGGCACGGTGGTTACGTGAATTTGAACGATTATTTAGAAGATGACGAGAAAGAGACTCAAAAATACCGGCCAATTGGTCGTGATCGAGCTAAAAGAAGTCATCAACATCGTCGTCACACAGGGAAGTCTTCATTTGTTGATCTTGTAACCAACAAATGGGAGAAAATGAAAGACATTGGCTGGGAAAAAAGAAGCAGCAACAAGATGAATACTTTACCATTAAGCAACGGGAGTTGGATTTGCAGGAGGCATCTCAACGGGAAGCAGCAACCTTGAAAAGAGAAAAGCTCGAATTAAAGCGTCGAGCAATTGAGCTTGCTGAAAAAAAAAAGAAACGGGATAAAGACTTACTGTTCTACAACAGCGAAATCAACCCCAATTTGTCTCTATCCCACCAACAAGCCTTGCAACAAATGAAAGAGAAAATCACGGAAACTTACAATTTAAATTACTAGTATTAATTTTTAATTATTATAATGTTTTTTTATTGTAATGTTTTTTTATTTGATTATTATGTAATATTTTTAATTAAATGTAATGTTTTTTTATTAAATGTAATTTTTTTTATTTTATGAAAAAAAATTTAAATAGGTCGCCTTGTTGGGAAAAATAGGTCGCTCAAAGTGTCGGAGAGAGAAAACTGATGCGGCAGAAAAAATAAAGATCGCACTAGGTCGCTGTTGCCGGTAGCCTTAGGCTGGTGGCAACATTGTCTCGGTCGAGCACGGGCGACCGAGTCGCACTCGGTCGTCCCCGTTGCTACGACCGAGTCACCCATTTCGGTCTAGTGTATTTGATCACAACTACGATCTAGTTGAAACAAGAAAACATTTTAGTTTTTTAAATTTTCACTGTTTTAAACAAAAAAAAATTTATAAAATTTAAAATTTAAACCTTTTAATGTTACTCGTTGTCAGAAAGTCACCGCCAAATCATACGCTATTTTATTTGCTTCTTAACTATTTAAACTCGTAAATAAAAACGTAAACCTAGAAATTTTTATTCGAAAATTAAAATATTCCATACGTAAATCATTATTATACTGAAATTCAAATACAATACGAAAGGAAATACACTACTAGATAATTTAAATAAAAATACATAATACGACTAGTCAGTTGCCGGATCCCAATCCGATAACTGACCAGAAAACTCCCAACGGAATTGCTCTGGTAAGCTTCTTTGATGACGTATAGTCCCCAACTGCGTCATGAACCCGGCCCACGGGTACTACCCGCTTCCGGCCATCACGAATGGGTTTGATTAATATCATTTGAGCTTATGGGCTTGAATGAACAGTGGTCGCATAAGATGTGTGCGGCCCACGGCCCGGCACGGCCAGTACAGGGTTAGACAGAATCACAATCTTATTAGGATTAGGATTTACCTCAAAGTATAGGATATGCACTCACCATAATTAGAAAATAACAATCAAGTTAATTATGGAACTTATCCTTTGCTTGGGGCCGAAGTATCGGTGACAAGCCCATTAGGGTTTCACTGCCTATATAAGGAACCACAAAGGGTTCCACAAAGGTATCACATTCTCTATACTCTCAACCTACAGCCGATTATCTAACCCTAAACCTATTACTTACTCTCACGCCAGAGTCTAATCGTGGGATACGTTCCCACGGTAAGCTTAACGCGTGTTGTTTTAGTGTGCAGGATCTCAGCAAGACATTCACTTGGTGCAAGAGCCGGAGCCCAGCCTACCCGAATTAAGCCTAATTCGGGTCAAGCAAGGATCATCCAACTTTTGTATCAACAAGTTGGCGCCATCCATGGGACCCATACACTAAACTAAATTCAATCTTAATCTCAATATCTCCCAATAACGAAGGGACACTTTCAAGGAAACCCGAGGAACGCGAACCCTGGGAAACGGAAATCCGCGGGTGATGGGATAATCATCTCCACCCAGCCCCCTGGTGTCCAAGCAGGAGGACCGAATAATCGAAACACTTTTCAGTCTCTTGGTGGGGCAGGCACTTCCGATAATACCCCACCACCAACCATCACCCTAGATAATCCTGATCCGGGAGCTGCGCCAAAGGCCCCTACCAAGGAGCCGCAGAGGCCACCAGTGATCGAGGCATAATTAGAAGTTGGTTCACTCGACGATGAGGACCTCGAGCGTGTTCTCACGCCGAACTTTGACAGAATCGTCCCGGGCATCTCGTCAAGACTAAACCTGGGAAGAAACCTCCAATCCAGGGTTAACTTTGGCAGCCCCGCGCCTGGTACTCCCCCTCTAAGTCGGAAGAAATTTAGTCAAAGCAGAAAGTTAGTCAAAAAATTTCACGCTGCAGAGAGATCTCATTCCCTCTTATCACGACGAGCAACGTGGCCGATGCACCTCTCACGATTGAGGTAAGCATTTGAACCCACAACGTTCGTCACATGTATGTGGATGGAGGATCCTCGGCTGAAGTACTCTACGACGGAGAAACCGCGGTAGCTACGGTGTACCCTACAAAGGGGAATCATAACTATCGATCGAACGAACAACCCAAGAGGCAATCAGGTGGTCAAAGCACCCACGGCAACGGGAGGAACTCAGATTACAAGAGCCAGAATAAAGGAGGGCGACCGCGGTAGCTACGGCGTACCCTACGAAGGACGGGAAAGAGAAACCACGGTAGCTGCGGCGTACCCTACAAAATGGAATCATAACTATCGATCGAACGACCAGCCCAAGAGGCAATCAGGTGGTCAAAGCACCCACGGCAACGGGAGGAACTCGGATTACAAGAGCCAGAATAAAGGAGGGCGGCCGGATGATAAATTCACCCCCCTAAAGATGACTTATCGAGATATCTTGTTGACGAAAGGGGCAAACTTCCCAAGGCGTCCCCCAATGACAACTCTAGTTGACCGTCGTCAAGGAAATCGCTTCTGGGAATTCCACAATGACAAGGGTCACGACACCGAGGAGTGCATTCAACTCAAGAAGCACATTGAGTCACTGATCAAATCAGGCAAACTCAAGCATCTAGTCAAAGACTGGAAGGACGGGCAGGATAATAAAAAGAACGACAAAAAAGATTTCCAGAAGGACAAGCCTTCAACCATATATATGATCCAATCATGGCAGCACCGTACAAAGCAGAAAGTTATTCAAAAAAATTCACGCTGCAGAGAGATCTCATTCCCTCCTATCACGGCGAGCAACGTGGCCGATGCACCTCTCACGATTGAGGTAAGCATTGGAACCCACAACGTTCGTCGCATGTATGTGGATGGAGGATCATCGGCTGAAGTACTCTACGAAGGAGAAACCCCGGTAGCTGTGGCGTACCCTACAAAGGGGAATCATAACTATCGATCGAACAACCAGCCCAAGAGGCAATTAGGTGGTTAAAGCACCCACGGCAACGGGATGAAATCGGATTACAAGAGCCAGAATAAAGGAGGTCGACCGCGGTAGCTGCGGCGTACCCTACGAAGGACGGGAAGAAGAAATCGAGGTAGCTGCGGCGTACCCTACAAAGGGGAATCATAATTATCGATCGAACGACTAGCCCAAGAGGCAATCAGGTGGTCAAAGCACCCACGGCAACAGGAGGAACTCGGATTACAAGATCCAGAATAAAGGAGGGCGACCGGATGATAAATTCACCCCCTAAAGATGATTTATCGAGATATCTTGTTGACGGAAGGGGCAAACTTCCCAAGGCCTCCCCTAATGACAACTCCAGTTGACCGTCGTCAAGGAAATCGCTTCTGCGAATTCCACAATAACAAGGGTCACGACACCGAGGAGTGAATTCAACTCAAGAAGCACATTGAGTCACTAATTAAATCAGGCAAACTCAAGCATCTAGTCAAAGACTAGAAGGACGGGAAGGATAATAAAAAGAACGACAAAAAAGATTTCCAGAAGGACAAGCCTTCAACCATATATATGATCCAATCATGGCAGCACCGCACTAAGCAGAAAGTTAGTCAAAAAATTTCACGCTGCAGAGAGATCTCATTCCCTTCTATCACGGGAGCAACGTGGCCGATGCACATCTCACGATTGAGGTAAGCATTGGAACCCACAACATTCGTCGCATGTATGTGGATGGAGGATCATCGGCTGAAGTACTCTACGAACATTGCTTCGTACAGCTACGACCAGAGATCAAAAGCCAACTAGTGCCGGCCACGTCGCCGCTCATTGGCTTTAGTGGAGACACTATCTGGCCAATAGGACAACTGCGTCTACTGGTAACCATCGGAGATAAAGAGCATTCCACCACGGCGTGGATGAACTTCATGGTGATACGTTCACATTCTCCGTACAATGGTATTATTGGAAGACCAGGTATCCTAGCCATATGGGCAGTCCCGTCCACGGCACACGGCATGATTAAGTTCCCAGTCGAAGGGGGGGGGGACCATTACTATTTATAATTCAATCATGCCGGCATCCAAGTGCCACACTGTGACAAACCAATCCAGCCAGTTCCTACGAAGGAGGGATCACCACCCCCCCAATTGGAAGGTGGTAATCCACCCCGATTACCCGGAGCAAGAGGTAGCTATCCGGGGAACGCTCTCTAAAAAAAGGGAAGAAAGCCATGTGATCTCTCCTAAAGGAAAACCTCGATATATTCGCATGGGAGCCAAAGCACATGACGGGCGTACCACGCTTGATAGCAGAACATAAACTTCAGATTCGCCCTGGATATCCACCTGTTAAGCAAAAGAAGCGCGGCCAAGCGCCAGAACGCAGTCAGGTAATACTGGATGAGGTGCGGAAGCTGGTAGACGCAGGATTTATGCGCGAGGTCTATTACCATGAGTGGCGATCTAATCCGGTCATGGTCAAGAAGCATGACAGAAGCTGGCGCATGTGTGCGGACTTGACAGACTTAAACAAAGCTCGCCCACAATACTGTTATCCGTTACCAGAAATCGATTTTAAGGTGGAATCCTTATGCGGATACTCTTTTAAATGTTTTTTAGACGCATACAAAGGATACCATCAGGTCCAGATGGCGGAGGAAGACAAGGAGAAGACGACGTTCCACACTAGTCAGGGCGTGTATTGTTACACAAAGATGACGTTCGGACTAAAGAACGTCGGCGCAACATATCAACGACTTGTTGATAAAGCCTTCGACTCGCAGATAGGCCGTAACCTTGAAGTCTACGTTGACGACTTGGTCATCAAGAGCCATACGGAGGAAGAGCTCCTCCGTGACATCCAGGAAACGTTCGACACGTTGAGGAAAATCAACATGAAACTGAATAAAAAAAGTGCATGTTTGGAGCAACCGAAGGAATATTCCTTGGGCATATGATTAATCCAAACGGCATCAAGCCTTGTCCAGAGAAGACGCACGTCGTGATACAGCTACAATCCCCTCGGACACTCAAGGAGGTACAATCACTCAATGGAAAGTTGGCCGGGATTAATAGGTTCTTATCAAAGTCCGCAGAGAAGTCACTTCCTTTATTTAAAACACTAAAGAAGTGCCTAAAGAAAGGATACTTTCGCTGGACAAAAGAGGCAAAGGAAGCTCTTGGGCAGCTTAAACAACACCTCGCGGCTTTTCCCATGCTAGTCGCACCCCGACCTAAGGAGGAGCTAATTATGTATCTGTCCGCTACGTACGGAGCAATAAGCGCAGTCCTTATGACTGATCGGGATTCAGTCCAGACTCCGGTTTACTTCATAAGCAGAGTATTGCAGGGGCCAGAGCTAAATTACTCACCAATGGAGAAATTGGTCTTATCGTTGGTTTATGCCGCAAAAAAGGTTACGCCGGTACTTCCAGGCGCACCCAATAGTGGTTGTCACGGATCAGCCAATAAAACAAGTGATTTCCAAGCCAGACGTAGCAGGAAGACTATAGAAGTGGAGCGTCCTGCTGGGGGAACATAACATCTCTTATAGACCAAGGACGGCCATCAAGGGACAAATTATGGCAGACTTCATAATTGAGAAGCCGGAGGAGGATGAGCCAACGGTGCAAAAGGAGGAAATCCCAACGGAACCATGGGTTTTGTTCACGGATGGATCTTCTTGCACGGACGGATCGGGAGCTGGCCTTATACTTACAAAATTCGGAGGGCATGGAATACACCTACGCCTTGCGATTTGATTTCATAGCCACGAATAAGGAGGCAGAATACGAAGCATTGATTGCGGGTTTAAAAATCGTCGCTAGGATGGGAGTCCGCAACCTTGAAGCCTACGTGGACTCATGGCATATCGCGAATCACATCCTAGGAGGGTACGAAGCTACGGAGGATAACATGATCCAATATTTGGAGAAAGTCAAGTCACTCTTCGCCGGTTTTGGTAAGTTCTCCATCAAGCAAGTACCAAGAGGCGAGAACAAGAAGACGGATGATCTTAGCAAGATCACGTCTACAAGCTTTGCCCATCTATCCAAACAGGTGTTGGTTGAAATACTCAAGTAAAAGTCCATTACAGGAGGAGAGATAGCGACCATAGTTGATGAAGAGGGGCCTACATGGATGACCCCGATCATGAACTATCTAGCTGATGAGACCCTTCCTGAGGACGAAAAGGAGGCGCGACGTGTCAAAAGGAGGTCGCAACATTTTGAACTCCGAGATGGAATTCTATATAAGTGTTCGTTCCTACAGCCGTGGCTATGCGTCGGGCCACGCCAGGCTAGCTATGTGATTAGGGAGATACATGAAGGGTCGTGAGGCATGCACGCAGGCCCTAGATCAGTAGTAGCACGAGCTCTACGCACAGGGTACTATTGGCCAACTATGCATCAGGACGCGCGAGACATGATTCTTAAATGCAGCGATTGCCAAGTACACAGGCCAATACTGCGACATCTACAGCAAGAACTAACACCCATCACATCCCCATGGCTATTCTACAAGTGGGGGATTGATATCGCAGGCCCTTTTCCTGTCGCCGCAGGGGGCGTTAAGTTCTTGATTGTAGCTATGGACTATTTCACTCGCTGGATAGAAGCTAAGGCGGTCAAAACGATTACGGGCAAACAGGTAAAAAAGTTTGTTTGGGAAAATATTGTGTGCCGCTTTGGTTTGCCAGGCGAGATCATCTCAGATAACGGGAAGCAGTTTGCGGATAATCCATTCAAGGATTGGTGTGCGGCGTTGAACATCAAAAGGCGTTTTGCATCAGTTAAGCACCCACAGACTAATGGTCTCGTGGAGAGGGCAAATAGAAGCCTAGGTGAATTTAACACCCCCAAATTTCCACGCAGCGGAATACATCTGTGGGTGCTAAACAATGATACTACAACACATAATTTATAAAGAACGACTCAAAAAGAGACGTTTTAGATTTATCGTTCCTAAAACATTTGTCAGAGTAGCGTAGTCCCAATACATCGTAACCAAAGTACAACCAAAACAAAAGATTTAAATTGTTTTGAACGAAAGGAACGACAAATATTCAAAGAGTTTATATTGCAAAGTAGTGCACAACATTCATTCCCGTGGCTTCCAAGCTTCACCCTTCCTGATTACCTGAAATACATGTAAGAAAATCATCAGCAAAAATGCCGAGTGAATCTATAGGTTTATATAATCATTTTGAACACAAGCAAAGATTATAAGTTTGTGGCATGCTTATAAGCATCTAGATAATAATTTACATCAACAATAATAATTGTATATAGCATAAATTGCAATAAGCTCATGGAACCGAGCCCTTAAACACTCCTTTTAGAGGTCTGATAAGACAGAAGATTTATTAATTGTCGGTTACCTCTAGATTAATGGTACATTGCCGTATACCTGACTTCTCAATACAATATGTTCAAACAGTGTGGAGGTCGGGCCTAAGCTTCTATGACAAGTCCACAAAAACTGAACCGGGGCGGCTTCCCCCATAGATCTATTAATTGTACTAGCGGTTAACCCATCATAGGTTAATTAACGGTCCATAATTGACGCTTTAACTAAGGCAATCACTTAATGCAATTTAAAGGCAACCACGGGTCCATTCATAAAGGGACAAGCATACCATAAAAATCTTGTGTTCTAAGTTTACAAAACATGTATTCCCCCTCGCGGGTTTTAAAATATTTGAATGAGCTCAAACGAGGCTATAGACTCACCTTAGTACTTATAGTAGTTGAAGACGATCGCCGACGATAGTAGATGCCCGAAAAACACGACAACCGCAACCTAGCAAATAAGGTGCGTACATTAATAATAGACTCGAGAAATAAATGATACTTAATAAAATCAAACTCAAGTATAAAATCATGACAACTCGAGAGAAAACGATGCAAGTGGTTCTATTATACTCTCCTATGTATTCATTTTATTGTTCTATGCCTTTAATTAAAAATCTGCCGGAACATACCGAATGTCCAAGCCGTTTTCCCATACTTAAACATATCAAATTTGTATGATACTACTCAGAGAACTTACTTACTATATATAGAAAGTCCTCTCAAAAGCCCATTAAAAGATTGTACTTCTAAAGTTCCCTGCCCGACTCATCTTTGAATCACAAAATCCGGACAGTTTAGCGGCCTTGACTTACGAAACCATTTTGACCATTCTAAACAACTCCATTTGTAAAACCGCCACTTGATTCTAAAAATAGACTCAAAATACTAAACTTGGAGCCTGAGAACAGCCCTTGAATAATTTTGAAACTCATTTTATAGTCCCCGAGATTCGATCCAAATATCGACAACAATTTTCGGATTGTGTCGACACTCGTCTCCCGGTACACGAAAATCAAACTAGTGTATCTTCCACCTCGTTTGGAGTTGAAAGGCCTACTTTATATGAAATCGAAGCAAACGAAATTCTCTACAACCCTATCCAATTAGTTAAGCGATTATCAAACAGTAAGACCCCCGAAAGCAGCCTCAAACCTACTGCCCAAAATCACCTTTCAAAATCTCCCACAAAATCATGTTTTTGATCAATTCTAACAATTTTCCTCATCATCCTACACCCCTAATATCATCCTATATTAATCCTAACACTTGTATCATCATAAAAATCAAAAACCCAAAAATTTAAAAATAAGTTTTTAGTGAAAAACTAGCATAAACATCATTTGATGATTACTACTAACACATGCATGATCATTTTTACAAAATTTTTAATTCTTTCAACCACAAAAACTAAAAAGTCCATTGATACAATATAAAATCAATATGATAAGATGATCATACAACTATATAAATGATCAAAATTCATAAAATTAAAAAGTATGATGCATGTAGCTAAAATTTGTACCAAAATGTAGCCCTTTGAATTCTAAGGATGGGACTTGTTTTGTTTTTGGATGGATCAAAGTTGATCATCAAAAAAATTTGATGATTGTGTTGGTTGTGGTGTATGGTCCAAAAAAGAAAAGGAAGAGAAAAATGGTGATTTTGTTTTATTGATTTTTTTAAATGAGATAGTGCTAGTGGAAAATATATATATAGTATAAGGTTAGGGTAGTTTTTGCTAATTTGTGATAGTTTTGGTCCAAAATGTAATTAAATAGCTTAAAAGGGTAGAAAATGTAAATTGTAAATTTTAAAATATTTACGAGACTCGGGTTTCGTAAAAATACTAAAAAGTTTAAACGCACACGAAAAATAATAACATAACGACTCGATACGTAATTAAAACGGTATCGTCGTAAGTATTAAATATCGAAACGATCGATAATAAAATATAAAATTTTAGGCATCCGTCGGTATCGCGATCACTAGTAGTCCTCGTTACTCGTCAAAATATTAAATTATAATATTTAATATCGGTTTCAACTTAAACCGTTAAACATAATAATATTTAACGTTATAAAATACTTCAAAATAATTGAAAGTAGAATTAAATTATGACCTTATTTTTACGGGTTTTACAGTGAAGGTATAAAAGCGTGCTTAGATGAAAGAAGCGCCAAGTGGGTAGATGAACTACCGCATGGACTATGGGCACACAGGACAATGATCAAAACAGCCATTGGGGACACTCCATTCGCGCTGGCCTATGGAACCGAGGCTGTTATCCCAGCAGAAATTGGGATACCAACAATCCGCAAGGCGGAGGTTAACGTCGTCACAAACGACGAGCAACTCCGGGTCAATCTAGACTTGTTAGTGGAGAAACGAGAGATAGTAGCCATCAATGAGGCTAAGTCTAAGGCACGTATGAAAGCTTATTACGACTCTAAAGTCAAGGGTGTTTCCTTTCGACCGGGGGATTTTGTCTATCGTGCTAACGAGGCAAGTCGCGCAGGGAGCACGGGGAAACTTGGTCCAAAATAGGAAGGGCCGTATGAGGTTACGGAAGCTTTAGGGCTAGGCGCGTACAAGTTACGTGATATGGATGGCCGTGACTTGGATCGTACATGGAATATTTGCAACCTTAAAAGATGCTACCTCTGAAAGGCTATGGCCTCCGCATGGACACTTCACTATGGTCAGCTTCAATGGAGATCCATGTATTTTTTGCTTTCATGTTTTCTAGGTTCTATTTGTCTTAGGATTTTATTTCTGTCAAAAAATCGTGACCGTTATAATAAAATGTCGTGGTGCCTAGCTAGCTCCACGGCTTGTTCTTTTGCAAATCAATGTCTTATGTGTTCTTAGAATTTTTTTTTCTTATGTGTTATTACTTATTCATATGCATTCATTGAGCCGTACATGTACTATTCGCTCCCAGGCGGAGTAAGAGGATTAAGTGAACCTAATAATTCAACTTGTCGCGTAAGAGGGATGCAACCCCAGTGACGTGGATTATGTATCCTTACTAGACACCTTATTTACAAGACGTTGTAATAAGTTCTCACATGCCGTACTTACATATTATCGGACATGGTAAAGACACACAGTGCACGTCTAGTAAATTATAGACTTAGCTTTATTCTTAATCAGTCGTGACACGTCATGCAAACAGATACATGATATCTATGAATTAAAGCAAGTTTCAAATATATACAAACAAACATTACCGTGATTACCACAGCCACATACATATAATACTCTAAAGTGTTCAAATACAAGTTACACAAAAGTGCTGTGGACATCCACAGACGAATATTTATTACAAACACAAGTGTTCAAAAGCTACAGCTACTAAAGCACGCCCTACATGGGGGGGAGGAACTTGCCTATCTTGTTCTTCTCTTCGGCTAGCCAAGAAGAGAATGCTTCACCATGGGCTTCTTTTTTGTTGCGGGCCTAAACCGCGTTCATCTCAAGCGTCTCACCTAGCGTCTGCTCACCAACCACGATCCTTGTGACGTCCGTATATATAGGTAGGGTGAGTTGGCTGGGGGAAGGCATGAGATGGGTCCGGGAGTCTTCCTCACCTTGTAAGCACACGTCCAGACACAATTTTTCCATGATTTCCTCGTTGGACGCGTCCTTCACGGCCTCCAACTCGACCAAGAAGGGGTACTCCAAGTCCCTCATAGCAGTCATGGATGCATTCATCTTATCTGCTGCCCATGGGTTAAAGTAAGCATGCTTGGTGAAGCTTTCTTTCCTGCTTATTAGCTCGGCGACCATAACCATACCTTCGTGTCGACCACGGTCAATACCGTCTGACACAAGGTCGGCGAACTGCTGTACAAATTGGGGAGCCTCCATCACTTTCATAACAGCCAGACGCGCCCCACGACCCACCATCCACCTACGACCAGCAATGGTCGTAAGCAGTTGGGGTTACATCACCTCATCACGATCTGTGATGAGGGCATCCAACTCAGCGTCCTTCTGGGCAGAAGTCTCAATCATTCTTTCCAGCGCTGCCCTCACCTCAGCAAGTTCAGCCCTCAAAGTCTCCTCGCCCTTGACCAACATCTGTACCTCCTCTAACTCCTTCGTGAGGACGGATGTTTGGTCGGCGGAGGTCTTCGCCAACGCTTCGGCTGCGGCCACCTATGGATGTTATGCTAAGGTTAGAACAAAGCATGCATAACATGGACGCGGGCATAAAATCACATATTTTATGGACAAATACCTTAGTTTTTGAAGCCTCCAGTTGAGCTTCGAGCTCGGCAATGCGCTTGTCATGAGCAGTGGCGTGCGCGGCCTGTTCCTTCGTGGTCGCTTCCGCCGCAGCAAGTTGGGATTAAAGGGTTGCAATCATGGATTCATTCTTCACAATCATCTTCTCCCTGCGGCCATTCTTCCTCTTTAAAGACTCGACATGATCAAGGGCGACCTCGAACCTCACCCGCATTGATGTGCCCATGGAAATCTGATGCACAAGGGCCCCATTGTATGCGTCCACTAAGTCATGATGACTTAGTTCATTGATGTCTCTCACTAGGCTGGGAGGAATACAATGGCCGAGGTAGTCCCGGCACTCTCCAGCGTCCCTCATCCTATCCGTAGTGGATGTGTTCCACTCAGGGTTAAAGCGTGGGGAGGGGCCGAACATAGGCACTTCCTACGAGGCCGTTGGGGTACCTTCCTCGAAGGCTGGGCCAGATCTGGGTGTCGATGCCTGATGGGCAGGTTCTTTTCCCTTTCTAGTCTTTGTGACTGGCGCGAAATCAGCTTGGTTATCCCTGCGAAAACATCATCATTCACATAAGTATCGCTACAAGGCACGCACCTTTTACTTAAAAAAAAGACGACACAACCATATGAGGAGGACTTACACATTTGCCTTCTCCAGCCCTGATGTGGTGGGAGGAACCTGTGTGACCGGCTCAACAACTTAGGGTTGCACGTTTTGGGCTATATGGGCATCCTGTGTCGTCCCCGAGGCCTGGTTGGTGCTCTCACTAGATTGGTAGAGGGGGTGGTCTTCACGCAGTCTCTTGACTGGAGCATTGTGCTCTCCCACTACGGCCTCGGTGGCCTTTCTTGCCCTCTTGATCTTCCTTCTGGTACGCCTCTAGACGGGCTGTTCTTCTTCTTCCTCCTCCTCAGAGCCTTGTTTCACTTCCTCCTCATCATCGTCGCCCATTATTCGGGCCAGGCTGGAGGTGGTTTTCTCAATATTATCACCCTGCTCCTCATCATGAGCATGGGTGGCGGTCTTAGGCCGTGAGGAAGGCCAGCATCAGTATCCAACAGCATCGCGTCCTCGTCCTCGTTATCAAAATCTATGGGGGACTTCAGGATAGTTGTCTCTTCCTCGTCAGAATGAGGGTCGGGTACGGCTGCCAAGGCGACGGTTACGTCCCTGGTCTTTTCAAGCAATGGAAGCTCGTTTTCTCTCCTTGGGCGCATTCCCTCCGGAATGGTCTTAGGATCTCCCTGACGTAAGACTCCAAAGAAGTTCATCTCTACAAAACAAGTGGTATGTTAGTTACGGATTACACACTTACATATCTTTGAAGATGAATATGCTACACCTACCCTGGCCTCGGCTTCTCCAGAATATAGGATATATATTTGACAGACCGAAATAATTACGGCTAATGCCTAAAAGACAAAGGAATGATTCAGGTAAACCTCTGCGAAAGCCCGTCCTATATCTATCTATTTCTTGAGCATGTTGGGCATTGTATGTACCGGCACGAGGAAGGAAGTCGTGGCGTATTTTGTGTTTATATACAAAGTCGGTCGGCCACACTACAACGTCAATGAAAAAGTAGTGGTCGTACCAGTTTTTTAGTGAGTCCATTACTTTGTTATGACTCACAGGGCTGTTTGGAGATCGCTTCTTAAAAGAAAGCCAGCCATTCCCTAGGTATGGAAGGTAGAACACCCTAAACAACTCTACGGTTGGGGGGATGTTTCGGGCACGACATAAGATTTCGAATTGGCTTATCTTACATGCGCCTATGCAGTGTAATTGGGTGATATGTACATCATAGTATCCTAATAAATCTATAAGAAACCTAGTGAAAGGGATGCGGTAGTTAGCCGCATAAAAAAGACGAGTATACAGACCTATCTTTCCCTGGGGGCTTCAGTTATAAGCTCCCTGGCACCGGGAAGAGAGGGGTGAAGGCTGTTAGGAATGTAATAATCAGAGCAAAACTCTCCTAGTTTTACTTCCGTCATCACATTCAGCACAGATCCAATAGTAGGGTTGTTCCTAGCCATACTTTATTAAGAAATGAAGAAAGGCGTGGTGTTCTAACCTACGTGGGGGAAGATCCGTACGAAAGGGAGTGGTGATTGTGAGGAAAGCGTTAATGGCGGAAAAAAGCAAAAGACTGTGTGTAACACACAACCGTATGGGCAGCCTATTTATAGGGTTGCCTCGATGACGCTAGTCCATTGGATTAGTGCCACGTGTCCTCCACTAACCTAAATCGTGTGCTTAGGGAGATAAGTGGCAAGTGAAAAGTCAGGTGGGACCCACGGGTCAATTCTGACTCAGAATTTGATTCGCTCGATGTACTGACTGTTGCACTTTGTTAGTCAACATGTCAGGTGAGAAGTGCAATATGTCGGGATATGCGGTCATACATATGACCATATTAAATGTTTCATTTATTTTGTCTCAGTCACACGTGCGGCTGGGATACCATTTATTGAAACATAGGAATACATTTATTTTCTAGGTTGTCACGTGCGGCCAGGATACCGTTTTCAATTCCACATTTCAAATGTTCTTTTCTCGGTACGTCTAAGGGGCATTTATTAGTCTAGATATTACGCCTACGACTGTAACAACTAGACTGGGGGGACATGATGACGTATAGTCCTCAACCGGGTCATGAACCCGGCCCACGGGTACTACCCGCATCCGGCCCATCACGAATGGGTTGGATTAATATCATTTGAGCTTATGGGCTTGAATGAACAGTGGCCGCATAAGATGTGTGCGACCCACGGTCCGGCATGGCCGGTACAGGGTTAGACAGAATCACAATCTTATTAGGATTGGGATTTACCTCAAAGTATAGGATATGCACTCACCATAATTAGAAGATAACAATCAAGCTAATTATGGAACTTATCCTTTGCTTAGGACCGAAGTATCGGTGACAGCCCATTAGGGTTTCACCGCCTATATAAGGAACCCCCAAGGGTTCCACAAAGGTATCACATTCTCTATACTCTCAACCTACAACCGATTATCTAACCCTAAACCGATTACTTACTCTCACGCCGAAGTCTAATCGTGGGATACGTTCCCACGGTAAGCTTAACGCGTGTTGTTTTAATGTGTAGGATCTCAGCAAGACATTCACTTGGTGCAAGAGCCGGAGCCCAGCCTATCCAAATTAAACCTAATTCGGGTCAAGCAAGGATCATCCAACTTTTGTATCAACATTCTTCGGCTCTAACTTTCTGCTCCAGCTCCCTTTGTGCCTTATCTTATTCCTCCAATGTTTCTCTCATTACCTGTCATCATAGTAAAGTTGATGAAACTGAATGTCATTAAGTAAGCCTTTGGTTATGGTGGATCGGAAGAAACAGATCGGCGTCGTTGTTGTTGTGATAAGGAACTGATATGAATTTGGGACATATTTCCTTCATTTTTGTGGGAAGTCAAGTTATTCAGTCAGTCAGTATTTTTTTAAATTCGAGTCCAATTTTGACGACTTTCTAAATAAAGCTCTTCGCATTTTGAAATCGTTATCAAATTCATTATTTAGAAATGTGTCGATTAAGGCACGTTTAGGGTTTAGGGTTTAGGGTTTAGGAAAATATCACGGCATTTCTCATATGTTGTGCGCAGTTTCGTTTTAACTTCGTACGCAACATCGAAATCATCGTCTAACGTTGTAAGCGCAAACTGATGACGTTTTGTTCTATGATTTGTTTCTGAATCATAGCTTTAATCTTGTCAACGGTGTGTGGAAGGGAGCACACTATTTGATTTTTGAAGTTGTGTGTGAAAATACTGAAAGTTAAGAAGTATTGGTAGATAGTTGTTTGTGAAAATTTTGTGTGTGGATATGTGGTATTTAAAAAAAATAATGATTTTTTTTTATTGAATAATTTTTTTTTGAACTAAGTCGCCTTGTTTAGCCAAATAAGTTGTTGTAAGTCGCCGGAGATAAAAATATAATGTGACCGAAAAATGAAATCGCATTAAATCGTTGTTGCTTAACGTAATTTACGATTTGTGTAAAAAGATAACATGGTTAGATATTTTTATTTCACTCCTAATGCCATCGTCATTATTAATTAATTCCAACTCCCAAACAATACAATCGGTCACATCTTCTATCAATAGTCTCATATCATTTACTAGTATTACTGCTAGTATTTATTAGTCCTTAGTTACAATAATCGTATTACGTATTACATATGGTAATAAATGCATAATTGAAAGCTAAAATTTGATGAAATTAGGTGAAATGCCAGAACATTAATAATTTATTTTAATAACTTGGACCTTTGAACCCAATGTTCTAAAAGGCACGTCATGTTGTCGCTGAGGCCTTGCAAAAACAAAGACTTTGATATTCACGTTATGCGATAAATCAAGACGAAAACTTAAGACGGGGTGAAATGAAAAGTGAATTAACGTGATAAGCACCGATAAATCATGATGTATAAATACTTTTTTGATTTCACTTATATGATAAAATAAAATATATCTTTTTATACCTTACAAATATACATTTTTATACTTTAATATTTATATATGACATTTATATAAATTTAATATATTTAAAATATGATATAAATATAATAATTTAGAAATATTTTAATAATGTTCTCTAATTTAAGTTTCTCTTTAAAAAACACCATAACTCGTCATGGCTTACAAAATACTATAAAACTTAATTATGTCACCACATCACGTCTTAGATTATTAATAACGGGTCATATTATTGTTGACCCCCTTCTCTTTTTTTTTTTTTTACTTTTTACAAGCTCTACCCTTTTTGTTTTTGTCAGTTACTTTTTTTGACATGCTAAACTTTAGATTTTTTTATTTGGTATTTTTTGTTTTACGGTTTAATAATTAAAATAAAATTATAAAATAAATTTTTTATTAAAAAAAGTCAGCAAGTTAAAAGGGTATTGAAATCTTTTTAGGTACAATTTGGTTGCAGGATATTGTATGATATTCAAAATATTTATATTTTAATTTCTCTTAAATATCGTGTTTGGTATAATCAACGAAAGAATTTAAAATTCCCAGAATTGCCAAAATGAAAGATATTAGATTTACTCCAAAAAGTGAAGAATTTTAATTTGCTTGAATATTATTTTTTATACATTTTTTAGTCATTTTTATTCGAGTTTTTATGTTTATATAAAAGATTATAAAATATAAAAAATTTATATAAAGATTATTTTTTTAGTTTTTACTATTTTAAATATCAAAAATAAAATTTAAGAAAAAAATATATAATTGATATAAAAAGTTTTTTAATAAAATTTATATAAAATGTGAAAAATTCGATTTTTACTCATTTAAGTAGAATATTTAAAAATATTAAGAAATTAAAAAAAATTATTCGATTTTTAGTCATATAAACAAGAAAAATAAAATTTACATAAAAAATTTATAAATTTTATATAAATTGTTAATATAAATTTATATACTTTTTTTATAAAATTTCTAAACTTTTCTATAAAATATATATAAGCTGTTTATAAAATTTATATAAAATTTATCAAATTTATATAAAATAATTTTATAAATTTTTATACAAATTTATATAAATTTTTATAAAATTTCTAGATTTTTTAATAAAATTTATAGAAATCTTTTATAACACTTATATAATTTTTTTATAAAACTTATATAACTTTTTTATAAAATTTATATAAATTTTTTAAAATTTTTTAAAAAAATTTATATAAATTTTTTATAGAAATTTATAGAATTCTTTATAAAACTTTTTTGTATAATGTTTTTTAAAATTTATTGAAATATTTTATAAAATTTATTGACATATTTTATAAAATTTATATATATTTTTTATAAAAAATGAAAATTCGATTTTTACTCTTTTAAATAGAAAATTTATATAAAAAATATTTATTCGTTTATTAGTTCAATTAAAAATATTATAAATTTCTGTTAACGAAACAAGCGTAAACATTTTAAATTATAAAATTTTTATTTGTTAGAAATTTTAATTTATTAAAATTTAGAATTTCAGAATTTTAAAATTTTAAACAAAGGGCATTTTGGGATGTACGAATAACCAACTCCTTTGTAACCTTACTTGAACTATTAATCGAATAACCTGTCACAAAGTTGAGTTAACGGCTTATGTGCAATAGCCAATCCCGGTTGACTATACTACAAATATTAATAGATATTTTTAGTATGTTTGTTAAGTCAGTGCGATTTTTTTTTATCTAATTTTGGTTCATTTTAGTTTACTTGAGTGATATGACGGGGGTCACCGCTCACACCGACTGGCATTTTGTAACTCCACATACGTAATAATGTATCAATATTTTTCTTATATATTGTAATCCTACTATAAATACTCACCATTTACCAAAGCTTATTACTCGATACAATACTAGAAGAGATGAGTTCCAAATTTATTTACTTCAAGGATGAAGATTTCCCTTCTGAATTTGATCAAATTCATGCGATCTTGTACGAAAAAAGTTCCATTTATATGGAAAAAGATGCTATCATTGTTTGGATGCCTAAAATTAAAGAAGTTGCACAAGATTCTTCTTCATCTGAAATGGGTCCATTTCCAAAAATGCCAACTAAGCACAACGAAAACAAACAAGCAGACAAACCTTCATGTGATGCACCAAAGGAGTGTGAGCTAATCGACCAAGGAACATGTACTATCTTTTTAGAGTTGCATCTTAAAAATATACTACATTAGGCCTTTCGAGTTTATGTATAATGTAGTATGTTTTATGAATATCGATAAATAAAAGATGCCGATGTTTTATGTTATTTTCTTTTTGCAAATGATGAGATTTTAAAATTATGTTTCGCGCGTTTTATATGATTATTTATTATTATAACGGTAAGGTTCACCTGATTGATCACTTTATCGACAGATTTATAAAAGTAATTCTTTAAATAAATTTCAATCGTTTTGATATATATCCATAACGATCTGTTACGCATTTATAAGATCTAATATGGATTGTTCGTGGATACGGATGAATAAAGAAAGTCAATATCAATGAATAAAAGATGTCGATGATTTGTTTTATTTTCTTTTTTAGAATGATGAGATTTAAAAATTATGTTTCGCGCACTTTATATGATTATTTATTATTACGACAATAAGGTTCATCTGATAGACGACTTGAGTTTATCAACAGATTTGTTAAATTAATCCTTGAAATAAATTCCACCGTTTTGATAAATATCGATAACAATTTCTTACGCATTTATAAGATCCAATATGGATTGTTCATGGATACGAATGAATAAAGAAAGTCGATATCGATGAATAAAATATGCTGATGTTTTGTGTTATTTTCTTTTTTCGAAGGACGATATTTCAAAATTATATTTCGCGCGCTTCATATGATTATTTATTATTATGACAAGTAAGGTTCATCTGATAGATGACTTGAGTTTATCAACGGATTTATAAAAGTAATTCTTGAAATAAATTTCAACCGTTTTAATAAATAAAAATAATGATTTGTTAGGAACTTATAAGATATAATATGGATTGTTCATGGATACGGATGTATAAAGAAAGTTGATATCGATGAATAAAATATGCCGATGGTTTGTGTTATTTTCTTTTTCCGAAGGACGATATTTCAAAATTGTATTTCGCGCGCTTCATATGATTATTTATTATTACGACAAGTAAGGTTCATCTGATAGATGACTTGAGTTTATTAATGGATTTATAAAAGTAACTCTTGAAATAAATTTCAACTGTTTTAAAAATATAAAAAGCGATTTGTTGCGCATTTATAAGATCTAATATTGATTGTCCATGGATACGGATGAATAAAGAAAGACAATATCGATGTATAAAATATGCCGATGCTTTTTGTTATTTTCTTTTTTCGAAGGACGATATTTCAAAATTATATTTCGCGCGCTTCATATGATTACTTACTATTATGACAAGTAAGGTTCATCTGATAGACGACTTGTGTTTATCAACAGATTTATTAAAGTAATTCTTGAAATAAATTTTCACCGTTTTGATAAATATCGATAACAATTTCTTACGCATTTATAAGATCAAATATGGATTGTTCATGGATACGGATGAATAAAGAAAGCCGGTATCGATGAATAAAAGATGCCGATGTTTTGTGTTATTTTCTTTTTATGAAGGATGAGATTTCAAAATTATGTTTCGCGCGATTCATAAAATTATTTACTATTACGACCTGTAAGGTTCATTTGATAGACTACATAAGTTTATCTACAAATTAATAAAAGTAGTTCTTGAAATAAATTTCAACCGTTATGATAAATATAGATAACAATTTGTTACGCATTTATAACACCTAATATGGATTGTTCATGAATACGGATAAATAAATAAAGTTGATAGACTTGTATAAGTATCTTTCACAAACTCAATATAAGTTTTTTTAAATTATATTTCACGCGCTTTTAATGCTTATATTTTCCAGATATTAAGTTTTAAAATGTGTTGATAGACAACTCGTGTTTAGAAGATTTTTAAAAGTTTCAATTAGTTTTATTTATTTTCGCAAATTTCTAATGTATTGTATTTATAGATATGAATTATCCAAGTTGTGTATTCATAAGATATAATGAGTATTGTTTGCGGGTACAGATGAATAGAAAAGGTCGATGGTGTGTGGCCTTTTATTGTTTAGAATGTCAGAACAAGATTTTAAATTCTTGTTTTGCGCGCTTTAAATGCTTTTATATTTTTCAGGTGTGTTTGGTATGTTATCCAGAGTTACTATTTGTATGATCTTGATTGAAGGTATATATGGGATTGAAGATATCATTTTTATTGTTTTATGAAGTATCGATGAATAAAAGATGCCTATGTTTTTGTAATATTTTATTTTTAAAAGAATGACATTTCGAAATTATGTTTCGCGCTCCATATGATTAATTATTATTACGACAGTAAGGTTTACATGATACACAACTTGAGGTTATCAAAAGATTTATAAATCTAATCTTTTAAATAAATTTCAACCGTTTTGATAAATATCGGACAACAATTTGTTACACATTTATAAGATCTAATATGGATTCTTCATGGATACGGATGAATAATAAAATCAATATTGATGAATAAAAGATGCCGATGTTTTGTTTTATTTTCTTTTTTCGAAGGATGAGATTTCAAATTATGTTTCGCGCGCTTTATATGACTATTTATTATGACGACAAGGTTCATCTGATCAACGACATGAGCTTATCAACAAATTTATAAAAGTAAATCTCGAAATAAATTTCAATCATTTTGATAAATATCGACAATGTTTGTTACGTATTTATAAGATTTAATATGGATTGTTCATGGATACGGATGGATAAAGAAAGTCGATGGTTTGTGTGAGCGTCTATTCATAGACTCAAAATAAAAATTTTAAAATTGTATTTCACGTGTGTTTAATGCTTATTTTTTCCGGATATTATGTTTTAAACTGTTTGGATAGACAACTTGTGTTTAAAAGATTTCAAAAGTTTCAGTTAGTTTTATTTATGAGAAGGGTTATATTGCACACCTTGTATCTTTTGGATACAACGAGACCATTCCTCACCATTCATCCAATTTTTATCAAAGGCTTAGATTAACCTTTTTTTAATTAAAAAATCACGGATGGGCATTTTGGTCATTTCACACTCCACCTACCCCACCTCTCAAATCCCTCCACCCCGTCATCCAGATCTACATCTTTCTGTTTCTCTCTCTTAACACACACTAAAAACACACACAAATAATAAGATCTAAATCCATCATCACGAACATATAATCGATCAATCATCTATTCGTAAATCGATTATATCCTTCTTGAGTTCATCAAGATCCTGATATGTTTTCATTTATACATTTTTAGCTTATTTGACATATATAAGCTTATGAAATAATCTTTTCCAGCTTATTCAATGTGAAATTATCAACAATTTAGTTTTGATGTGAGTACGATGATAACTTTTTTAGCTTATAAATTTATCTTTTTTAGTTTTATTTGATGTGATTAAGCGTATGAAATTGTCATTCTTTGTATCTATAAGCTTATAATTCAACCTATTCGATAAATTATAGGAATCTATCGTGTTGAATGATAAGCTAACTTACTAGGTGACTGATTTGAATAATGTGAAATGTTAGTGAATTATCAGCTAACTTATTATGGGCTTATGAGCTTATGTTATTTGGGTTATGTTTTATAAGCAGTTTAGGTAGTTTACACAGATTACCATATATGATACTATATGTTTGACTAACATAACTGTAAATTGTGTAGATTTAGACGTAACATAACTGTAAATTAGTTTGACTAACATAACTATAGTGAAAGAGCATGGATAAGCATTTTTTGAAGCCGTGGGATAAGCATTAGCGAAGTCTAAGGTTTAACTTATGATATACAGATGTATCATATATGATTCCTCCACTTATCATATATGATAGATATATCATATATGATATATCGAGGTATCATAAATGATAATGTGATTGAAAATAAAATACAAGCAAGCCTGCCATCTCTTGGTGGGCAATTAAAAGTTAGTTGTGTAAATTATCATATATGACAATGTACTTGAAATTCAATTTCTGTGATGTATCATATTTGATAATGTGGTTGGAACCAAAACTAAATATTTTTATTTGTATAGTGAGAGCTATTTTCAATGCATTTTGAAGAACTCAATCATCTCAAGGCCAAGAAGTGGAACATCAGATTTCCGATTGAAAATAATAAGATCGGGTGCATGAAAATGACAAATACGAGCGCCAAGTTTGCAACAAAAATGTTGATGACTGAGATCAACATCCATTGTTTTAAAAATTTGAATAGTTTATCTTCTAGTAATTTTGGTATGGTGATGTATTGGTTTAACTTTGCAATGCTATTGAATCATTATGATTTTTTTAATATGAAAATGGCAAAACTTCTGTAGACGTATTTTAAATTAAAATGACTATTTTGTTAAATTTTTTATCATATTCCTAAAGAATAGTTTTTATATTTTTTTTAGTATCATATATGATAATACTTGTAACTCTTAAATTCTGTCATATATGATTTTGCATTATCATATATGATAATGCAGTATACTATCTAATACTCAAGAAAAAATTTTGACAGTTTAAACAAAGAGTGTTATATTTATGAATAAACACTTTTTAGAAATTTTTTTAAAAATTACTTTTATGAGTATCAGATATGATACCGCATTATCATATATGATACTTAATTTTTTTTTGACAGATAAAACAAAGGTTTTGCTAAATTCATGATTAAAATAAGTAGCCTGCTAAATCAGTTATTAAACATGTTAATGCAATGATGCCTAAAAACGTTACTAGCATTTTTCGGTCTTGCTTTGTTTTGATTACGACAATATATAAAAACAAGCATTTACGAAAACAACGCAAAACGAATTCTTAAGTTCAAGTATTTTTTAATTTCAACCATTATCACTTAAGGTATGAATAAAAAACATTTCATCTTAATTAAGTGATCAAGGATTTAAGTTTTCTTAAAACTCACCTTTTATTAAATGTGACAAAGTTTTTTTATTAAACTTTATTTTTAAGAATGGCATATTCCATATGGTTTAGGAATATCCCTTGTGGATAAATATTCCACCAGATGAGACTACCCCACTAAAAGACAAAAGGACGCGGAGTCTACCTCCATGGTTCCTTAAATGCCTATGCGGATCCTTATCGATAAGGAACCACTGGCATCAATAAGGAACCGCACCCAGAAAGAGCCGATGGGATTTTGTCTTATAAATAGTAGACCATTCTCAGATTTTCTCCTCACCTCTTTTGCACACAAATTCTCAGTTTCAATCATACTTCTTAAATCATTCAAATCCTTGGTTATTTGGTTGATTACTACTTGTTTAAAAGTGAATCTTCCTCCTCCCATCTCTTCCTCTCCAAGTGCAAAGAGAAGAACACTTTCATCCTTGAAGTATTGAGTCTACCTTAAGATCTATAAAGATCAAGTTTTACTTATTCATTGTGGTTGTGTTGTGAAGATCCAAGTAGTTGTGTTATTTGGAAGTTGTGTTGTGAAGATCCAAATAGTTGTGTCTATTTGGAAGTTGTGTATGTAGTGTGGTTAATACTTAATCCTTAAAGTATATTGGTGTAGATTAGTCCTAGCTAAGATCAGGGCTCGACTTTTAGCTTAGAGTCGAAAGTTGGTTAAGCGACGTGTACAGTTTCTCCACCTTAAGGAGTTTGTTGATTAGTGAACTCTCGAGTAAGGAGTACTCGAGGAGTGGAGTAGGGAAGAGGAGTGAGCTTTGTTGCCGAACCGCTATAAATCCTTGATGTTTGGTTTGATCTTTCGTTTCCTTATCTCTTTACATTCATTATTCTTTACTTGCACATACTTATGAATATTAGCTTAGTTGCACTATCCCTTGTCCATATTGTGTATAAGAAGATTTCACATATTTTCTCAAGCCTAAGTTTTTGAAAACCTATATTTAACAAGTAAATTAAAGAAACTATTCAACCCCCTCCCCCCTTCTAGTTTCTACAATTGGTATCAGAGCGTGATTGCTTAAGCGTTTTTAAAATATATTGGATTTTAAAACTTGAATCGATTTATGGATTCCAACAAGTACCTAGAAGGGCAATCTTTGCAAAGACCACTTCTTTTTGAAACCGGTAGTTTTATTTATTGGAAAAATAGATTTGAGAATTATGTGAAATCAAAAGATTTAGATCTTTGGCATGTTATTACCAATGGTGACTTTTTGCCTTATCATTTTGATGAAGTTTCTAAAAAGAAAGAGTTAATAACTTTTGAAAATTCGAACGATGACACTAAGGGTGTGTTTGGTAGGAAGAAAAAAGTAGAGAGAAACGAAATTAGTTTCTATTCCTTAGTTTGGTATGCAAGAAAAAAAAAAGCGGAGACTTTTCAATCTTCTTACCAATTCTCTCTAGTGTATTTTTAGTATCTTTATTTCTATCCCATATCGAATGAAAATGATTTTCTCCACGTTGATGTTTAAAAAGTGAGATAAATTAGCATTAAAAAAAGTATGCAACACAATTTTTTTTATAAAAAGTTTATTCATGACCATAATTAAAATAACGAATCATTTTTTTAATTCTTTTTATGTGTCTTTTATAATAAAATGGATGTTATATTTATTTGTTTCACATTTTTTTATTGAATGCAGAATAGATGTTACAGTTTGTTAGGGTAATATTTGTAAAA
Organism: Glebionis coronaria; assembly: GCA_025667525.1. Classification (NCBI taxonomy): domain Eukaryota; kingdom Viridiplantae; phylum Streptophyta; class Magnoliopsida; order Asterales; family Asteraceae; genus Glebionis; species Glebionis coronaria. The sequence continues at coordinate 166,702,419 of CM046878.1, read as the reverse complement.
TATTACGATAACTAATAAAAAATTTAAAAAAATAACAATTCTCTAGGGTTAATTCTCTGTCGTCACCAAACGATGGAATTTAGAAAAATTTCTCAACCGATTTCATTTCTCTGAATCCTATTCTCTGCTTCATTTCTAATCCCTGAAATTCTCTCTACCAGACGTACCCTAAGAAGAAACCCGCTAAAAATTATGAGGCTAAAATGGTGATTTATAATCCTTTACCTAAGAAAGAGTATGAAAGGATTTTCATGTGTAAAACCGCTAACGATATTTGGAATACTCTTTTAGTAACCCACCAAGGTAATAGCTAAGTCAAAGAAAGTAAAATCGATCTTCTTGTTCAACAATATGAACAATTTGTCATCTTAGAAAATGAAAGTATTGATGGTGCATTTGCTAGGTTTAATAATATTATTACTAGTCTAAAAGCACTTGATGAAGGTTTTTCTAGCAAAAAAAATGCTAGGAAGTTTCTTAGGGCGTTGCATCCAAAGTGGAGAGCTAAAGTCACGAAAATTGAAGAGTCAAAGGATCTTACTACATTATCACTTGATGAACTCATTGGCAACTTAAAAGTTCACGAAATGATAATTTTAAAGGACACGAAAATGATGAAAACCAAGAGTGAAAGAAAGCCTCTAGCACTCAAAGCCAAGAAGGTACAAAGTGATCATCATAGCTCTTCCTCGGAAACTGATGATGAGGAATATGCCATGGCGGTTAGAGACTTCAAGAAGTTCTTCAAAAGGCGAGGTCAACATGTAAGACAACCAAGCAACGACAAGAAGGTCTTTTCCAAAAACCTATTTGTCAAGAATGACAATGGTGATAGGAAGTGCTTTAGATGTGGTGACCCAAACCACTTTATCGGTGATTGTCCGAAGCCATCTCGCGACAAGAATCACACGGCCTTCGTTGGTGGTTCATGGAGCGATAGTGGTGAAGAATGTGACGACAACGCTAAAGACGAAAAGTGTCTCATGGCCCATTCTTCCAAAGAGGTACATTCCAAAACCGAATATTATAGCAATGATAGTTCCACACTAGACCATTTAGAATTACAAAGTCAATATAACAACCTACGCAAACTAAGTCTAAAATTTATTAAAAAGAACAAAGTGCTAAAATTAACTAGGACCAAGCTTGAAAATGAAATTAGTGAGCTAAGAGATAAATTAGCTAAGCTTGAGAAAAATAAGGAAGTTGATTTAGGTTGTTTAAATTGTGAACACCTTAGACAAGAGAATGAAGATCTCAAGAGTACCTCATTAAATTGGAAAAGTTCATGAAAGGTACTAGTGCTCTTGATGACATGTTAAATAAGAAAATTCACACTAAAGAAAGACTAGGCTTAGGTTTTAACACTAATGAAGCATCTACTAGTGAACCAAAACAAGTTACATTTTCAGAAAAAACGACCCTCTGTCCACGGTTCGCCAATTTATGGCGCGGTTCCTTATAATTATGGAACTGTAGGGTGTGATAAGGAACCGCGGACAGAAGACCGGATTCTTGAAAATTCTCAAATTTCTGAAAATTCCATTTTAGCTAAAGGGTCAAAACATCTTGTTGTTAACAATGTTGAATTACCTATAATTGATAAAAAAAAAGGAAATTGACAAATTCTACAAGCCTTTGAGTAAACCCCTAATGGGAATGAGAAATCTATCAAGAGAATCATCTAATCCTCCAAGAGTACGTAATGATTCAAGGCGTAGAAGTAGAACACCAACACCTAAAAGAGATGATCACTCTAAGTCAAGATCTAGAAGTAAAACTCCAACACCTAGAAACAACAATAACTCTAGGTCTAGATCAAAGACTCCTAAGAAAAACAATGGACATCAAAATGATCATATGAATTGGAATCATTTTAACAATGTTTTTCTCCGTGGGGCATGTGTCCTCCATTCATACATCCCAACCAAATGCAAGGGATGTTTGGAACTAACAACTTTGGACCCATGAGATATTAGGGACTAAATGTTTGATCTTGTGTGTTGTTACCTAGATATGCTTGGGAATCGATTTAGAGCCCTATGAGTGGATTAAGGATAGTGGTTGTTCTAAACACATGACGGGTAATCGAAGTTTCTTCTCTACTTACAAAGCATATAATGGAGGTAACGTTACTTTCGCTAGTAAGCTACGTGGCAACATCATTGGCAAAGGTACGGTTTCTCTTGACTCCATGACCATCGAAAATGTTGAACACGTAGATAACCTAGGGTTTAACTTACTAACTATAGGTTAAATTTGTGACAATAAGTGTAAGGTCATCTTTTCGGACCATGATAGTTAAATCATAAAAGATGGAAAGATCATTGGAAAAGGTGTTAGAATCATGGGCTTTATGTCATGAAGGTCAATAATAAGTCAAAGGACAACTTATGTCTAGCGACTTTAGATGATGGTTCTACACTTTGGCATAGGAGATTAGGTCACGCTAATATGCGTTTAATTCAATCTTTAGTCTCTAAGGAGTTGGTAAGACATCTCCCCAAGATTAAGTTTGATAGTCACTTTTGTAATGCTTGCAAAGTTGGGAAGCAAGTTTACTCAACTCACAAGGCCAAGAATTTGGTATCGACTTCTCGGTGCCTAGAGCTTCTACATATGGATCTCTTTGGACTTTCCGCCATACGGAGTTATGGAGGTAACCTTTATACCCTAGTTATAGTTGATGACTATTCTAGATTCACTTGGACTAGATTTTTGTCTTCTAAGAATGAAGCTTTTGATCATTTCGAAACCTTTAGTCGAAGGATCCAAAATCAACTAGGATGTTCAATTGTCTCTATTAGGACGGATCATGGTAGGGAATTTGATAACAAAGTGCAATTTGGTGCCTTTTATGAAGCTCATGGTATTACCCATTACTTCTCGGCTCCTCGCACTCCATAATCAAATGGGGTAGTTGAAAGGAAGAATAGGACTATCCAAGAGATGAGTAGGACATTGTTAAACGAGCAATCTTTGCCTCAAAAATTTTGGTGCAATGTCGTGGACACATCGACCTATATTCTCAACCGAATTCTTATTCGAACTTTTCTAGGAATGACCCCTTATGAGATTCATAAAGGTAAGAATCCCTCATTAGAATACTTTAAGGTGTTTGGAAGCAAGTGATTCATTCTCTCAACACCAAATATTACCTTACTAAGTTCGACCCAAAGTCGTACGAAAGTATCTTTTTAGGTTATTCTCAAACTAGTAAAGCCTACATAGTCCTCAATAGAACCTCGAGTGTAATTGAAGAATCACTCAACGTGACATTCGATGAAACCCCTCCTTAATCTAAGACACCACATTTGGTAGATGATGACTTAGATGAAATAGACATAGTTAAAGCCAAAGATGTTAGAAAATTAGGTGTTGAAGACCTTAATGTTGAAAATGGAGTAAACATTAGGGAGTCTTAGGATCATGCTCTCGAAAGCGTCATAGGCGACTTAAATCAAAGGACCCTTAGATCTCAAGTCCAAGATCAAAGTAACTTCTTTTGTTTTGTCTCATTGATTGAACCAAAGAATGTTAAAGAAGCTTTGATGGATGAGAGTTGGGTCATCGCCATGCAAGAAGAATTGAATCAATTCCTTGCTAATGACGTTGGGAACTTGTTCCCCCACCTAGAAGTACTACCATCATAGGAACCAAGTGGGTATATAGGAATAAGTTAGATGATAACGGTGATGTGTCTCATAACAAGGCTTGACTTGTAGCTTAAGGCTATAATCAACGAGAAGTGATTGATTATGATGAGACATATGCACCGGTAGCTAGTTAGAGTCTATTAGGATCCTTTTAGATTATGCTTGTGCATTAGATTTTAAGCTTCAACAAATGGATGTAAAGAGTGCATTTCTTAACGGTTTGATCAATGAGGAGGTATGTGTGGCTCAACCTCCCGGCTTCATTGATTTTGAGAAACCGGATCATGTTTACAAGCTTAAGAAAGCTCTTTATGGTCTCAAACAAGCACCCAAAGCTTGGTATGATAGACTTAAAGCGTTTCTTGTAAAACATGAGTATACCATGGGGATGGTAGAAAATACACTCTTTACAAAGAAGAAAGGTTCTCACCTCACAATCATACAAATATATGTTGATGACATTATATTTGGTTAAACTTGTTAAAGCTTGTGTGACTTTGCCAAAATCATGCATGACGAGTTTGAAATGATCATGATGGGAGAACTTAACTTCTTTTTAGGAATCTAAATTAGACAAATGGACGATGGTACTTTCTTTAATCAATCTAAGTACGTTAAAGAAATGCTAAAGAAATTTGGATTAGAGCACTTTAGACCAATGAAGACCCTTATGGCCTCAGATACTAAACTTACCGTATATGATGATTGTGAGTCGGTAGACAACACCAAATATATAGGTATGATTGGTAGTTTGTTGTACCTAACGGCAAGTTGACCAGATATCATGTTTAGTGTTTGCCTTTGTGCTCGCTTCCAAGAGGCTCCCAAAACCTCTCACCTTGAAGCGGTTAAGCGTATCTTCTGATGAATTAAAGGCACTATACATTTAGGATTATGATATTCTGAAGGAACCGGCGTAGAAACCATAGTCTACACGGACTCGGATCATGCGGGAGACTATGTGGACCGGAAAAGCACTAGTGGAGTTTGTACCTTTATGGGTTGTTGTTTAACTTCTTGGTTCTCCAAGAAACAAACCGCTCTTGCCATATCCACCACGGAAGCCGAGTATGTGAGTGCCGATAAATCTTGTCAATAAGCTCTATGGATGAAGCAAGCGCTTGTTGATTACGAGATTTCACTTAATGATGTTCCCATCGTGTGTGACAATAAAGGTGCAGTAGACCTTAGCAAGAATCCCGTGCAACATTCGCGAACTAAGCACATAGAGATTCGCCACCATTTCCTTAGGGATAATGTTTAAAAGGGGAACATTTCTATTGAGAAGGTGCCCTCGGTAGAAAACTTAGCCGAAATTTTAATTACTTGCGTCTAGGTCTAGGTTTAATGGAACATATTCCTTAATTGAGCATTTGATTAATCGAGTTTTTTTTTTCTTTTGAGTCTTTTCATTCTTTGAGTCATTGAGTTTCTTAAACTCTTTTTGATAAGTTCCTCTTCTCCTTTTCAAATTTCTCAAAGTTCTTTCGAAAATGGCCGAGAAATGTTTTTGCATTCTTAATTCAATCTAAAAACGTTTTTCATAGCTTCTTGCTATTGACAACGAGCATACATAATTCATATGTATGGGTCTCTCAAATATAGCAAGAAAAGAAAATGAACTATGGAGGATCATTGTGTCATGACTATGTGTCTAGATTAACACACCTCTAACATCAATTTTATTTTAAATCCATGTATTTTGGTCAAAATCTTGTTTGATGAGTTCTTTTGTGCTTTCTTTGTCTATTATTTCTTTTTACCATGTCTCTATAACTAGTTAGACTAGAAAATTATGATTTGCTGAATTGGAAAATTCTTCTCATCCACCAAAACCAACCTTATGTAGGCGGTTCTCTAAATATCTCGCGGATCCATATATATATGGAACTGCAGGTGGAGATAAGGAACCGCGGGCAGAGCCTTCATATTTCGAGTTTTCTGTAACTCCAAATTGTTCCAACATTTTTTGGAATCTTTGGTTCAAACCTTTGACCATCACAAAAGTGTCTTATGCTTTCTCTATTTAACCCTAAGCATTTTGCATCCTTTGTCATATCAAAATGTCTTATTTCCCAAATGAAAGCCTCGATTCTCCTCCATTTTCTCCAATGTCTTTCAATCCAAATTCACCCAAGAACACTCAAAATCATATTTCTTCTTCTTCTAAGAATATTGATTGTGGAACTTCTTCTCTTCCACCACTAGCCTTTTGTGTTCTTCCTCCCTCACATGATAATGTCATGCATCATGGGACATATTGTCATTGTTATCAATATCAACATCTTGATATGGCTCATATCTACGAGTAATTGAATTACATCAAGAGTCTTCTAGTCAAACCTCCTCTTCACTATGACTATGAGATTACTACCAAGCCACCACCACCTCCTTCCGCCACTACTTTGTCTTTCATTTAAGCATAAGGATTGCTTATCTCCAAGACATATATTTCAAGCAAATCTTAGAGTTCTAGTTTAACTAGGATTAGATTTATGTTTTTCTTTTGGCTTGTTTTTCTTTTTCATACATCTTTGTATGATTTATTTTCTTGTATCTTTATTTCATGTTTCCTTTTAACATGACTTATCTTGGATCTTGGTTAACTTCTCTTTTCTTGTCTTATTTTTCTTTTTGTGTGACCTTTTCTATATCTTTTTGGGTGTTTCTTTTCTTCTACTAACCCTTCTATGTAGCTTGTCACCATAGCTCGATTCCTTGGTACCCCAAGCAAGGGGGAGTAAGCACCAAAGTAGAGCATTTGCAAAGTTTGATTCTTTTCTTCTACAAAGACTTTTGCATCCTTTTTTCTTCGACAAAAGGGGGAGAAATGAAATAAACTCGTCTTCAAAAATCTTGTTTTTCATGTGATTGAGTTTATGTATTGTCGAAATCAAAAATGGGGAGATTGTTAATGCAATGATGCCTAAACGTTACTTGCATTTTTCGGTCTCGCTTTGTTATGATTACGACAATATATAAAAACAAGCATTTACAAAAACAACGAAAAACGAATTCTTGAGTTCAAGTACTTTTTCATTTCAACCAATATCACTTAAGGTATGAATAAACAAGTTTTCATCTTCATTAAGTGATCAAAGATTTAAGTTTTCTTAAAACTCACCTTTTATAAATGTGACAAAGTTTTTTTATTTAACTTTATTTTAAGAAAATGTTTTATTAAATTAAATATTTGAAAATTTGAAAATGGCATATTCCATACGGTTTAGGAATATCCCTTGTGGATAAATATTCCACCAGATGAGACTACCCCACTAAAAGACAAAAGGGCGCGGAGTCTACCTCCACGGTTCCTTAAATGCCTATGCGGATCCTTATCAATAAGGAACCACAGGTATCAATAAGGAACCGCGCCCAAAAAGAGCCGTTGCGATTTTGTCTTATAAATAGTTGACCATTCTCAGATTTTCTCCCCACCTCTTTTGCACATAAATTTCAAGATTCAATCATACTTATTAAATCATTTAAATCCTTGGTTATTTGGTTGATTACTACTTGTTTAGAAGTGAATTTTTCTCCTCTCACCTCTTCCTCTCCAAGTGCAAAGAGAAGAACACTTTCATCCTTGAAGTGTTGAGTCTACCTCAAGATATATGGAAGATCAAGTTTTATTTATTGATTTTGGTTGTGTTGTGAAGATCCAAGTAGTTGTGTTATTTGAAAGTTGTGTTGTGAAGATCCAAATAATTGTGTCTATTTGGAAGTTGTGTATGTAGTGTGGTTAATACATAGTCCTTAAAGTGTATTGGTGTAGATTGGTCCTAGCTAAGATTAGGGCTCGACTTTTAGCTTAGAGTCGGAAATTGGTTAAGCGACGTGTACGGTTTCTCCACCTTAAGGAGTTTGTTGATTAGTGAACTCTCGAGTAAGGAGTACTCGAGGAGTGGAGTAGGGACGAGGAGTGAGCTTCGTTGTCGAACCAATATAAATCCTTGGTGTTTGGTTTGATCTTTCTTTTCCTTATCTCTTTACATTCATTATTCTTTACTTGCACATACTTTTGATTATTAGCTTAGTTGCACTATCCCTTGTCCATATTGTGTAAAAGAAGATTTCACATATTTGCTCAAGCCTATGTTTTTGAAAAAGATTTTTGAAAACCCATATTTAACAGGTAAATTCAAGAAACTATTCAACCCCCCCCCCCCCCCCCCCCTTCTAGTTTCTACAAAACACTTGTTTGAAAATAAAAAAGAGCGTTATCTAAGAACATACAAATAACGATTAAACACATGCTCAAATAAATTTACCAATTAGCATTAACATACTATTTCATAATCAAAAGAATAAAAAATAAAAGTCAATTGAATTCATAATTAAAACCAAAATATCTTATTGTTGAAACTACTATCCTTCTTCAATGTAACCAGTTATCATTAAAATACTATTTCATAACCAAATATAGTTTTCTCTTGTAAGACATCCTCCTGGGCCACTGCGGAGACTTCATTTTATCCTTACACATACACGTGCACGTTCTCATGCCTTGCTCAAACCGAGAAATTTAAACATCTATATATTCTCTTTGTCGTGTTCGCATAGTCTGCATTTATAGAAGAGGGGAAATAACATATTAGGCATCATTTTATAAACAACTAAATATGTAGCAGGCAACATAAAAATACACAATAGATCAAAAGTGTAAAAATTCAGGTACAATATAAAAGTCTGTTTTTTCTTTTGGTTTGTGTAGAACCTAAAAAATTGGTTTGTATTTTTTTCGTTTCTTTCTATTTTTATAATCTGAATTTTAATTAATAAGCATTTAATATTAAAAAAATGAATTATAATGAAATGTTCACTTCATTTCAATTGTTGCTACAAACATTTTATATTCTGATCTAAATTTTACGGATGAAATTAAAAATGATAGAATTATGATACCCTAACTATAATAAAATTATTATTTCGAGTATAAAATAAATTAAGACTTTTATCATTTAACTCAAAGTTTACACCTACGTTATACACAAAATTTATGATTATAAACTGATGATTTAAAATGATGGTGACTCTAAATTGATTTTAGATAATGTATCATTTTTATTAACAAATTAGCATCATTTGTAAATGAATATATGTGTCATTTGCTACAATATGAAACTCTTAAACAAAGAAAACAAATAAGTCAAACAGCAAACTTTCAAGCTATATACTCTCGCGAGACACTCACATTTTATCTCGGAAAACAAAATAAAAGAAAATATCAAGCAAAATTATAGAAGATATCAATGACACCATTTATTCTGCTCCAACTTGTTCCTTTCGGAAAGTTATAAAACCCACGTTCTTATATACATTTCCATAACACACAACTCATTCAATCCATAAACTAAACCAAGAATATTAAACGAGATGGGTTATGGCATGAGAAATAGTCCGCCACATCAAAGCCTTGGCATTTGAGTGATTATCGATTTTGAGTACGGTTCACGCCAAAGTGGTTCGAGTTTGATAAGTGATCCTGTTGCTTCTGTTGGATCGTGTTCGGGTTAAAGGTTTTGGTTCGCGTGTACGTGATAGTTCGTGGTAGGATGAGTTTTTGGGTTTCTCTATGTAGGAAAAATTGTATATTTTTATTAAATAAATCGAATAATAGTAATAACAATTAATAGAAATAAAATAACATAAATTAATTAACTGATAATATATAAAAGTAGTAAAGGTATGAGACGAGACTCGTGTTGAACACGATTCCCTTAAAACAGATTCGCCGTCTGTTTCCCAGGGTACAACATCCAAAGCTGTTGTACAGCCGGACTAGACGAACTTGCCTGACAGATCACGAAGCATTGTGTGTTTTTATCGACGAACTGCTGAAATAATACTGGTGATGGAGTTGGGGTTTTTCCTGCCTTTGAAAATTGAATGAGAAAGGTTATACTTATATTGAAAACTTGACTTGTTCTCAAAGAAAAATATATACCATAGTCAGAAAAACCTGTTATAACCAAACAGATTTTTCTGTCTTTTTAACTCACGAAAATATTCTGTGAATAACTTATGTATTAAGTTAATATCCATTCCTAAAATAGATGTACAAAATTTTCTGGAAAAAAATCCGAATTCGCAGCAAAAAAGATACCGAATCTGCCGCACTCATACGAATTTCAGAGCTGCATTTGTGTCCCCAGGTCGCGCTCTCATGCACAAGTTCAGTAGCTTCGAACCCGTTTGGCCTAGAAATCTCAGTTTCTGCACCCTCCCCTACGCGCGTATGCGTGGAAGTAAAAACCCACAAATGAATATTGAAGGTAGAAACCAAGATTTTCTTATAAACATGTTTTCACTTCGTGTTTTGAGCGATGTGGGACAATTTAATTTCCCAAATTTTATGCTTCACGTACCTCACTTTGAGACACGACAGCTCATTGTGAAGCTCTCTTCTAGGAGAACACAAAGCTACTAGTTAGTACGAATATACATAACATATACATATATTAAATTATATCCAAACTTTAAAAAGCTCATTTTGCAAAGCAATATTTCCAACAATCCCCCAGATGAATGGGAATCGGTCGAAAACATACGAAAGTTTAGGCAAAATTTCTGCGGTTAAGTCTTACATAGGATAGGTAGGTGTGATCATTTGAACCTTCCTTTGTGAGATGCACTTAGTCTTCTAGATCTGAGTAGACGCGATGTCCTTGAACCCAGCCTCTATTTACGTAGACGACAATACACACCCACACAAGACTCTCCTTGAACTTGTCAAGTCCTCATGGTCGTGCTTGTTATGGTTATGAACACTCGCCTGGTTCTGCAAGAGCTCTTAGAAATTGCGCCCCCACAATTTCTTTTGAAGCGACCTCACTTCTCTCTCTCATAGGTGATTGCAACTTGAATCATTAAAAATATATGTTTTATGATTTCATATTGAATCGTTATGCTTTATGATTTCATCCTTAATCATTTAGCCATATGTTTAACCTCTCAACAAGTCACCTTGTTTTAGGAATGGACTAGGAAAATTACTGTATTTAGTAATTCCCCCACATTGACGTTAATTCCCCCTCATTTCTATGATTAGGTTGTTCCATTGAACCCATATATTGGGATCTCCAGTCAACTGGGTTAGGTTTTCCTTCATAGAAACTCATTCCTTCAAGGGATTTAGTCCCATTCCTTTAGACGACTTACTAACTAACTATCTGCTTAAGCCCTTCGTAAGCGGATCCCCAATGTTTTCCTTTGACTTCACATAGTCAATTGAGAAAACTCTCGTTGAGAGTAGTTGTCGAACAGAATTATGTCGACCACGGATATGTCTAGACTTTCCATTATACATTGTGCTATGAGCTTTACCAATTGCCGATTGACTATCACAATGTATACTAATGGTCGTTATCGGTTTAGGCCACCTGGGTATGTCCTTTACGAATTAACGTAGCCATTCCGCCTCTTCTTCACATTTATCTAACGCGATAATTCTGATTCCATAATGGACATAGCTACTATTTGCTTGGATGGATTCCAAGATATAACGGCCCCTCCTAGTGTAAACACATATCCACTGGTCGATCTAGAATTCTTTATGTCAGATATCCAATTTGTATCACTGTATCCTTCAATAACCACTAGGTATCTAGCATAATTTAGTCCATAATCACGACTGTATCTCAAATAATAAAGTATCATAGTCATAGCTTTCCAATGTGCTTCACTTGGATTACTAGTATACCTACTCAGCCTGCTAACATCATATGCTAAGTCAGGTCAGGTACATTTCATCAAATACATTAACATGCAATAATTCTTGAATACTCTAATTGGGCAACACCTTTGCCTCTATTTTTAGATAGATGTAAAATAGTATCAATTGGAGTTCTAGCTAGGCCGGAAAACCTCACATTATGAGTATTAAGATTTTTCCACGTAATGTGCTTGACTTAATGCAAGTCTACTTTGAGTTCGTATGATCTTTATTCCAAGTATCACATCAGCCAAACCATATCTTTCATGATAAACTTTGGTTTCAATATGTCTTGATCATCTTGTTGTAACTGTCATCGATAAGCATATCATCAACATAAAGACACAAGATTACATATCCATTATTTGTGTCTTTGACATAAACACACTTGCCGTATTCATTAATTTTGAATCCATTTTCTAACATGGCGTGATCAAACTTTCTACAATGACTTAGCAAGCCTACAAACTGTGCTCTTTTATCCAGGAACCATGAAACCCTCGGGTTGGTTCGTGTATATTTCTTCTTCTAAATCTCCATTTAGAAAAGCTATTTTCACATCCATTTGGTAAATTTCTAAATTTCATAATGCGACAATAGCAAGAATCATTCTAATATAAGTTATTCGCGTAATAGGCGAATAAATATCAAAGTAATCTAGACCTTCGCGTTGTCTAAGTCCTTTGATCACCAATCTTGCATTGTACTTGTCAATGGTGCCATCAGCTTTCATCTTCTTCTTGAAGATCCATTTATAATCTAGTGGTTTACAGCCAGGAGGTAAATCCACGAGCTTCCAATTATGATTTTGTAAAATAGACTTTATTTCACTGTTAATCGCTTCTTTCCACACCCTTCTGATAATTTACCACTTCTTGATAAGAAGTGGGTTCATTTTCTACCATAAAAGAGACACAATCGGGTCTAAATGATTTCTCGGTTCTAGCGCTTTTGCTTCTTCTTGGTTCAACCTCTTCTTCCTTGAGTTGATCTAATCTCTCATCTTAAAGATTACTATCATCTTGTTGTCTTTTATCTTGGACAACTTTGTCATCTATTCTAGATAAGCTTCCTGTTTCCTTTGTTAAACAAGGAAATATATTTTTAAAGAAGGAAGCATTCCTTGATTCCATTATCGTGTTCTTGTGTATATCTGGATTTTTCGAATCATGTACAATGAAACGATAAGCACTCATGTTCTTAGCATACCCAATAAATATACAATCCACAGACTTAGGTCCAATCGTTTGGGCCTTAGGTGTCGGCACATATACCTTGGTTAGACACCCCCACACTCGTAAGTACTGGTATGATGGTTTTGTTCCCATCCAAAGTTCATATAGGGTTTCCTCTTTATCCTTATGAGGTATCTTGTTTAAAAGATAAGTAGCCGTTAAAATGGCTTCCCCCATATGTCCCGGCTCAAGATGTGACAACCCTAAATTTTGGATTTGTCACTATTGACTGTTTGACTTTGATTATGTGCTTAGTGTGCGTTTACTTGCAATATGTTTATATTTGAGCCTTGGATTGGATGTTAGTCGTCGTTCGTGTATTGCATGGTACGTTATATGATGTTACGAGGGGGATAGTTCATGCTCATTAGTTCACACGGATGTGACTATGATTGAATGTAGTGATGTTTTAGGATTTTATGTGTACGTATATGTATCATAGTAAATCGTATTTTTACGATTTAGGGTTAAGCATTTTGAGGTCTCGGATGAGGTATTTAGTCACGGGAATATTTTTCGGGATGGTTTTAAGTCATTTAGAACTTATTTATTTAATTTATTTAATATTTCAAGAGTTGTTATAAAACTGTATATTTAACGTCTTTTACGGTATACACGTAAAATTTGTCTAGTTAAAAAGGTTTAGGTGTAATTAATTAATTAAGGGACTAATAAAAAATATAAATAAGGAGATATTTATTAAAAAACGAATTTAATAATAAAATTAAAAAATATTATTTTTGGTAAAAAATTTGTTTAGGACGGTGGAAGGAAAAAAAAGAAAAAGGAAAAAATAAAAAAAGGAAAGTACTATTTGTATTGGGCTAGGATTCTCATTGTTTTAGTATAAAAACAAATCAAAACACATTATTTTCTCCAGCTCTTTTTTTTGGTCGACGGTTGATGAGACTGCTTTTATACATAGTCTCATCGTCCAAAAAGGGCTTTAAATGCATAAAATATCATGAAAATGGCCAAATATATGCTTGTGTTTGTTGCTTGTGTATTTTAGGTACGGATATTGAGAAAATGAGAAAAGATCACAAGAATCATACAAAAACGAACACGGGAAACGAAGCCGCACATTGAACCAAGCCCTAATGAAGATTTTCCAAAGAAAACCCTTGAAGATTTGAAGATTTAACAAGAAGGGTCCTCCAATATTGAAGAATTGACACTTTAAACCCTTGTATATTCATAATTACAAGATTGGTTCCTAAAGTTTGTCAAATTTACAAAAAGGACCCTTAACTTTGAAGAATTGGCAAATTTAGTCCCTCAACAAAACTAAATTATCAATATTAGTCCTTCAAGAAGTCAACAAACAAGTCAAGACCTTGAAGAAAGAAGACATGTCATAGCCAGCCCTTGAAGAATCATTAAAATGCAAATCAAGTCCTTGTGAAAAACTTTGAAAGTATTTATGCCAAAATCGTCAATTGGCCAAAGTTATTTACAAAGAAAATGGAATGAGAATGGCTTGTGAATTCTGTGGACACTTTTTAGAAGATGAGGGGGAATTACTATCAAACATGAAAACTATACCCACCTATCCTAGCTTGCCACGTCACCACCTCCACTCACATCCTAATCTGTATATTAAAACGTTTAAATACGTTTATTAAAATTATTTTGGGGGCGGGAATCATCTACTGCTCACATTTAACATCCCCAAAATTTACCAGTTAAACCCAAGAACCCTAATCTCAAAAACCCTTAATTACTTTGTAATTGAACCTCATAATCTCCAGAAAACAAATTACACATCTTTTAACCATAAACCCACCCTTAATCACCTTTCACCATCAACCCATGTGCCAATCCCCACTTCCCCTGACCCACACTTTGGCTCCAAGATAAACCCAGTGCAGAGAATCAACGTTTTTGAGGGATTGCTTACTTTTTACAACAACATTGGATGGCCAAGATCATTTCTACACTTTTGGAACATCACATGGGAGCCTCACCAAGGATTCAAACTTGGCATCTTTACAAGCATATACGAATCTTAAAGGGTATTTCTGGACATTCAAGATTAGGGTTAGATTTTATTTTATTTTTCTAGAATATTTTGTAACCCCTATAAAAAGGGTGGTAGGCATTAGCTGTAGTTTTTTGTTCTTGCTTTTCCTGGTTCACTTACTTGTAAATCCCTCTTTTATGAATGAAAAAAGATTGGTTTAGTTTTGTGAAGAAAGTAAGTCCCGAATTACCTTCTTGTTTCTTTTAAGTTACTGATAATAGCATTGTTTGGTTTTGTTCCAAGTGTTAAAAAGTTTTTGAAATTCTCACTAGTTATCCTTGCTAAGTACATTGGGCTCAACAGCTTGGGACACGGGACTTATATTTGATCATCATCCCATAAAGCCTAGTCGGGTTATGGGATAGTAAAGATATAAGGCTTGGGGTTATAAGCTCGTGGTGCCAAAGTCTTGCAAGAGACCAGCTTTACTTTTCTGTTGCTCTTTATATAAATCGTAGCTAAACCTCATTGATCCAAAGCCTTCAAACTTTGATCCTTGAGTTCTGATTTCTTTTATTCTAGCATTGGGAAGCTTGTGACTAATTCGTCGTCACATAAGCTCAAAAGTCGAGAGCGTGGATGTACGTTCTTGCCGTACGTTTTCTTTCCTTTTTTATTTTTATCTCTTATCTGCTTATTGTTTAAATATTCATGAGTGTTTGCTGCCTATTTAGTCTTGTTGATTTTATGATATTTGATCTTGCTTAGTATGCTTGTTTATAGTCTGTTATTGCACTCCTTGTCTTTGACTGTTATGATTTTATGTATTTGATGTTATTGTGTGAACTCTTTGAGATAACCAATTGCTTACAACTGCCATCACTTGCAGACAGGATTTATGTACTGCTTTGTGTGCTTTACAGCTTACAAGTTTTGAAATCTGCCTAGGGTTGGATATATTTCTTGATTCTGATATTATTGTGGGATTTGAGTTTTTGTATGTTGTGTATGCTATTGTTCAGTATTGTAGCTTGTTTGTGTTATATGAGAAGTACCCTATTCACTCTTAGCTGTCAAAGAAAAAAAAAGGGCTCTTATATGCTACCAGCAAGTATCAGGGGGCAAGAGGGGGCAATTCCATATTTTGCTTCATAAAATCTGGTAGGGTGATAGCTTTAGGTGTAATCTAGGTGCTTTATCAGTTTACATAGAGTAACTAGGCCTATTATAGCTTCTTTGCTTAAAGGAAGTTCACCAAAAGGTGAAACAAGGTCAAAACACCATCTGTTATAGTCTTTCGCTATGACTGCATCACAAGCAGTAGAGTTGGCCTGCATATAGTCGTCTCTAAGTGATGTGATCTTGCTCCTTGTTAGTTGATAGGTCCTATTAGGATTTTGTTCCATTATTTGTGATTTGGTTTGTTTTGTTTTGTGTGTATGTGCGTCACGTACCAAACAAGTACCAATATAACCAGAAATTATAATGCCTGCGTGTTAAGATAGTTTCGTGTGCCTGTAGCTTCTGTTTGAGTAGGATTGCAAGATTCATCTATCTGCTGGCATACCTTTATTGTGCACTCCGTTTTTGTTCGTTTGATTGAGATTGTTGCTTGCTGCGCTTTTGTTTTATCAGTGTGACTCCTCACTTGCAAAACGCAAGTGAGGGTGCCCCCTTGTTCCATAAAACATTAACAGTTAATCGTAACGAAAACAATGAGTAAAGGTATAAAGCACTTGTCAGTTTCAGTGTAATCTGGCTTAATTTGCAACGTGATTCAGAAATCCGTGTTTGTATTTGCATTTTGGACTCGGTTGTTGTGATTGTGAGGAAGAACTTAGATTTAAGAGAAAGAAAGAGTGAGTAGTGAATCTGGTGGATAAAAACTCAATTCTGTGTTTAATTTGAGTCCAATTCGTATTGTGTCTAAGTTTGGGATTTGTCAAGTTACTGTGTATAAGGGTTGTAAAAAAGAAAAAAGAAAATTCAAAAAGGACGTGGCCAGGACTCGAACCTGCACCACTCCTCTCACACACCAACGTCTCAACCGCTATGCCCTTGGGTCTTTTACTAATAACATTCCATTTCAATATCCATTTAAGGGGTTTTGTCTTTAGGCTTATATAATCAATTCGCATTATATAAGCTAGATTCCAGCTTATTTGATAAGCATTTTTCAAGTTTCTGATTTTTCCTGAGTTTCTTTACTACTTTAGGATTTTTTGACACCAAAGTTTTATTTTTCACTTTTTTCTTTTATTTTATATTATTATTTTAATACCCGGTTTTTAGAAAATAGATAAAAATAGTATATTTAGTTTTAAAAATTTTCAAAAATAGTTTTTAGGTTTTATTTAGTTAACTTGAGGTTTACAATCAATTAAATTTTCATCTTATTTAATTTTTAATTTTATTTAATTTTAAGGTTTTTCTTTAACTTTAAAAATTATTTTAAAATTATTAAATAGGTTTTTGGAAATTTGGTTTTCAAAATTGAGATATTTGTATTTTTTTTTATTGTAAGTAATTTTTTGGTAATTTTTAGAATACTTTCATTTTTCGTCAAATTTTACGATTTTACGTTTTTACGTCGTAGGGTAATTTTTAGCGTAATTCGTCTTTTTCTTTCTCTTTCTTCATCAATATAATCACAAATTAATCATCTCTTAACACACACACCAAGCCTCCTTGAAAACGATCCCACACAAAGGGTCATAAGTGCTTTCGTTTTCCTAAACGAACACTTAATACTTACCGCTTTTTCCTCGTTTTCTTAAACGAGTGTAAATTTACAACCATCATTTTGGCGCCGCTGCCGGGGAGGCGTGTTGTGTTTTGATTTGGAAATTGTTGTTTTTATTTAAAGCCATAATATCTATTTGTATTGGTAGCACTCTACTAATACGTATTATCGGTTTTTCGGTTTTTTTTTGTATGAATTATAGGTGATTATCCGTATAAACATGATATGAATAAATAATAAACGCAGCGGAAAGATCACCTATTAACGGATCCATAGAGTCATATGATTAATCAATAAAAATACAGATAAAAGTATACCTTTGTTGCGTGATTCGGTAAGAACAACCGGAGATAACAAACGATGTAAGGAGACAATCATCACATGATCTAACCAAGAAACCAAATGATCAAAATAGATCACCTCTATGATGTATCCACACTACACGTCCTTGTATACCCTGTAGATGCTAGTCTATAACCCCGTAACTCTTGAAAACAAGTCTTGAATGAACAAGATTCAAGATTCATGATCAAAACCTCAAAACCCTCTAATTAGGGCTGTATAATTTCGTGGTTTTAGGTCAAGGAAAAGAAAGATGGTGTTTTGATAACTTGTTTATGGTAATGAATAAGTAATGAATGCCTAATCAATTCATACTTATTCAAAAAACAAAACCTTCCTTTTCATTTATGTGGTAGGCCACTATAGGGCCCAAATGGGCTTTCCATTTGTTTGTTCTAGTCCAATGGATTAAGTACTTTACTTAGTCATTAGAAGCCCAATAGCGATCCTGAGTTACGTAGGTTATATATATATCGTAAATACATTAGACACGATATATTAAGTGGTACCTCTGTGTATATGTGTGTGACCCCATAGGCTCACATGTCTCTAGCCGTATAACTATTTATTATGACACGAGCATACTCCAACAGCTCCCACTTGCGCACGTCATAATAATCAGGTAATTATACAAGCAATGGTTAGCGTCTAGCAACACGCCAATGCCCCTAGAAACATATGAGGATAGTTTCTCAAACATCTCTTTTAAATGGTTTAGATATCAGTCATCCTTTTGTTTCAGATACTTTGTTAAACTTTAGACATGGATCAAAAGTCATTCTTTAGTTTAACTATTCTGTTTCTCGATATAGATATTGAACTAGATTACCAAATTAATCAAGAATCATCTTAATTACATTTGGGTGTGGCCACACAAACATCTGTACAATTCATCGAGGGGCCCAGTAGTATCTAACTCCAATACAAGTGGAGGAACAAATCCTATTTTGACTGCACGTGTCGTTCATGTGTTTCACATCGCACCTGAAAATGGTCTTTATAGCAGCCTTGTTCAGGACAGCGTTTAACCATATCAAAGATTGACATTCCACACATACAAAACCTACTTGCATCTCAAGTCTAAGGATAAGATATTTAACCACTTGCGAGATTCAGTATTGACGACGATCCATGTAGTGAATTCTCTTAGGTTGGGTCAATCCAATGTTCATCCAATGAACACATATGAGTTTGGCGGCATCATCAGTTAATATTCATTCCTAATGAATATGACCAACTCACATTTGTCTTAATTCGACAATACTCCCGTATCGTCAACTGACAATGGATAATTTAGAATAACTAAATTATTCATGGATTAAACATGCTAATATAGAACACAGTAGTACAAATGAAGACGATCTACCAAGTTTATCAATTCATTATTTAGTAAAACTGCTTAACGTTCCATTATCCAAATACCAAAAAAAAGATATACATGAGACTACTCTAAGGTCAAAGTCCAATGTTCCAAGCATGATGAGCATGTTTGACTACAAGAAATTGAATTTACACATGGACCTGTTGAGTTGTCATCTGAGTGAACTTTGAGAATACTTTTTTCAGAAACTCACAAATAGTGAAGATTTTGAATAATACGATTATTGTCATTTTGTATATGTGCGCTCAAGTGCTAATACATTAATACTAGCATCGCCATAGTACATTACATAGGTTGTTTGAAGCAAGTAGAACACCTATTTAAGACAATCTTCTTAACAGCTTCCCAAACTGTAAAGTATTCTTATTTTACTAATGAGTAGTGCAACAATGCTTTTCATCAAGCACGTCTAGGTAGTAGTATTATCAGTGAAGATGAAATCCTACTATCACTAGTATTGAGTACCATCTCAATCAAAGTAAGCATTAGTGTATAAACTCAACACTAATCTTCTTTGCTAAAATCCGTAAACGATGATCAAGTATATAGTATTCTAATGACTTTCACTTAGATACTTTGTGATCAGTTCATCTTGCATTCATGCAAGTATCAACATTAGTCTTAATACATCACATATCATATGTAATGAATCCACTAGGTAAACTAAAGGTTTTAATGTACATAATCAATCTTATCACGTCAGATTGAACTTTGAGACTTTCTCAATGATGTGTCATATTTAGACTTATTAACCGCCTATGTCTTATTATAATAAGCATATGTCCCAAGGTTATATGTTTTACTTCTTTATCTCGCAATAGAAATATATTCCAAGTCAAGGATTAAAAACTAGCTTTGATGGAATAACATTTCCAATATGTTAACAACATATGAGATTTAAAACAAACAAAATAATATGCTCCTACTGGCTTTAAGGGTACTCAAGAGTTATCTTTGTTTTAATCATGATCATATCCTTGATTCAAACTTAAGATTCCAGCTCCTAGATGCATGCACTAATCCACACTTGGATTTCTAGAGTTTGTACACCAATTACCATATTTCATATTCATGAAATCAAGTATGGTAATTAATATCTTTATTAATTTAACACTCGTAAAGAAAAGAAAGCCTTAAATCATGATCAATTGCTTGAGCATGCCTTAAACTCTATTCAAAGAGAGTGTCGATAAATGTGTACAATTGTGTCCATATCTATCTTCTCATAGAAGACCATTTATAACCTATCAGTCTTACTAATTAGTGAAAGCAAATCAAATTCCAAAATTGATTTACTTTTATGGAATACATCTAACCATTCATAGTTTGAGTCATTCATTAGATTCTAAATTTAAAAATGAGTCTCGATAGTTATGAGGTTCAAAATGATCCTCTAACTCATATTCCTCAACATTGACATGACATTCATATCTTCAGGTGCTTGAGGTATCCTTGCGGATATGCGAATGGGAGTTACAAAAATTTATGGCTTTTGCATTTACATGCTCAGCCTCATTATGTCGTTCACTAGTATATTTAGAAGGTTGTATTTTATTTCTTACTTTCTACAAAGATGCACAAAGGCTCCCACTTGCTTCTTGTAAGAGGATACTTTCTCCAAGTACACAGCATGTCGAGCAACAATGAATTGTTCTCGTTTGGGATGTATAAAATATACTGAAATTTCTTGATTCAAGTTTTGTTAATAACACGTCTAACATGATTTTAACAAATTCAAGACTTCAACTAAGACTTACTGGGAGTCATCCCATTCTATAAATTGATGGTTTCTTAGTTACCTTCTTGTTTGGAACCATATTGAATAAGCACGGGCATATTCAAATTTTTGTTAACCTTAATAAGATACAAGAGAGAGAGTAGTTAATGTTATCAAGGATCAAATAATAACAATAGTATTTGATTTTACACATGAGACATAGTGTTGCAATTATGAGAAAGTATCACAATTCCTTTGATAACATAATACTCATTGACTCACATATTTTATAATTTGGCCAAACCAAATTGCATAAACAATATATTCAAGCCGATTGCATGCTATAAAGTATGATTATTTTAGTAGTTCAAGAACTTCATGTTCATGTTTTAACAAGAAAACATAACATGTTGGTCGCTAAATATACTTTATAAGATATTGAACAATCCAATAACTGCATTGTATATGCCCTAACAGGAAGACACAACAAGTCAAGTACTTACTTTATTTTATAAGTCTTTGAACAAGACATAAATATACTAGAAATAAAGTATTATTGAATGCCTACTTTTGGCTTCAATAGTATTTTCAAGTTAATTTACATACTTCATATTTATGTCTTTACAAGAAGACATATGCTTATTAGCTAAAACATTTAGGTAATGCGATGAAGTAATTTTTATTATTTCTTGACATTAGTTCTCTATTAGGAAACATACATCAATATGTATAAGTCCTAATAGAATATTATAAGCCATATTGTGTTGTACCTTGCACACTCTAATAATTCTCCCACTTGAGCATGGCACAACATCATATATGAATAATATTAAAATATCACAGATATAATAAGATTTAAGTCATACTTAAATCAAGCTTGTATAGAAGGGTTATGTAGAACTTCATCGTTTAATAAGCAATCATGCATAACTATTTTTAGATAACATTTCGGGAAGCGACATCAGAAAAGCGACTAGTTATCTTTTAAAATAATATGCAATAAGGCTTAGAAAACTATGATGTTATTTCAAGACAATCTAGAAATTAAGTGGGTCACTTACAAGGTGATAAGCTCATAGCTCCCACTGAATAAGACAACTTTACAAGTGTGTCCTATGGTTAAAAAAATGCATTGCTCCCATTAGTTTAGACAACATTTTGAATGTATCTATACTAGTGAAAAAGTAAGTAGCAATTTGTATACTTTCTAGTTCTTTGAATGTCTACACATTATAGCCAATGTGAGTCTCGTAGACTAGTAAACATGTACATAGATATTCAAAGAAAAGTATCAAGTTCTACTATATTTGTGATGAGATTTCCATCGATGCCATTAACTTGAAAGTTTTTCATGCAATTCCTCTTTCTAATTTACCTCAAAGGTGTGTAGAATCTTATGGAACTTGTTTGTGTAAGGAAAATATATTATAAAAACATGCTAGTAATTTCCTTTCCTCTCACGGTTTAATGAGACTTCAATTTCTAATCAAGACTCATACAATATCTTAACACTTTAAGATATGCAACCGTACTTAATCGTTTTGACTTACAAGACAATGCGATTTCTTGAGTAGGTGTGTATTAAGATTGATTAGAATTGAGAAGATTCAAGTGTTCCTATTACAGCTTTCTCATACAAGGAGAAAGGATGGGAACGAGTCTTATTCTTACAAGGAAAGAAGACTTAGTTTGTTTTCCTCTAACACAAAAGGAAACAAACTTTGTTTACGGTTTGTGTTGCACAAAATCATTAATATAAATACAAAGTTCATATTTAGTATTTTCGTTAATTATCCTTTTAAAATTAACTACCCAAGTTTATAAAAACAATTAATTTTACGAAAAGGCTAAGATCCTCATTGAGTTTCCACCACCACATCAGTTGATCTGCTAGAAATGATAGATTCAACAGGTAGATGACGTTCATCAATTGCAAATCTTGTGCAATTCTTATATCCTTATGGGACTCATGACACAAGCAAACATTTCACTAAATGTCAAACTGGCATGTTTAGTCCCATCCTTGCCTCGGTCAAGGTCTCACCGTTGTACCGATTAAGTCATCTAATTTGAGAACATGCGAGAATAAGTCTAGGTCTCACGCATAGATAATAATCACCTTGGGTTATAATTCACATCCGTCTCACAAGATGCAAAAAGTAATTGCAAGTGGTCTCAAACGATTGGACGACATGACTTAAATTTGAGACGGGTATAAAAGTTTGATTTACAAATCAAAAGTGTGTACGAGGAAGCATGCATTCATCCATCGTAGCACAAGTTAAAAACATTTCTTAACTTAAGTCTACTCTTGTTTTAATTTATGCGTGTCAAGTTGTCCAAGTTAAAGACTAATATAAAACCTAAGTGGAAGTATTATTAGTTTTGACAATACATAAAATAAATAACATTCATAACATGTTATGAATTATTATGAAAACAAGATTTTTGTTTTAAATCATATTTAAACTTTAGACTAAATCAAAGATTTAGTTTTATAAATGGTTTGTGATTGGTATCAAGTTTTATAAAAATATTTGCAAGTTATAGCAAGATATCAAGCAAATAAGCAACCACACAACCACAAGTATGCAAAGCCTCGAACCGATGAAAAACCTATGCTTGATATCATGAGCCATCACGAGGACTGATATGAGCTTAATTACTCATATCATTTATAGCTTAAAACAATGAATTATTGCATGATTTATATCATATACGCCTTGGAAATGCATGTTTCTTGTTTTCATGTTTGTAGGTACCAAGTTCACAAAAATCGACAAAAACCGGCACGAGTTTGATAGAAAGATTATCAAGAAGCCAAAATCGAGCTCGACAATAGTGGATTTAATAAATTTGCAAGATTTTAGCCAAGTGGGTCCCACCATTGTGTAAATGGGCTTAAAAGCCCATTTATAATTCAAGACATTATTTTATGCTTGGAAATTGAATATGGTCCAAATTGGGAAATGAGTACATGGACGGATTGAGTATTGGGCCTCAAGCCCAATTTTTGTTTACAAAGAAATAAACGAAATGGATTGGGATTGCTAGGGTTCTGTTTGACTTGTATAAACCGTCCCTTGTTTTATCCCACACGTCAACCTTTCCCATTTTCTATTCTTCACCCACTCACTCTCCCATTAAATTAAACGCCCCACCCACTTGTTTTGTTTTCATCTCGTTAATTTCTATGACTTTCTTCCCCAATTTTCTCATCCCTAACCAGTAAAAATCGTCACTGTTCATTAACCCTAAATGGGTAAAAAACCAATTAATTATAGGGGTTTTGTTCGCATGCTTTATTCAAGTGTGTGGGAATAAAAATCCCCAATTTTTAAGGAAGAGAATCAGAGGAGAAAAGGGATACGTGGCAGTCAATGATTCGAAGGAACAACTCATTATTCTATTTCAACCAATCAGGAGCCTCAAAAGAAGCACAAGTAGCACACACGGATGCCATGTTGGCAATCCGTGTGTGCTATGAGAGAAGATAACCGTTCGATCAAGGCCAAAGAAGAAAGAGAAAAAGATAAATTGATCTGATGGCTGAAGATTAAGGGAGAATATTCTTCTCAAGATCCGCATATTCGCTGCTCATCAAGCCTTTGGGGGGGCTATAAATACCCCCAAATTATTCTGTATAATTATCCCTTTTCTTATTTTTACTGTTATAATGTTTAAATTAGATTAGAAAGTTGTATCTCTCTTTTATAAGTTTTGTATCATTTTAAGTTTGATTAATAAAATTACAGTTATTTAAATTGGTTCGTGAGTTTCAGTTTCTGTTATAAAGCCTTTTCATCCTCTTTCTCAATCTAGTTTTATATTATAATGTTAAAAGATATTTAATTAAACTGTTCAATAGTTTAATTAAATATTGAAGGTAAGATTTGGGAATAAATCAAACCCTACTGGTTTGATTAAAGCTATTGTATGGTTCGACTGTTGAATGACTAAATGGTAGTTTCGGTTATTGGAGAATGGTGACTGGTGGTTGCGGTTCGGATCATAGGTAGCTCAGCGCTATCCTACATCTCAAAGGATATCGTCAAAAAGGTGCCAAGTCCTTTTCATTTTGGTGATTATTTGTTTTCCTGATTAATGGTTAATGTAGTGTCGTTATATTATTTTCTGCCTGATTCGTTTGTAAACTGCTTAATTTGTTTACTGAATTAAAGTTATAGACTGTGAGTTTAAGTTTGCATTTTATTCACTGATTGATTGATTATAACTGGATGGATACTAGCTGATTTAGTCTAAGTTAGTTAACTTTTACTTGGTTTGAATAATTTGTTGTAAACCTGTCAGCAATTGAATAATGGTAATTAAATCTGCTTATTTGGGATTTGTTAGGACTGCTTATCTGAGATAAGTATTTGTTAACTGAGATGCTTGTTACTGCTTGATAATTTCTGGAATAGACTAAACGTAACTATTTTGTTTTAATTTTTAGATTGTCTATCTATCTTTGTGTGGAGTACTGTAGGTTCCTTTTATTAGCTGTTTTAATCTTATATGTGAGTTTCAGATTGCTTTGTACTGAATTTGGAGTAATTAAATGGCGAATTTGTGTTTGGTTTATCTTATTTTTCTAAACCTGAAACTTGATCTTGAATTAACTTGAACTGTCAGTTTACTTAACCTGATTATTTGTGTCAGTTTATTAAGTTAGTTTGGAGTTGAATTTGCTTGATCTTAATTTTGTTTATTGTAATTAACCTGGCAGTTTACTTATTGTTGGTTTGTGTAATTATGCGATTGCTTATCAGTTCAGTTAACTGATTAAGCTCATAAGCTGTATCCTTATCAGCTTAAGCAAATAAGCTTTCCAAAAAGGTCTTTCCTGAGACCAAATTCACTCAATCTGTCAAAAGGTTTTAATTCAAAAAATTATGTCTTCCATGGGTTTCGAACTCGAGACCTAGACTTCACTCACCCAACGTGATAACCAGACGAGCTACAAGCTCTTTTGATTTTCTTTTCATTTATGTATTTAATATAGTATAAGGAAGTTTGGCAATTTTTGTTTTACTTTATTTACAAATTGTCACGATTTATTACTTTTAGTTTTATATTTTTAATAAAATAAAATAGTTTCAGAATATAAAGAAAATTAAATAAAAATTAAATAAAAAAAATTGTTTTTAAATTTAAATTAGTTTAATTTTTTATAACTTTAGATCTAATATAATAGTTTTTCTTTAAATAGATTAGTTTTAAAGTAAATTTTAATAAATAAAGTTAATTAGTTTAAAAGTTTTTTTAATTAAATAGATTTATTTTTATTAGATTATTAAATAGATTAAATTTTCATAGTTAATTAAATTAGTTTAAATTTTAAATAGAGTTTTAATTTTAAATAATTGATTGTTTAGATTTATTTTAAATTAGCGGGGTTTAACGATTCATGCACTTTAGGGTCATTTTAAATAGCTTAAAATTTGTAGTTTTTAATTGTAGTTTAAAAACCGAGAATCAATTCAAATCAATTGTCCAAATCAAAGCAAAACGTCTCAAATTCATAAGATCTTCGTGTACAACGAACTTGGTTCATCCACGTGTTTAATTGAATTCGTCATTGGTATTATTAGACTATTACTTTTTCCTAAAGGTAATTTTCTAATTTACCCTATAACGTATCTAAAATTATCACTATACTATCCACGACACATCAAAAATTTTGGCGCCGCTGCCGGGGATCTTGTGTACGATTCGCTTTTGTGGAGATTTGTTGATCGTAGATTTGAAGACCCTTTCCGTCCTCGGAAAGTTTTGTTATTTTTCTATTATATAGTATGTATCGTTTTTCTCGTTTTTTGTGAATAATATATTGTATTACGTAAAACAACAATTTTAAATACTTTTCAAATAAGCCTTAGTTGGGATTTCATCACCTAGCTATTGTATTCGAACCCAAAACAAAAATAAAGGCAAAATAGATAAATACTAATAAGAAGTTTGAACTCGATTTATACAAACTATAAGGTGGGTATAAGGCGACGTGCTATAAAAGGCCGTCTAAGGAAAAAGGTTTTTAAGTGCTTAGTGCCACCTCGTTTCCCCGCTTGCTTGTGCGTATATTGAGAGGGACAACCTATTATTGGTTTGCCGACTCAAGTAGTAATAAACCTTATTTTTTGTTGTTTACTTATTGAACCTCGAGACGTTTAGGTTTTCACCTATCGTTTCAAAGTCGACCGAG
Source organism: Glebionis coronaria (assembly GCA_025667525.1). Lineage (NCBI taxonomy): Eukaryota > Viridiplantae > Streptophyta > Magnoliopsida > Asterales > Asteraceae > Glebionis > Glebionis coronaria. The sequence continues at coordinate 166,675,463 of CM046878.1, read as the reverse complement.
GGTAATTTACTTCCATAGTAGTTATCCTTATTCCTTGTTTTTATCGATCATTTTTTATTGAACAATACCAAATAAAATACCAAAAATAATCTTCTTCTTGTCTAATTTCTTTTCTTCAATCCTCTAAATTCTCGTCTTTGTAGTGTTTGCAATTACGTTCTTCTCGTCTTGTGATAGATTTTAATAGGCTTGAAAATATTCCTCGTAGAAATAGAAATCGTCAACAACGAATAGTGGAACCCGAGCTTCCACCTATTGTTGTAGAGATGGCCGATAACCGAACAATGGAGGAATTGCTCCGTGCACCCACCGAAGGGTATGGGGAAGCAATCGTTGTGCTGGCTATTTTGGCGGATCATTTTGAGATTAAGACGGGTCTTTTATCGCTCATTCGTGCCGACCAATTTCGTGGCAATGAGACCTATAGCCCGCATTCTCACATACGGAATTTTAATCGAATTACCTCGACTCTCAAGTTTAGAGATGTGCCGAATGACGTGATTAAGCTCATGCTTTTTCCGTACTCGCTCGAGGGTAATGCTAAGCTTTGGTATGAGAAAGAACCACCGGGTTCAATTTTAACTTGGGATGATTTAGTGTCAAAATTTATGAATTATTTCTTTCCACCTTCCAAGACAACACACTTTAAAAATGAGATAACTAGATTTGTACAAAAAGTGCATGAATCGTTTGGGGTTGCTTGGGAAAGATTTAAAGATTTGTTAAGACAATGTCCACACCACGGTTTCTCGGAATTACATCAAATTAATACTTTTTATAATGGGCTTAATATGATTGAACAAGATTCTTTAAATGCCGCCGCGGGTGGTAATCTTTTAAGAAAAACACCGAGAGACGCGTGGAGAATAATTGAGGATAAGTCTAGAGCACAATATTCACGAAACACACCGGGTGTTTCCAATGTGAATTCATCTAATCACGAGATTGCTAGATTGGACTCTAAGATTGATAGTGGATTTACGACTTTGTTGAGTGAGATTAGGAAGAATCCTCATGGATCGATTAATATGATTGGGAATGTTTGTGTATCATGTGGTGGAGCACATCCTAATTATGCTTGTTTAAACGCGGGGTTTGATCAAGCTAGTGTTTTTGCCGCGACGGGAACTTATGGCTCCAACGGTCAAGTTCCTCGTCAAAATCATGTTGCTCCACCGGGTTTTCCACCGGTTCAAAATAGGTACAACAATGGTAATAATGGGAATAATTTTAACCGTGGTAACCAAGGGAATTATAATCAAGGAAATGGGTTTAATGCTAATCAAAACAATCAAGGTTTTCAAGGGAATAATCAAAATGATTTGTCAAGTTACATGAAGTCAAATGAGGCAAATATGAAAGCTTTGCAAAATAACATTCAAGGACAAATGGCAACTTTGAAAAATGAGTTTCAAAATACACTAAAGGGGCAAAATAACAAGATTGAGCTTAATCAACAAAGAATGGAACAAAGATTTGAGCAAATGTTTGAGCAAGGTCAAAATCGTTTGCAACAAAGTGTGGAACAAAATCAAAATAAATTGCTTTCGATGTTTGAGGGATTTATGTCTAAACCGTCATCTTCTTCGGGTTGCTTACCTAGTAATACCATTCCTAACCCGAGGGGAGAGCTTAAGGCTATCACCGCTTATGATAATTTAGAAAGGAAGCTTAAGCTTATTGTGCCACCTAAAGAAACCTTTTGGAATGTCACCAAGGCTACTTTAAATGTGATTAGTACCTCGGATTTCATTGATCTCTTTCCTAAGAAATATAATGATCCGGGTCACTTCTTGATACCTTGTGTTTTCGATGAGCTTGAGGAATACAAAGCTCTAGCCGATCTAGGAGCTAGTATTAACGTTATGCCCTTGTCCATTTGGGAAACTCTTGACTATTTACGACTTATTCCCACTCGAATGATCATTGAGCTTGCTAATGGAACCACCACTCGACCGGTTGGTATAGCGGAAAATGTCATTGTTAAAGTGGGGGAGTTCGTTTACCTAGCCGATTTTGCTATCATTGATTATGAGCCGAATCCTCGTGCGCCTATAAATTTAGGACGACCAATTTTGTGTACGGTCGGTGTTTTAGTTGATATGAAAGAAGGGGAGCTTAAATTGTTTCATGGGGATAAACATATGATTTTTAAACCGGAAAAAATTTCAAGATTGGTTCCTAAGAAATTGGAAAGTGAAGAACCTAATTTTGTTGAATCATGTTGTAATGTTACCTCATCTATACTCACTCCACACGAGGATGATAAGATTGAAAAACAAATTGATGATTACTTGAGTGAGCCATTCGATGCTAGTGAGTTTGATAATGAGAATTTTGATCCCGAGAGTGATATTGCTTTAATTGAACAATCTTTGAAAATGGACTCATTTTCACTCTCTTCTATGGATCATGTTGATGTTCCTAAGGCACAATCTTCCATTGAAGAGCCTTTGATTCCTAGCTTCACACCGAGTGAGGTTAGTGACTATTCGTTGGATAAGTTCATCGATGAACTTTTTGCTATCCTTGATCCACTTCCACGGGGAAGTGAAGACGTTTCCGATCTCGAGATCGAACGCGATTCTCGTGTTTTACCTACCATTCTCGAGGAATTCGCCTATGAATTGCCTTCGAATGAGAATGATGATCTTGTATCCGAGTGTGACACACTCGATACTTTGTCGGAAATTTCTTGTGATGACAAGGATGACGACACTTTTGTGACTTACTCAAATCCTCTATTTGAAGCTTCATTGAACAATAATCCATTGTTTCATGAGGATTTTGAGAACATCATACCTCCTACATCTCACAACCTTTGTGATGATGATCTTCTTATGAAGGAGGTTGATGAGGTTTGTGATGATGATCACACCTTTTGTGATGAGTATGTCGACTCGGATGGAGAAATTTACATTATTCCCAATCTCCCTCCCACTCGCGTTGATCTTAATGTGTGGGTTTTTCATGTGACTCATATTGAGTACCATGACCCCTTTGTTCACGTTCCTAAGAGTGAAAATGTCGACAAAGTCATGCAAGTTGAAATCACTATGGTTGAGACTTTTGTTCCACCATTACCATGTGCTTCATATGACTTAGGATTAGCATGGGGGGACGACACCTTGTTGTCTATTCCTTTCTCCACCGAGGACGAGGTATTCGATCCCGGAATCGTTGATTTAGGGAAATCTCGGCCTTTCACCGATGCAATAATTGAAAGATTTTTCGATCATCTTGGTGCGAGTTTATCTCGTGGAGCATGCTACATCCATACCATTCGTTGTGACTACCATCTCTTGTTAGAGATTTGTGTTAGAGTTTTATCCTTTCGTTTGTCATCCGACAACGAGGATGAGATCTTTGACCCCGGCATCGCGCTTTATCATGGATTTTACTCCATTATGCCGGTTTTCACCATTTTCCCTAAGGACCAATGAATGCGGGGATCGAGTCGAGCTCATGACTCGGTTAACAAAAACGAGTGTTTCTATCTTCTTTCTATTTTCTAACACTTAATAAGGCTTGATCTTTCAAGCTCGTGCTCGTGATTTGTTGTGTTGTGATCTTAGGTACGACCCTAATATTTGAAGACTCTCGTGTTCGGTTTTTGCCGGTCCACTTGATCTTCCATTCTTTGAATGCCAAAAGGGGCACACTTTCTATCCCTTGATTTTTATCGACTAACGTTTTATCTTGAGGCATAATTAATAAACGACTTATAGATTTGCGTGCTCTTTCCATGCTAGGAGTTTGCATTAGACTCTTCGTATTTTAGCAAGGGGGTGTTACTCTTGAGCTAAGAAACATTGAGGACAATGTTTGGTTTTAGCATGGGGGAGTCAATCGATATAATCGCTTGCAATTGCTTTTGTCGTGTCCAAACATATTGTTTTCTCATTTTTCAATAAAATTTTAACTTTTTTGTGTAATTTTTAAGTTTTAATAAATAAAATAAGTGTTTTTGACACAAATGTAGGCTTTCAATAAGAATAGTTTTTGACTCGACTTGGTTTTTAACCTTAGCTTTTCCTTAACGTATTTGAATTAAGTTTTGCTAGGCTATTATATAGGGAGCTTTAAAACGCGAAAGTCTTAATTCATTCGAGTTAAGAACAAGAACTTTTCGCAAGCTCCTATAATTGATCCTAGAAAGTCGTTTATCAAGAGAACTTTAAAACGCAAATTCTAAAACTTGCAAAAGTATAAGAAGTTGCAAGATCCTATAGATGACTTGAAAACCCAAAACTTTGATTTGATAGGCTAAGTATCCATTGATTTCATTCTTGGAATTTTACAATATGGAGAACAAGAGATGATAGAGCCAATTATAAGTGTGGTATTCTTTCGGGAATTTATGTGAGTTAATTATGAGCCTATTCTCCCATCACTTGTTAATAAAATTTAATTGCAATAAATAAGGTTGAACGATTTGAAAAGTTACTTAGCTTCTAGCCCAAGATCGTTTAAAAGTTGCTCGGTATGGATTAGAGTTCATAGCCAAGGCATAACTTATTGAAGCGGGATGCGAAGATTGGCGAGTCCAAAAAGGTCCTAACAAGACATGAGGGCTATGTTTTATTTCTAAAGATCTCAAGTGATGTGAAGACTCATTTATCAAAAATCAATATGAAGGATCGAGACACACGACGAAAAGCAAAATACTCCCCAAAAAGTCATGGAGAAGTCTATCCAAAAAGACAAAAATAAGGTATGAGGATAAATGAAGCCAAGTCCAAAAAGGAGGCAAATCTTTGTAAATCAAAATCCCAAATAAAGATTGGAGAAAAATGAAGAAGTCGTGGTCCAAGTATGAATCTTTCAAAAATTCAAGTGAAGAAATATTATGAAGAGAAGACCATTATTTCGTGAGCGTCTCTCAAGGTTGGAAGTATTAAGTCACTGCCAAATATCGGTCCGAGAAAGGTCTCAAATCGCGAAACAAGTTATGCCAAGATATGAACTTTATGAGAGCCCGAGAAGCAGTTTTAAAAGATTTTGTCCTTTAGCTAACTATTGATTAAATCGTTCACTTTATTTTCGGCCTAATAAATTATCGAAATAAGTCAACAATGTATCCTCGTGATCATTCAAGACAACAATAAAATATAAGAGATACACTTAGGAATAAGGGAGTCTAAGTGATTAATTGGCCCACATGAATTCGTGTTAGTCTACCAACTTATAATAACAATGATCTTGTTTTTGCACTTGGCATGGAAAAGTGAAAAGTCGAGGACGATGAATCTATATGAGTTGTTATGATCTTTAAAGTTATTTCATTTCTTTACAATATAAAGTTGAATAATGGTGTAGATATAGTTTTGTTTTATCATTGCGTGAGGACACGGCAATTGCTTAGCATGGGGGAATTTGATATGAGCTTAATTACTCATATCATTTATAGCTTAAAACAATGAATTATTGCATGATTTATATCATATACGCCTTGGAAATGCATGTTTCTTGTTTTCATGTTTGTAGGTACCAAGTTCACAAAAATCGACAAAAACCAGCACAAGTTTGATGGAAAGATTATCAAGAAGCCAAAATCAAGCTCGACAATAGTGGATTTAATAAATTTGCAAGATTTTAGCCAAGTGGGTCCCACCATTGTGTAAATGGGCTTAAAAGCCCATTTATAATTCAAGACATTATTTTATGCTTGGAAATTGATATGGTCCAAATTGGGAAATGAGTACATGGACGGATTGAGTATTGGGCCTCAAGCCCAATTTTTGTTTACAAAGAAATAAACGAAATGGATTGGGATTGCTAGGGTTCTGTTTGAATTATATAAACCGTCCCTTGTTTTTATCCCACAAGTCAACCTTTCCCATTTTCTATGCTTCACCCACTCACTCTCCCATTAAATTAAACGCCCCACCCACTTGTTTTGTTTTCATCTCGTTAATTTCTATGCCTTTCTTCCCCAATTTTCTCATCCCTAACCAGTAAAAATCGTCACTGTTCATTAACCCTAAATGGGTAAAAAACCAATTAATTATAGGGGTTTTGTTCGCATGCTTTATTCAAGTGTGTGGGAATAAAAATCCCCAATTTTTAAGGAAGAGAATCAGAGGAGAAAAGGGATACGTGGCAGTCAATGATTCGAAGGAACAACTCATTATTCTATTTCAACCAATCAGGAGCCTCAAAAGAAGCACAAGTAGCACACACGGATGCCATGTTGGCAATCCGTGTGTGCTATGAGAGAAGATAACCGTTCGATCAAGGCCAAAGAAGAAAGAGAAAAAGATAAATTGATCCGATGGCTGAAGATTAAGGGAGAATATTCTTCTCAAGATCCGTATATTCGCTGCTCATCAAGCCTTTGGGGGGGCTATAAATACCCCCAAATTATTCTGTATAATTATCCCTTTTCTTATTTTTACTGTTATAATGTTTAAATTAGATTAGAAAGTTGTATCTCTCTTTTATAAGTTTTGTATCATTTTAAGTCTGATTAATAAAATTACAGTTATTTAAATTGGTTCGTGAGTTTCAGTTTCTGTTATAAAGTCTTTTCATCCTCTTTCTCAATCTAGTTTTATATTATAATGTTAAAAGATATTTAATTAAACTGTTCAATAGTTTAATTAAATATTGAAGGTAAGATTTAGGAGTAAATCAAACCCTACTGGTTTGATTAAAGCTATTGTATGGTTCGACTGTTGAATGACTAAATGGTAGTTTCGGTTATTGGAGAATGGTGACTGGTGGTTGCGGTTCGGATCACAGGTAGCTCAGCGCTATCCTACATCTCAAAGGATATCGTCAAAAAGGTGCCAAGTCCTTTTCATTTTTGTGATTATTTGTTTTCCTGATTAATGGTTAATGTAGTGTCGTTATATTATTTTCTGCCTGATTCGTTTGTAAACTGCTTAATTTGTTTACTGAATTAAAGTTATAGACTGTGAGTTTAAGTTTGCATTTTATTCACTGATTGATTGATTATAACTGGATGGATACTAGCTGATTTAGTCTAAGTTAGTTAACTTTTACTTGGTTTGAATAATTTGTTGTAAACCTGTCAGCAATTGAATAATGGTAATTAAATCTGCTTATTTGGGATTTGTTAGGACTGCTTATTTGAGATAAGTATTTGTTAACTGAGATGCTTGTTACTGCTTGATAATTTCTGGAATAGAATAAACGTAACTATTTTGTTTTAATTTTTAGATTGTCTATCTATCTTTGTGTGGAGTACTGTAGGTTCCTTTTATTAGCTGTTTTAATCTTATATGTGAGTTTCAGATTGCTTTGTACTGAATTTGGAGTAATTAAATGGCGAATTTGTGTTTGGTTTATCTTATTTTTCTAAACCTGAAACTTGATCTTGAATTAACTTGAACTGTCAGTTTACTTAACCTGATTATTTGTGTCAGTTTATTAAGTTAGTTTGGAGTTGAATTTGCTTGATCTTAATTTTGTTTATTGTAATTAACATGGCAGTTTACTTATTGTTGGTTTGTGTAATTATGCGATTGCTTATCAGTTCAGTTAACTGATTAAGCTCATAAGCTGTATCCTTATCAGCTTAAGCAAATAAGCTTTCCAAAAAGGTCTTTCCTGAGACCAAATTCACTCAATCTGTCAAAAGGTTTTAATTCCAAAAATTATGTCTTCCATGGGTTTCGAACTCGAGACCTAGACTTCACTCACCCAACGTGATAACCAAACGAGCTACAAGCTCTTTTGATTTTCTTTTCATTTATGTATTTAATATAGTATAAGGAAGTTTGGCAGTTTTTGTTTTACTTTATTTACAAATTGTCACGATTTATTACTTTTAGTTTTATATTTTTAATAAAAGAAAATAGTTTCAGAATATAAAGAAAATTAAATAAAAATTAAATATAAAAAAAATGTTTTTAAATTTAAATTAGTTTAATTTTTTATAACTTTAGATTTAATATAATAGTTTTTCTTTAAATAGATTAGTTTTAAAGTAAATTTTAATAAATAAAGTTAATTAGTTTAAAAGTTTTTTTTAATTAAATAGATTTATTTTTATTAGATTATTAAATAGATTAAATTTTCATAGTTAATTAAATTAGTTTAAATTTTAAATAGAGTTTTAATTTTAAATAATTGATTGTTTAGATTTATTTTAAATTAGCGGGGTTTAACGATTCATGCACTTTAGGGTCATTTTAAATAGCTTAAAATTTGTAGTTTTTAATTGTAGTTTAAAAACCGAGAATCAATTCAAATCAATTGTCCAAATCAAAGCAAAACGTCTCAAATTCATAAGATCTTCGTGTACAACGAACTTGGTTCATCCACGTGTTTAATTGAATTCGTCATTGGTATTATTAGACTATTATTTTTTCCTAAAGGTAATTTTCTAATTTACCCTATAACGTATCCAAAATTATCACTATACTATCCACGACACATCAAGGACCAAGAAGTCAACTAAGGGTAAGTCAACGCAACCACAAAGTGGGCTCCCACTTGCTCCAAGACCATCTAGAGCAAGTAGAACCCAAAGTGAACATGAGGCCCAAATCTGCCATAAAATTTAAGTCGACTTCTAGGGCCCAAAACTCATAAAAGGAGTCCTCCCTAGCTTGAGATCCAGTTGAGACTTTTGAAGGCCCATGAGTTGTGAATTAGCACACCAAAATTGGGCTTCTATCTCCTTATAGAACTCCGGGAAATCGCGTTTTAGTGCAGGTCACTCAGCAGCTCCGAATTTCATAACATGTCTTTAATTCTTTAGCCATTCCCATTCAAGCATCGGTTACAATTGATTATGACTAAAAACATTTAACCTATCATTAAAATACTGTAAAGTGCCCTAACAATGGCTATAACCAACATCAAAAACATATTAATTAAGCCGAAACAATGGCAAACCCCAAAACTGAAATTAAATGCAAATCAACACACAACATGTCACATTTGGTCTAGGTTTTCATCGGCTTTGCATACGAAACATAATAATACCATAAGATTATGAATATAACAAGGTGTTGGCTAAGTCCATGGCCAAACATGCATGTATTTGCCATGGAAACATAATTAAACAACAAGAAACACTTGTTAGCCAACGAAATCAAAGAAATAATCAACAATTAATTAAACCCCCGATTGGTACGTGTAACCAATGGCCTTAGGTTATTAAAAATATATATTAAAAACCTTATAATTATCATGTAATTACAGAATAATGGTTATATGGGCTGTTTAAAACTCGTTTCAAGAATCGTTCAAAAAACGCGTTTTTAGGTCATTTTACACGTACCGGTAACAATACCAATTAAGATATGCGTAACCCGTGGCCATGGAATAAAAAAATACAGATCATAAGACCATATTATGGTCTGTTTTAACACGAAAATTAAGCCCTTGGGGCTGTTTTAGTTTTTCTTTATTAATCCTCCAAAAACACGCGATTTGGCCACTTTTACGCATACCCGATAATCATATGACACCATATGATGGCTCGTGATACCACTATAGGTGATTATCCATATAAACATGATATGAATAAATAATAAACGCAGCGGAAAGATCACCTATTAACGGATCCATAGAGTCATATGATTAATCAATAAAAATACAGATAAAAGTATACCTTTGTTGCGTGATTCGGTAAGAACAACCGGAGACAACAAACGATGTAAGGAGACAATCATCACATGATCTAACCAAGAAACCAAATGATCAAAATAGATCACCTCTATGATGTATCCACACTACACGTCTTTGTATACCCCGTAGATGCTAGTCTATAACCCCGTAACTCTTGAAAACAAGTCTTGAATGAACAAGATTCAAGATTCATGATCAAAACCTCAAAACCCTCTAGTTAGAGCTGTATAATTTCGTGGTTTTAGGTCAAGGAAAAGAAAGATGGTGTTTTGGTAACTTGTTTATGGTAATGAATAAGTAATGAATGCCTAATCAATTCATACTTATTCAAAAAACAAAACCTTCCTTTTCATTTATGTGGTAGGCCACTATAGGGCCCAAATGGGCTTTCCATTTGTTTGTTCTAGTCCAATGGATTAAGTACTTTACTTAGTCATTAGAAGCCCAATAGCGATCCTGAGTTACGTAGGTAATATATATATCGTAAATACATTAGACACGATATATTAAGTGGTACCTCTGTGTATATGTGTGTGACCCCATAGGCTCACATGTCTCTAGCCGTATAACTATTTATTATGACACGAGCATACTCCAACATGAATACTATTACTATATTGTATACGTAGAACAATAAATTCACAAGTACTCCAAAAGTGTGAAAACACAACTTTGACTTGGGAGGTCATTACGCAATCATTATATTCGAATCTCAAACAAGAAAGAAAAGGAAAAAATAGATAAATACTTTCGTGAAGCTCGATTTTGAAAAATAAAAACTATAAGGTGGGTATAAGGCGGGTATTATAAAATATACCCTAAGGAAAAAGGCTCTTAAGTGCTTCGCGCCGCCTCGTTTCCCCGCTTGCTTGTGAGTATTTTGAGATTGAAATCCAATCGAGGGTTTTGCCGCCCAAAGTATTACTAAGTATCATATATATTTTCTTGGTTTCATTTGATTAAACTTTCTTGAACGTTTTGGTGTTCCACCAACGTTCTAAAGTCATCGAAGGCGTTCACTTCACGTGATCGTTTTCATTCCTTGAGGCTTCTTTAATCAAGAGATTTGATTAAGGAGGAGATTTGTAGATTTTTGTCTACTTAATACAATCACAAAATCCAAAAAAAGTAAAAACAATCAAAAACCACACAAAAAATTGAAAAAGTAAAAACACTAAAAAGAATCTTCTTTGCTCACCCCCACGTTGTACGTTAAGTTTATAAAAACTCGCTCCAAAGCAAAACGTACACGTAAACGTCGTCAAAGGGAAGGAAACCAACAACTTCTAGTGAAGAATCTCCCATTGTCGAACCCATCGTAGAACAAGAAGCACCCATGGCTAATCGTACTATGATGGAGTTGCTTCAAGCACCCACCGAGGGTTATGGAGAAGCGATTGTGATTCCCGTTATCCTTGCGGAGAATTTTGAGGTTAAGACGGGTTTGTTGTCCCTGATTCAAAACAACAAGTTTTGTGGTGACGAAAAGGACAACCCTCATAACCACATTCGCCAATTCAATCGTCTTACCGCCACTTGCAAGTTTAAGGACTTCTCTAACGACTCAATTAAGATGATGCTTTTTCCGTATTCCTTAGCGGGGCCCGCTAAAATTTGGTTAGAGAAAGAGCCACCCAATTCTATATTGACGTGGAAGGATCTCGTTTCAAAGTTCGTGAACTAATTTTTTCCGCCCTCTAAGACTACGCATTTGAAAAACGAGATTTCAAAGTTTTCACAAGAGTATAATGAGAGTTTTTCAACGGCTTGGAATAGGTTTAAGGAAATGTTGCACGAATGTCCTCATCATGGTTTTTCCGACTTGCATCAAATTGACACGTTTTACAATGGCTTGAACGATCATGAGCGTGATTATCTTAATGCCGCCGCGGGTGGTAATTTTTTGTGTAAAACGGTCGAGGAAGCATTGTTAATCATTGAGAATAGGTCTAAGGTTTATAGTCCTCGTAGCACATCGAGTGTTCATAAGACTTCGTCTTCACCTTCGCCTTCATTGTCACATACCATTGATGCTTGCCAAATCGAGGCTAAATTGGAAAACAAGATTTTTGATAAGCTTAAAGGATTGTTAATTGAGTTTAAAGTTGGTGAACAACCACTCCCGCTACGGCTAAAGCGGTTGAGGTTTCTTGTATGTATTGTGGTGGAGCTTACAATTACTCCGATTGCATTACCAACGGTGGTAACACTTCGAGTGCCTACGCGGCCGCGGGAACTTACAACCAAAACGGTCAAGTTACCCGCATTAATCAATTAACTCCACCGGGTTTTTCACCAAATCAAAATGCTAACAATTATCGAAATAATCAAGTTGGTTACCGAAACAATCAAATAAACAATTACAAGGGTAATAACAACTATGGGAATCAAGGGAGTAGTAGCCAATTGCAAAACCAAAACCAAAACCGTAATTTTCAAAACACAAGTCAAGGTCTTCAAAATGTTTACACTAAAGAGCTTCCAATTGAATTTTTTTAATTACACCATGGCAAATGATAAGATTTTGGAAAGCATTCAAGAGCAATTGGCTAGTCAAGCTAGGGAAGCGACTAAAAACGCAAAGGAGTTAGCTAATTTAGCTAAGGAAAATACTAATATGAAAAATGAGTTGAAAAATGATTTTGCTAATCAAATTAGAGGTCAAAACAATAAAATTGAGCAAAGTCATTCTAGGCTTGAACAAAGGATAGACCAAAAAGCCGCTAGTCAAGATGTTAAGCTTAATGCTATTTTGGAAGCGGTCATGGGGAACAAAGCCTCTACTTCGGGTAGTTTACCTAGTAACACCATATCAAACCCGAAGGGAGAGATGAAAGTGACTACCACACGAAGTGGTAAGACACTTAAGGAACCGACTCCTCAACCAATTACTCCAACGGTGGAGGAAATTGAGGAAGAACCCGAGGTTGTGGTCGAAAAGGAGCAAGTCCAAATCCCACGAAGTACCGCTCATGGCACACCTACGGTTGACCCATTACCAACATTGGAACCCGAGATTCCAAGGGCTATGCCTATGTCCCAACTAGGGGTGTTCAAAAAAACCGAGAAACCGACGAACCGATCCGAACCGCTCAATCCGAAACCGAAAAAACCCGAAACCGAAGAAACCGAAACCGAAAAAAACCGAAGCCGTAAAAACCCGCTCATCACGGGTCGGTTTCGGGTTTTACTTTTAGAAATCCGTGGTTAACCGAACCGAACCGTGCATATTATAGATGCTTATTTTAGCTAAATATTCAAACAATCGTTCAAGTATTAACCATTTTATTGCACAAATCTTATTCTATAAAAACCGTTTAGCTCCTAATGTAAGCTTGTGTAATAATCTGTGTGTGAAGTTAATTAATCTAATCGTAATATATAAACGAAATAACTTTTATACGATTAAATTTGATTATATTACTTTTATATTGCTTTTATCTACTCGATGTTATTTGATTTTAATAAAATGACATATTATGTTCTAGGTCACGTTATTCTTTATACGGTAAAATTTGATTAAATATAAAAAAATGGTTAACCGCGAACCGAACCGCGGGTAACCGCTCATTTCGGGTACCCGCATGTCCGGTTACCCGCCTAGTGTGGTTCGGTTTCGGGTAGTAAAATTAATTACCCGCCCCGCAACGGATAGTAAAAATCTTCCAACTAACCGAACCGAACCGACCCGTGAATACCCCTAGTCCCAACCCACACCACCCTTACCTTATCCATCAAGATTTAGAAAGGAGAAACGTCAAGAACACAATAATTATCAATTTGAGCTTTTTATGAAAATGTTTCGTGATTTGCACTTTAATGTGAGTTTTGCCGATGCTTTGGTCATGATGCCTCGATTTGCCGCTAACTTTAAGAGTATGTTGAACAACAAGGAGAAATTGCATCAATTGTCTAGTTGTTCATCGGTTTATCTTAACCGCATACCTCAAAAAGTCGGTGATCCCGGTAAATTCTTGATTCCATGTGCAATCCAAGATATGGAAGAATGCTATGCCTTGGCCGATCTTGGTGCTAGCATTAACTTGATGCCACTTGCAATCTTCAAGTCGCTCAATCTTCATAATCTTACTCCTTCACTAATGTCTATCGAGTTGGCCGATCATTCCACGATTCCCACATGTGGATTGGCGGAAGACGTTTTTGTGAAAGTGGGAAAGTTCTATTATCCGGTAGACTTTATCGTTGTCGATATTCCCACGGATCCTCAAGTTCCTCTCATTTTAGGTCGTTCGTTTTTAGATACGTCTATGGCTTTTATTGATGTGCATGCTAGAAAGATCACCTTACGTTTCAACGACGAGGAACTTGTTATAAACGCAACTCAAAACTCTCAACTTTCTCATGTTTATTCCGTTGCTACCATAAACCTCGTTGATATGATCGACGTTGTTTGCGAGGAATTTTCACAAGAAGTTCTAGGTTTTGGCGATGTTGAAAATAGTGGCAATCCCACTATGCTTGATCCCATTCTTGATAACTCGACACCAACCTTCACTCTATTTGAAGGTGGTGGTTTTACGTTGGAAGAATTCGATGTTCCACGTACTTGTGACAAAGACCTCGACAATGATGAGGACTTCTCGATTATCAAGGATTTTCGCAACGATTTCCCATTTCCTCCACCCGAGGAGGTTATGAGTATCGAGCCCAAATCTTCAATTGAGGAACCACCTATCCTTGAGTTGAAAGATTTACCTCCTCATCTCGAATATGTATTTTTGGAGGAGGGCGACAAGTTGCCAGTTATTATTGCGAAAGAACTTTCAAATGATGAAAAACCGCACTTGTCGATGTTCTAAAGGATCACAAAGGGGCAATTGCGTGGAAGTTATCTGACATTAAGGGGATCGATCCCAAATTTTGTACCCACAGAATCTTAATGGAGGAGGATTACAAGCCCGCAATCCAATGTCAAAGGAGGGTGAACCCCAAAATTCACGGCGTCATCAAAAAGGAAGTCCTAAAACTCCTTGACGCGGGAATGATTTACCCTATTTCCGATAGCCCTTGGGTGAGTCCTATCCATTGTGTCCCTAAAAATTGAGGAATGACCGTTGTGCCAAACGATGCCAACGAGTTAATTCCCACTAGACTCGTGACCGAATGGAGAGTGTGTATTGACTATCGTAAGTTGAATGACGCCACTCGAAAAGACCATTTTCCCTTGCCCTTCATGGACCAAATGTTGGAGCGTCTTGCGGGAAACGATTTCTATTGCTTTTTAGATGGTTTTTCCGGTTACTTCCAAATTCCCACCGATCCTCGTGATCAAGAAAAAACTATGTTTACGTGTCCATATGGAACGTTTGCCTATCGTAGAATGCCATTCGGACTTTGCAATGCACCGGGAACCTTTCAAAGGTGCATGATGGCTATTTTTCATAATATGATCGAGAAGACGATGGAAGTCTTCATGGATGACTTTTCCGTGTTTGGTAATTCGTTCACTTCGTGTTTGTCGAATCTGTTGATCCCAAACATAGATCGATTTAGCTTGTGTAAACGTGATTAGATCAAGTTATACACGTAGAGAAACTTTGTTTATGTATAAAGTAATTTAAGTGTTATGCGGAATTAACACTTAAGCAAGAACACACAAAGAATGTAAAACAAACTTTCACTTGATTGATCGAATCGAACTTGCTTACAATGAAAGTGTTTAACGTATGTGGAAGAGGTGTATATGAGATGTTTATTACGTCTAACCCTAAGGCCTCCTTTTTATAGGTTTAAGGAGCCTTGTACAAAAAGCTAAGATCAACTATTTTAGGAAGAGACATAAGAAAAACATACTCAAATAACTTATTGACTAAATATTTTAAACACTTACGAATATATTCTGAATTCTTATCTTCATATTTTGTCCACCAGCTTGAAGAATTCATCATTGGCATATTTAGTCTTTGTCTTTGTGTTAAGATTCTTCTTGTCAGCGCCTTGATAATTCTTATCAACGTCTCATCTGTCAACGCCTCGTTTACTCTTGTCAGCGTCCAAGTTCCTCTTGTCAGGGTCTAGGGACTTGGTCAATTTTATTCCCAACAATCCTCCCCTAAACTTGATATCTACTCTAGTAATCAAGTTTCTGAATAAAATAAAACACACAGAGAGGATTCTTACAAACATGCTCTATCCTTCAATTTGAGTATGAATAAACCTTAAAATTTCAACACTCAAACTTGATCTTAATCATCTTCTGCAATACATCTTATAACAGTAAGCATTCTTTATAACTTTTGTCACTTAAATTCAATTACTCCTCCCCTTTTTAAGACTCCTCTCCAAGATTAGTATCAAAGGACGGTACCATGAATATCCTACATAGCTTCATATCAGCTTCCAAAACAACAAGTCTATCAGTTCAAAATAGTGATCCTTGACAATTTGTACCAGTTCTATATTTTGCTTTTGCAAGCTAATACAGATTTTTGTCAATTCCATTAATGTCAAAGGTTTCATACTGTCCTCATCCATATTCGGGAAATGAATCCTTAATATTGATTCATAGGACATGGGGATGGACTTACTGATGATAAGACTGACTTGACCTGCATTAAAGCTAGTGCCAATAGTCTCAGCCATCTCCATAACACTATACACCCTTGTGAAAGTGATCTCTACTGCTACTAGATGTCAATCACTAGGAAAAACATCTCAATGATCATTAGGCTTCCAGATATCAAAAAATTTGAAAAATGAAAGGGTGAAGAAACATTTTGGGACTATAAAGAAGTTTATTAATGACACCAGCTAAGATGTCATAGCATAAAATGGACTTGCGAATGGAAAACTTTAGTTAGAACATAAACAAAGGTAATAATCCTAAGGAAATTAACTAGTCTCTAATAAGCAAGAGTGACAAACACTGTTCATGCATACACTCATGCAAAAGCATGATAGACACACATGAACTCTAGAGTCCTTTGTTCACAAATGCCCCAAAGAGAAAGTTAACTCATATAAAACCTTTGTAACTCCCCAAGTAAGCCCAAAAATATATGTACCCCAAGTCACCCATACGACCACACCCAATTCTAGGTCAAAAGTCTTGGCAGCATGCACAGTATATCAACTTTGCATGCTATAGTGCCTTACGAATTAGAAAAACTAAATCGTACTCACCAGTGGACACAATCTAGAATTGTGCAAGAGTGCTCTAAGAGTACCCAAAAACCTAGAGGTTTACCTCCCCTTAATAGAAGCATACAGATCATTATATGTGAAGAAGCAAAATTTTATCTCAAGATAGGAATGTAAACACTCCGACCATCATAAATAAAAGTTTGCAATTCTGTATCCATCCAAATGTAGCTCCATTTTCCTGCATAGTTAGACAAAAACCACAAAAACACACCAACAGAGGCTACCCTTTCCCATAATAATAGGTAGAGATAACACGTCAGTGGATAAAAAATGATAACAGTGGAAAGACCAACAATGCATGTTCCTTGAGCATCCACTATCCCAATATCCTTGATCATTAACCTGCTTTTGGATAGGCTGTTCAAAAAGAAAACAAATTAGTTTTCTTTGGAGATCCAAGCCTTGTCAGACTTAGATCTGTCTAGTTGTTCAACTAGAGTGGTCTTATTCTTTACCACAAATCCCTGTTCACCCCTTTGTGACCTAAACACCCAATTTGTTCCAATGAGACTAGTAATGACCTTCTCAAGATATTTAAATCTATTGCAAGTCATTGAAATACCATTAAAATTTGAGTTTTTCTCTTGTTTAGGTTTCCAAGTTAAGTGGGATGATGCTTTAGACCCTTGACCCTTACTAACCAGGTATCTTTGTTTATATGGTCTAACATAAGGTCTCATACCAAACTTGGAGCTGTCAGCGCTGCATTTGCTCCTGTCAGCGTTGAATTTGTTCCTGTCAGCGCTGAATTTGTTCTTGTCAGCGCTGAATTTGTTCCTGTCAGCGCTGAATTTGTTCTTATCAGCGCCTAGATTAGGGTTTGCTATAGGAACATACTGCCTGTTTGACAAAGTGTTGGTCTTTTGAAAGGGCCTTTGTCCATGGGTATTAGCTGCCTTAGAGAAGAAAGGAGCTGGTCTAGTATCATGTGGTCTAGTGTGGACAAAAGGTCTATGGTTTTCATTGGATGACCTATTGTCAACAAATGAATTGTATCCACTGACACAATTATAGGCCAAATGTGAAAAGCTCCCACATGAGTAACAAGCCTTTTTGGACACAAACTTAGGCTTAGACTGATAAAACCTTGTCCTATTAACACTTGTTTGGCTTTGGGGTGACCTAGGTTTCCTATACAATTCAACATATTTAACACTAGGTTGTTTCTTAATTGGGGAGCCAAGATTAATAGCTTTTCCAGTGATGGGATTGGTCACAGTGATAGGTGTAGATACTACTAGATTCTTAATGGGTGTAGGCACAAATGGGCTCTCACTAAGCATCCCACCCTTAACAAACAAAGTGGGGTTAGCCTTCTTCCACTCTTCTAAATCTGTTAGTTTCTGCTTGTACTTCTCTACTAGGGTAAGAACTCTAGGTGGAGGAATAAATTCCTCTTCTTGGAGTTCTGGAATACCAGTCCAAGACAAGTCCTTTCTTTGGACACCATAGAAGTCCCCAACTGGTGGTAGAACACCAGCATACTCTTTCATCCCACTCCCAGTCATGTCCCTAGAATCCCTTTCTTTACTAACACATTCTCCTAAGGTTTGTGAGGCCTTATCAAATCTCTAAATTTTAAGTTCTACATTATCCTTATTCTTGATAGCCTCATCTAACTTAGCCTGTAATTCAGCATTGACCCTTTCCATGATGTTTCTAATATCAGTACTAGCATTTAAATCATGTTTTAAGATATTTATTTTATCTTTTAGGTCAAACTCCATTTTCTTATACTCAACTACAGTCTTTTCAGTTTGAGTAAGAGCAAGTTGATAGTTAGACAACTTGCATCTCTCAGTACTCACATCTCCTAACAATCTTAAAACCTCTTTGTTAAGTCTTTCAGTATTTATCCTATAAGAAGAGTCATCACATACCTTATTATCAGAACCTGAAGAAGAATTGGAACTTGTGGAACTTGAAGTAGACGTGGCCTTAACTGAAAACATCATCAGATTCTTCTTCACCTTCTTCCTTAGCCTGGTTCACCTCACGATATTGGATTTCGTTCTTTAAATCAAAGTTTCTCAACAAGCTCTGATACCACTTGTTGATCCCAAACTTAGATTGATTTAGCTTGTGTAAACGAGATTAGATCAAGTTATACACATAGAGAAACTTTGTTTATGTATAAAGTAATTTAAGTGTTATGCGGAATTAACAATTAAGCAAGAACACACAAAGGATGTAAAACAAACTTTCACTTGATTGATTAAATCGAACTTGCTTACAATGAAAGTGTTTAACGTATGTGGAAGAGGTGTATATGAGATGTTTATTATTTCTAACCCTAAGGCCTCCTTTTATAGGTTTAAGGAGCCTTGTACAAAAAGCTAAGATCAACTATTTTAGGAAGAGACATAAGATAAACATACTCAAATAACTTATTGACTAAATCTTTTAAACACTTACGAATATATTCTGAATTCTTATCTTCATATTTTGTTCACCAGCTTGAAGAATTCATCATTGGCATATTTAGTCTTTGTCTTTGTGTTAAGATTCTTCTTGTCAGCGCCTTGATAATTCTTATCAACGTCTCATCTGTCAACGCCTCGTTTACTCTTGTCAGCGTCCAAGTTCCTCTTGTCAGCGTCTAGGGACTTGGTCAATTTTATTCCCAACAGAATCTTGAGAGAATGTTGAAGCGTTGTGAGGAAACCAACCTTGTGCTTAATTGGGAAAAATGTCATTTTATGGTTAAAAGTGGAATCGTCTTAAGGGCACAAGGTTTCAAAAGCGGGGATTGAGGTAGATAAAGCTAAGGTAGACGTCATCGCCAAATTATAAAATCCCAAAACCGTTAAGGGAGTTAGGAGTTTCCTAGGCCACGCGGGCTTTTATCGTCGATTCATCAAGGATTTTTCGAAGATTTCTCGACCTATTACACATCTCCTCGAAAAAGATGCACGTTTTGTCTTTGACAAAGATTGTGTACGAGCCTTTGAAATCCTTAAGAGGAAACTTACCGAAGCTCCCATTCTTGTTGCTCCCAATTGGAACCTCCCCTTTGAGCTCATGTGTGATGCTAGTGATTACGCTATTGGGGCCGTATTAGGGCAACGTCATGAAAAGCAATTCTTTCCTATCCACTATTGATGAGACTGCTTTTATACATGGTCTCATCGTCCAAAACGGCCTTAAATTGCATAAAATATCATAAAATAGACCAAATATATGCTCGTGTTTGTTACTTGTGTATTTTTAGGTACGGATATTGTGGAATTGGCAAAAGAACACAAGAATCAATCAAAAACGAACACGGGAAACGAAGCCGCACAATGAACCGAGCCCAAGTTTGGAAATTTGCAAAAAGACCCCTCAAGTTTGAAGAATTGGCAAAAATGGCCCCTCATCTTTGAAGAACTTGTCATATTTGACCCTACAATTATCAAATATACAAGATTGATCCTCCATGTTTGAAGATGTGACAATTTATGCCCTTGGAAATTGATCTAAGATGCTAAAGTTAGTCAAAAGGATCAAAAGGACTTGATTTGTAATTGGATTTGGACTGACTTTGTGAAGGACTTGACGGTTTGGACTAACTTTGCAAAGAGTTAACAAGATACTACGTTAGAGGAGGGACTGGTAATGAAATGTTACACCCTAAGCCCAATACAGCCCTAAGCCCAATCCCACTTAAACCCGGTTTTTATTTAAGTTGTGGTCAACTGGTCAACTCACCCACTAATCCCCCACACTTCCCTCCATAACACTTATTTAAAAACAATTAAACCCAAAACGAATCTAAACCCCCCTTAATCCCCAATGAACCCTAATATCCTCCAGTTTCAATTAAACCAAAACTAAAGGGGTTTAAGCCCAAAGTGTGCAGATTGTTAATTGGACTCACCCTCACAAAAACCCACCTCACCAAATCACGCCACGTGTCCTGTGGTCCTCACCCGAGCACTCCCCTGCTCTTGTCACTTTCCCACAACCCAATACCCCGACCAATTGAACGATTGTGATCGACTCCTTTGTCCCCAAGGCTCAATTAAGGGTCCAAGATCAAAATGTCAAGCTGTCAAGTCACATGGATACTTTTGACCAAGATTCGTCAAGAACAAGAGGGGCATTTAGGGCAATTCCATCTTTAGGGTTTTTCCATTTGTAATTTTTTAATTCTTGTTCTAGAATAGTCTTTTAGGTTGTATAAATATGAGACGCCTGTGTCTCATATACTTGTTCCAGTTTTATTGCAAAATCTTTTGTAATCTTTTTTAAAAAATTTATAAAGTTGGTGTTTGATAAATTCAAGTATAATTCCTTTTATAGTTGTTTTAAAAAGTTGGTATAGGTAATGCAATAAACTGAGTTCCATTGAAAAGAATTGTGAAAGCTCGTGTTTGATTTCCAAAAGTTTTTGAAGGTTTTTTAAACTTTAGTTCAAATCTTTCAAATCTAATATCTTGGAAGTGAAAGTGGAAAAGGTAGGGGATTTGTGAGTTTGAATTGTTTTTAAAAACGTGTTTGTAAGGTTTAAAGGTTTTGGTAAAGTTTTTAAGAAAGAAAGTGAAAGAAACAGAATATATCCATATTGCTTGTTTTTGTTCTGTTTTTTTTGAATTTTCAGGATTGAAGGTTTGTTGATCTTTGTCAGCACCAACCCGAGTTGGTAGGAGGTGGTTATGCAACCACAAGGACCTTGGAAGTAAGGTCCTAAGGTAAATCCTTGTTACCTTTTGAAAATCTCAGAAAAAACCAAGTTTGTGTGATCTTGTGGGATTAAGTGAAGTTTATTTGTTTAGATTGTTTGATTAAAGTTCTTTAGTGTTATAATGCATGTTAGAAGTCCATTAGGTCAGTTTGGTTTGTTTTGAAAAACATTTTGTTTGAAAAATCTTGTTTTCAAGTTTTAAAGTGGTGTTTGGGTCTACTTTTTAATTGTGATTTTTGTAAGGATTTGAGGTATGAAAACGTGTTAGTATAGTTGATAAAGGTTGAGATAGGTTGTGTGTAGTATTATCTTAAGTTTGGTAGAGATTTTGAACCATTTGGTGTAATGAAAAGTGAAAAGTGTGCCTTAAAATATGCATATGTAAGTTTCTGAGTGTTTTCTTGAAAACTATTGCTTGGATCTTGGAATCTGCTATAGATTAGGTTGTTAGAGGTTTGAATGTTGTTAGTTTATCATTTGGAGCTTGTGTATGCATGAGCTTGGTCTTGGAAAATCATTAGGGTGCAAGTAACTTAGCCTAGAAAACCACCAGACCTCATTTTTATCACAGCAACATTCATATGCATTGATTGGTTATATGTGTGTGATTTTTGTGTGCATAGTTGTTGGATTCGTGTTGTATTTGACTCCCTTCACTCAGAAAGAGTGAAGGGGTGCCATTGTGTTCCAAATACATCACCAAACAAGCAAGACCAAGTCCTCTTGGTGCTTTCACCATCTGTGAAGAAAAGAAACAAAGAACTTTGTGTTCAATATAAAACTGGTCACTTTTGATTCTTAATCTGGGCTTAATCTTGCATAAAAAGGGTGTTGGATTTAGGTTTCTAGCTTATACAAGGTTACTGTTTGATTTTTAAAAAAAAAATAAAAAAAAGAAAAAAAGGCAAAAAGCATCACCCGTAGCAGGACTCGAACCCTAGACCTCTCGCTGGAGGGGTAAGGGAACTACCGCTAATCTAGATGTGCTTTTTACGTTAGGGTTTGTTTTCATTAGTTATTTAACACGTTTCTCTTTTTCTAGCTTATACAAAAGCCGTAGCTTATTCGTTTGTTTTGGGCTTATTTATTAAGCAATTTTTATTCTTTTTATTTTTCTTAGGAAAGTATTAGGTTTGTAGATTTTTCTAGGTTTTAAAATTTTCCCTTTATTTAATTATTTTCTAGAATTTATTTAATAGCCGGTTTTTAAAAAATCATTAAAAAATAGAAAAAAGAGTTTTAATTTTTAGGAAAAATAATTTTTAGTTTTTAAAATAATATTTTGAGGTTTACATTAAGTTTTGGTTTCAAAAACTTCAATTTTTAATTTTATATTATTTTAAGGTTTTTTACAAACTTTAATAAACTTTATAAAATTATAAAAAAGGGTTTAGGAACTTTAATTAGTGTTTTTCTCTTAGTTAGATTATTTTAAGATTTTAGAAATTTTTTAGAATTAATTTTATTAGCTTTTTATTTTTAGTATTATTTTAATATTATTTTATTATTAAAATTTCTTAGTTTTATTTTTCTTTATTTTTCATTTTTCCTAGATTCTAGACATTAAAATAGGAACTTTTTCACTTTCCAATTAATTTATAGGTTTTTCAATTAATTTTTAGAATTAATTTAAGATTTAATAGATTTTAATAGTTTTTAGGAGTTTAAAAATAGTTTAAATTGGTTTTAAAATTTTTAAAAATAGTTTTTAGCTTAATTAGGTCATTTTTGAGGTTTACAAATTATAAAATCTTGTTTAGGGCTTTTTAATATTTAAAAGTGATTTTTAAGGCTTTAATTAGCATTAAAAAGTCATTATTAAATTAATTAAAAGGTTTTGACAAGTTTGGATTTATTGTAAACTCTTAGAATATTATTTGGGATTTTTAGTAATTTTTAGGAATTTTTAGGTTAAAATTTTAAATTTGGTGCTTTTTACGTTCTACGTCGTAACTTTCTAGTAGTGTTTTCGCCTTATTTTTCTATTTTTTTCGTCTTCGTCATTTTCTCTTGTTTTCTTCTTGTTAATAATCAAAAACATAATCAATTATTCAATTCACAACGCACTAGCCTCCTCGAGAGAACGATCCCCATTAAGGGTCATAAGTGTTTACGTTTTCCTAAACGTACGCTTAATACTTACCGCTATTTTACCTTCCTTTTCCTAAAGGGGTAAAAACAACTACATCATTTTTGGCGCCGCTGCCGGGGAGGCGTGTTGTGTTTTGATTGAACCATTGTTGTTTTCTATATTAGCCATAATAGTAATTGTATTAATAGCACTCTATTAATACGTATTATCGTTTTTCGATTTTTGTGTGAATATTATTACTATATTGTATACGTAGAACAATAAATACACAAGTACTCCAAATACGTGAGCAATCACAACCTTGATTCGGGATTTCATCACTCGATCATTGTATTCGAATCTTAAACCAAAGAAAAAGGCAAAAATAGATAAATACTTTCGTGAAGCTCGATCTTGATAATACAAACTATAAGGTGGGTATAAGGCGGTTGTATTTCACGACCTAAAGGAAAAAGGCTCTTAAGTGCTTCGCGCCGCCTCGTTTCCTCCGCTTGCTTGTGCGTATTTGATTTTGAGAGTGAATCGAGGGTTTTGCCGCCCAAAGTATTATTACATATCATATATATTTTCTTGGTTTCCATTTGATTAAACCCTCTTGAACGATTTGGTGTTCCACCATCGTTCTAAAGTCATCGAAGGCGTTCACTCCACGTGATCGTTTTCATTCCTTGAGGCCTTTTTAATCAAGAGATTTGATTGAGGAGGAGATTTGTGGACTCATTGTCTACTTAATATATTCACCAATTTCCAAAAAAGTTAATACAATCAAAAACCACAAAAAAATTGAAAAACACAAAATACCAAAAAGAATCTTCTTTGCTCGTCTCCACGTTGTACGTGACGTTTATGCAAACTCGCTCTAAAGCTAGACGTGCTCGTAAACGAAGAAACAAATCACTCACTCATTCTAGTGAGGAGTCTCCTATTGACGAACCCATTGTACGAGAAGAACCGACCATGGCGAATCGAACTATGATGGAGTTACTTCAAGCACCCACCGAGGGTTATGGAGAAGCTATAGTGATTCCCGCAATCCTTGCGGAGAATTTTGAGGTGAAAACGGGTTTGTTGTCGATGATCCAAAACAACAAATTCCGTGGAGATGAGAAGGACAATCCGCACAACCATATCCGCCAATTTAATCGTCTTACCGCCACGTGCAAATTTAAGGATGTCTCGAATGACTCGATTAAGATGATGCTTTTTCCGTATTCCTTAGCGGGGCCCGCTAAAATTTGGTTAGAGAAAGAGCCACCCAATTCTATATTGACGTGGAAGGATCTCGTTTCGAAGTTTGTGAACCAATTTTTTCCGCCCTCTAAGACTACGCATTTGAAGAATGAGATTTCTAAATTTTCACAAGAATCAAATGAAAGTTTTTCTACGGCTTGGAATAGGTTTAAGGAGATGTTACATGAATGTCCTCATCATGGTTTTTCCGATTTGCACCAAATCGACACGTTTTACAATGGACTTAACGATCATGAAAGAGATTATTTAAATGCCGCCGCGGGTGGTAATTTTTTGTGTAAAACGGTTGAAGAAGCTTTGGTCATAATCGAGAATAGGTCTAAGGTTTATAGCCCTCGTCACACACCGAGTGTTGCCAAAAGGGGCTCATCATCGTCTCAAAGTATCAATGCATTACATGATGAAGCAAATGAAGAAAACCGATTTTTCGATAGATTTGCTAACCTTATGTCCCATTGGAAGGCTCAAGAAGCTTCCAACACCGCTTCGGTTAAAGCGGTTTCTAAAAGTTGTTTGTCGTGTGGGGGAGCTCATGATCTTTCCGAGTGCATTACCGCGGATGGTAACACTTCGAATGCTTTTGTAGCCACGGGAACTTATAACCAAATCGGTCAAGGTTCACGTTCAAATCAAGCTCCACCCAATCAAAATGATAATAATTATCGCAACAACAACAACCAAGGTGGAAATTACCAAGGAAATCAAAGGAATTATAACAAAGGTAATTACCAAAGTGGAAATGGGCAAATTTCAAACCAAAACCGTAATTTTCAAAACAATGCCCAAGGTTTTCAAAACGATCACACCAAAAATCTTCAAGGAGAATTTTTGAATTATGCTAAGGCTAATGATGCTAAGTTTGACAATATGCAACGTGAAATGGTTAACTTAAGGTCCGAGTTGAAAAACGAGCTTAAAAACGAACTTGCTAATGAACTTAAAACTCATGCAAATAAAATGGAAGGAAATGTCACACGACTCCAACAAAATCAACAAAAAATGGAGCAAGGACAACATGAGATTAAGCAAGAGTTGTTGAAAGCGGATGCTAGGCAATCTAAGTTTGAAGACCGAATGGCTAAAATGTTTGAAGCTATCATGTGTAAGCCCTCTTCTTCGGGTGGTCTTCCTAGTGATACCATCGTGAACCCGAAAGGAGAATTGAAGGTTATTACCACTCGTAGTGGTAAAACTTTCAAAGAACCCATTTCTCGTCCAAGTACTTCTATGGAGAAGGAAAAAGAGAAAGAACCCGAGGTTGTGGTTGAAAAGGAGCACATTACAAGCCCACGAAGTACCGCTCAAACCACACCTACGGTTGAACCAATACCCATTATGGAACCCGAGATTCCAAGGCCGATGCCTATGCCTAATTTGCCCCAACCCACACCACCTTTACCCTACCCATCAAGACGAGACAAGGAAAAGGCACAAGAACGAAATAATTATCAATTTGAACTCTTTATGAAAATGTTTCGTGACTTGCATTTTAATATAAGTTTTGCCGACGCCTTAGTCATGATGCCTCGATTTGCCACAAACTTCAAAAGTATGTTGAATAACAAAGAAAAATTGCAAAAATCGTCTAGTTGTTCTTCGGTTTTTCTAAGCCGCATACCTCAAAAGGTCGGTGATCCTGGAAAGTTTTTAATCCCATGTGCTATCCAAGACATGGAAGAATGCTACGCCTTGGCCGATCTTGGTGCTAGTATTAATTTGATGCCTCTTGAGATTTTTAAATCGCTCAATCTTCCAAATCTCACTCCTTCAAGAATGTCAATCGAAATGGCCGATCATTCTACGATTCTAGCTTGTGGAGTTGCCGAGGACGTCTTTGTGAAAGTTGGGAAATTCTATTATCCCATGGACTTCATAGTTGTTGACATTCCCATCGATCCTAAAGTTCCGTTAATTTTAGGTCGATCTTTTTTGGATACCTCGAGAGCACTTATCGATGTGCATGCAAGAAAAATCACTCTTCGTTTCAATGAGGAAGAACTCGTCATTAATGCAACCCAAAACTCCACTCTTTCTCATGTTTATT
Source organism: Glebionis coronaria (assembly GCA_025667525.1). Taxonomy (NCBI): domain Eukaryota; kingdom Viridiplantae; phylum Streptophyta; class Magnoliopsida; order Asterales; family Asteraceae; genus Glebionis; species Glebionis coronaria. The sequence goes on along the minus strand of CM046878.1, from coordinate 166,648,640 downwards.
CGATCACATCTTTGTACAATGTCAATTCCACCAAAAACATTTGTCAAAAGATTTCAAATAGAGTTTTAGGAGTTGTTGAGAAAAATGAAGTTCCGTCCCCTCCGCCGATGGAGGTTAAGAGTGTTAAGCCTATGATTCCAATCTCGAGTGATTCTTCGGATGATGAATACGTTGATCCCGATGGGGAGGTTTTCTTTGTTGACAAAAGATTTGAAAACTTGCCACCACCTAAACCAAAAAGATTTCAAAATGTGAGAATTTTTAGTGTGACTAACATTGTTTTAGATACACCAAATATTTTTGACATAATTAAATCGGGTTTTCACAAGGAGAGTGTTAAAGATGAAAAAGGAAAAGATTTTGAATTTAATTTAAAAGATTTTTCTACAATTCTAACTCCGTCATCACCGCATGTCTTGAGTACTACAAGCTCGTCTTCTCCTTTTGACGATGCTTTGTGTGGACTTAGTGTGGGGGAAGCCCCTTATGTTCCCTCCCCTTTCTCCACCGAGGACGAGATATTTGATCCTGGAATTGCTTATATAGGGAAATCTCGGTCTTCCACCGATGCAATAAATGGAAAATCTTTTCATTTGATTGGTGCGAGTCTACCTCGAGTAGCTCAATGTTATGACTTACCCATTGTCCCACCCTTCTATTTCTTCTCTCCTATTTTCTTCTATCCCATTGGGATTTGTGTTGGAGTTGTGTTGTCTCGTCTTTCATCCGAGAACGAGGACGCTATCTTTGACCCCGGTATACGTTTATCGGATTTTTAAAGTACTTCATGTGCTTTTGGGCCTTGTTTATCATGTAAGCCCCACCAAAAATTGACCATACCATGATTATCCCTAAATGATCACATTTATGGGGATTCGAGTCGAGCTTTTGACTCGGTTATCAAAAACAAGGTGCCTCGTGGGGGAGACCCATGCTTATCCATGTACATATTATTGCTTTCTAATTAGTGTAATGTGAGGGGATTTGTGCCCTTCCAACCTTTGTTCCGTGGTTGTTTGTGAATTGTGTCTTTTAGATCATCATCTTCACGATTGGAGCCTCTCGTGTTCGTTTCATGGGAGCACTCGATCGTTTGCTTTGGAGGCCTTTCCCAATATCCATATGATATATCCTTTTATGTTCTAACCTTAGGTTTTTAGCACACTTCATAAACGGCTATTACTTATTGGTTACACCCTTTCCATGCTAGATTAAGCATTCGACTACGTCTCTAGTATGGGGGTGTTTGTACCCCTAGACTCGAAACATTGAGGACAATGTTTAACTTTAGTATGGGGGGGTGAATAGATACTTGCCTTGCCAAACCTTCACGCTTTCCAAAGTTTATCGTTTTGTTATCGTTTTCTTGCAAAATAAGGCTAAAATGGCCAAATTTTAAAATTTTTCTTATTTTTCATAAGTGTTTGAAGACACGAATGTAGATTTTCCGATGGCGAGAATAAGAGTAATTTTTGACTCGACCGTGCGTGTTGAGCACTTAGCTTTGATTCCTTAACTACACATTAGGCTAAGTCTCTTAGATGAGAACGAGAAATGATAGAGTTAATTATAAGTTACTATGCTAAACGTAGAGTACTCGTATTCTTTCAAAAACTCATGTGTTCTCGTTGTTTGCTTATTCTCCCTTCGCATGTAAATATTTTTTGCTTAATAAATATTGATTTAGCGGTTTAATTTTGATTGTTGGGTTTCTAGTCTTTTCTAGTAGCTTCCGTGTAATTAAATTGGGAAGACATTAAGGTATCGCCAGCGTCACGGTTTTAAAGTATTGGCAACCCTAATAATCGAAAGCTTCACCCAATAATAAGATTTCAAGTGCTCACCTAAATCAAGCAAACAATTTGAAGCCCCACAAGGCCTAAAATCTATGCAAAATTGAAAGTGAATCAAGCCTTAATCTTCGAAGCTTTAAAGATCCAAAATTCGCTTTAGCGTGAGGATATACGTCTTTGGCTAATAAAACCACCGATGATGGCGGATAATAAAAGGCAAGGCAAGACCGAAGTCATAATAAAAGCTTCATGGCGAAGTTGAATAAAAGATGGAGGTAAACCAAAGATAATAAGGCCCTTCCGTTAGGGGGCATATAAAAGTCTTGGTAATAAGTCTCATGTTCAAAACCGTTATAAAACCGTGTTTATCGATTCTTCTTGTCAACTTAATATTTTGACATCGTCGTCTATTAGGAGGGGTTATTGATTTAATGGTCTTAGTTACACCGTTAGGACTCTATTTTTAGACCTAAATCTCTATTATCGCATAAGTCAACAATGTATCCTCGTGATCATTAAGACAAAATAAAATATAAGAGATACAACTTAGGAATAATGGGAGAATAAGTACGTGATTAGGGCATATGAGTAGTGTTAGCATTACTAACTTATAATGACAATGATCTCGTTGCACGCTTGGCATGGAATTAAGGTGAAAATCGAGGACGACGAAATTATTTCTAAACGAAGCATTCACGTGTTCTTATTCTATGAACCTAAACGTCCCATTTTGCGATGAAAATCATACATTATGTCCAAAACACAAGTAGTAGTAATCATAGTATGTAGCTAGTTTATCATTTCAATAAAAGTGAATAAAATTGAATTTTGGAGATGCTTTGATACTTTATTCTAGCATTGCGTGAGGGCACGGCAATGGTTTAGTATGGGGGAGTGATGAGACTGCTTTTATACATGGTCTCATCGTCCAAAACGGCCTTAAATTGCATAAAATATCATAAAATAGACCAAATATATGCTCGTGTTTGTTACTTGTGTATTTTTAGGTACGGATATTGTGGAATTGGCAAAAGAACACAAGAATCAATCAAAAACGAACACGGGAAACGAAGCCGCACAATGAACCGGGCCAAGTTTGGAAATTTGCAAAAAGACCCCTCAAGTTTGAAGAATTGGCAAAAATGGCCCCTCATCTTTGAAGAACTTGTCATATTTGACCCTCCAATTATCAAATATACAAGATTGATCCTCCATGTTTGAAGATGTGACAATTTATGCCCTTGGAAATTGATCTAAGATGCTAAAGTTAGTCAAAAGGATCAAAAGGACTTGATTTGTAATTGGATTTGGACTGACTTTGTGAAGGACTTGACGGTTTGGACTAACTTTGCAAAGAGTTAACAAGATACTACGTTAGAGGAGGGACTGGTAATGAAATGTTACACCCTAAGCCCAATACAACCCTAAGCCCAATCCCACTTAAACCCGGTTTTTATTTAAGTTGTGGTCAACTGGTCAACTCACCCACTAATCCCCCACACTTCCCTCCATAACACTTATTTAAAAACAATTAAACCCAAAACGAATCTAAACCCCCCTTAATCCCCAATGAACCCTAATATCCTCCAGTTTCAATTAAACCAAAACTAAAGGGGTTTAAGCCCAAAGTGTGCAGATTGTTAATTGGACTCACCCTCACAAAAACCCACCTCACCAAATCACGCCACGTGTCCTGTGGTCCTCACCCGAGCACTCCCCTGCTCTTGTCACTTTCCCACAACCCAATACCCCGACCAATTGAACGATTGTGATCGACTCCTTTGTCCCCAAGGCTCAATTAAGGGTCCAAGATCAAAATGTCAAGCTGTCAAGTCACATGGATACTTTTGACCAAGATTCGTCAAGAACAAGAGGGGCATTTAGGGCAATTCCATCTTTAGGGTTTTTCCATTTGTAATTTTTTAATTCTTGTTCTAGAATAGTCTTTTAGGTTGTATAAATATGAGACGCCTGTGTCTCATATACTTGTTCCAGTTTTATTGCAAAATCTTTTGTAATCTTTTTTAAAAAATTTATAAAGTTGGTGTTTGATAAATTCAAGTATAATTCCTTTTATAGTTGTTTTAAAAAGTTGGTATAGGTAATGCAATAAACTGAGTTCCATTGAAAAGAATTGTGAAAGCTCGTGTTTGATTTCCAAAAGTTTTTGAAGGTTTTTAAACTTTAGTTCAAATCTTTCAAATCTAATATCTTGGAAGTGAAAGGGGAAAAGGTAGGGGATTTGTGAGTTTGAATTGTTTTTAAAAACGTGTTTGTAAGGTTTAAAGGTTTTGGTAAAGTTTTTAAGAAAGAAAGTGAAAGAAACAGAATATATCCATATTGCTTGTTTTTGTTCTGTTTTTTTTTTAATTTTCAGGATTGAAGGTTTGTTGATCTTTGTCAGCACCAACCCGAGTTGGTAGGAGGTGGTTATGCAACCACAAGGACCTTGGAAGTAAGGTCCTAAGGTAAATCCTTGTTACCTTTTGAAAATCTCAGAAAAAACCAAGTTTGTGTGATCTTGTGGGATTAAGTGAAGTTTATTTGTTTAGATTGTTTGATTAAAGTTCTTTAGTGTTATAATGCATGTTAGAAGTCCATTAGGTCAGTTTGGTTTGTTTTGAAAAACATTTTGTTTGAAAAATCTTGTTTTCAAGTTTTAAAGTGGTGTTTGGGTCAACTTTTTAATTGTGATTTTTGTAAGGATTTGAGGTATGAAAACGTGTTAGTATAGTTGATAAAGGTTGAGATAGGTTGTGTGTAGTATTATCTTAAGTTTGGTAGAGATTTTGAACCATTTGGTGTAATGAAAAGTGAAAAGTGTGCCTTAAAATCTGCATATGTAAGTTTCTGAGTGTTTTCTTGAAAACTATTGCTTGGATCTTGGAATCTGCTATAGATTAGGTTGTTAGAGGTTTGAATGTTGTTAGTTTATCATTTGGAGCTTGTGTATGCATAAGCTTGGTCTTGGAAAATCATTAGGGTGCAAGTAACTTAGCCTAGAAAACCACCAGACCTCATTTTTATCACAGCAACATTCATATGCATTGATTGGTTATATGTGTGTGATTTTTGTGTGCATAGTTGTTGGATTCGTGTTTTATTTGACTCCCTTCACTCAGAAAGAGTGAAGGGGTGCCATTGTGTTCCAAATACATCACCAAACAAGCAAGACCAAGTCCTCTTGGTGCTTTCACCATCTGTGAAGAAAAGAAACAAAGAACTTTGTGTTCAATATAAAACTGGTCACTTTTGATTCTTAATTTGGGCTTAATCTTGCATAAAAAGGGTGTTGGATTTAGGTTTCTAGCTTATACAAGGTTACTGTTTGATTTTTTTTTTTTTTTTTTAAAAAAAAAAGGCAAAAAGCATCACCCGTAGCAGGACTCGAACCCTAGACCTCTCGCTGGAGGGGTAAGGGAACTACTGCTAATCTAGATGTGCTTTTTACGTTAGGGTTTGTTTTCATTAGTTATTTAACACGTTTCTCTTTTTCTAGCTTATACAAAAGCCGTAGCTTATTCGTTTGTTTTGGGCTTATTTATTAAGCAATTTTTATTCTTTTTATTTTTCTTAGGAAAGTATTAGGTTTGTAGATTTTTCTATCTTGGTTTTAAAATATTCCCTTTATTTAATTATTTTCTAGAATTTATTTAATAGCCGGTTTTTAAAAAATCATTAAAAAAATAGAAAAAAGAGTTTTAATTTTTAGGAAAAATAATTTTTAGTTTTTAAAATAATATTTTGAGGTTTACATTAAGTTTTGGTTTCAAAAACTTCAATTTTTAATTTTATATTATTTTAAGGTTTTTTACAAACTTTAATAAATTTTATAAAATTATAAAAAAGGGTTTAGGAACTTTAATTTGTGTTTTTCTCTTAGTTAGATTATTTTAAGATTTTAGAAATTTTTTAGAATTAATTTTATTAGCTTTTTATTTTTAGTATTATTTTAATATTATTTTATTATTAAAATTTCTTAGTTTTATTTTTCTTTATTTTTCATTTTTCCTAGATTCTAGACATTAAAATAGGAACTTTTTCACTTTCCAATTAATTTTTAGGTTTTTCAATTAATTTTTAGAATTAATTTAAGATTTAATAGATTTTAATAGTTTTTAGGAGTTTAAAAATAGTTTAAATTGGTTTTAAAATTTTTAAAAATAGTTTTTAGCTTAATTAGGTCATTTTTGAGGTTTACAAATTATAAAATCTTGTTTAGGGCTTTTTAATATTTAAAAGTGATTTTTAGGGCTTTAATTAGCATTAAAAAGTCATTATTAAATTAATTAAAAGGTTTTGACAAGTTTGGATTTTTTGTAAACTCTTAGAATGTTATTTGGGATTTTTAGTAATTTTTAGGAATTTTTAGGTTAAAATTTTAAATTTGGTGCTTTTTACGTTCTACGTCGTAACTTTCTAGTAGTGTTTTCGCCTTATTTTTCTATTTTTTTCGTCTTCGTCATTTTCTCTTCTTTTCTTCTTGTTAATAATCAAAAACATAATCAATCATTCAATTCACAACGCACCAGCCTCCTCGAGAGAACGATCCCCATTAAGGGTCATAAGTGTTTACGTTTTCCTAAACGTACGCTTAATACTTACCGCTATTTTACCTTCCTTTTCCTAAAGGGGTAAAAACAACTACATCAACTATGCTAGCAAGACGATGACCGAGGCTCAACTAAAATACACTACAACGGAGAAGGAATTCCTTGCCGTGGTGTATGCATTTGAAAAATTCCGACCTTATCTCGTCTTGACAAAATGCATAGTGTATACGGATCATTCGGCTATCAAGTATCTTATGGCTAAACAAGATGCAAAGCCGAGATTACTTCGTTGGATTCTCCTCCTTCAAGAATTTGATCATAAAATTGTTGACAAAAAAGGAGTCGAGAATCTAGCGGCCAATCATCTTTCTCGTTTGGAAGATCCTCACCAAAGTGTTTACGAGCCCAAGGAAATCACCGAAACATTTCCGCTCGAGACACTTGGTGTAGTGAATTCTAAGCTTGATTCTTCCACCCCATGGTTTGCGGACATCGCAAATTACCATGCGGGTAACTTCATCATTAAGGGTATGACGACTCAAGAAAATCGGAAATTCTTTCGTGACGTCAAGTTCTATTTTTGGAACGATCCTTACTTGTTTCGAACTTGTGCGGATAAAATCATCCGACGTTGTGTATTTGGCACCGAAGCTTCTAACATCCTTAGAGCTTGTCATGAGGGACCCACGGGTGGTCACCATGGTGCTAATCTCACGGCTAAGAAGGTCTTTGATGCCGGTTTCTTTTGGCCTACTATTTACCGAGATGCACATGAACTTGTGAAGTCATGTGACTCATGCCAACGAAAAAGAAAAGCCTCACAAAAAGATGAAATGCCACAAAATATCATCCAAGTGTGTGAGATCTTTGACGTTTGGGGCATTGACTTTATGGGGCCGTTCCCATCATCTCGTGGTAATAAGTACATCCTTGTCGCGGTTGACTACCTATCTAAGTGGGTGGAAGCTAAGGCTTTGCCCACCAACGATGCTCGTGTGGTAGTCAAATTTTTGAAGCAATTGTTTTCTCGGTTTGGAACCCCTCGTGCTATCATAAGCGATCGTGGAATCCATTTTTGTAACGACCAATTCGAAAGGGTCCTAAGGAAATATGGGCTTACACATCGGCTTTCTACGGCTTATCACCCACAAATGAGTGGGCAAGTCGAGGTTTCAAACCGAGCTTTGAAGAGGATCTTGGAGAGATCTGTGGAGGAAAACCGACAATCTTGGTCGGAAAAGTTGGACGATGCTTTATGGGCCTTTAGGACCGCTCATAAGACGCCCATTGGGTGCACTCCTTATAAGCTTGTGTATGGGAAAAATTGTCACTTGCCAATTGAATTGGAACACATGGCTTATTGGGCCCTAAAGCATTGTAATGATGATATGGAGACCACGGGAAAACACCAGAAAATGCAATTAAATGAATTGGATGAATTAAGGGATATTGTATGAAAATTCATTGATTTATAAAGAAAAGACCAAAAATTTGCATGATTCAAAAATTAAAAACCGGATTTTTAACATTGGGGATCAAGTGTTGCTTTTTAATTCTCGTTTGAAAATCTTTTCCGGTAAGTTGAAATCCCGTTGGTCCGGTCCATTCACCGTGACTCAAGTATTTCTATATGGGACCATCGAGCTAGCTCAAAATGATGGCCCCAATTTCAAGGTGAATGGACATAGGTTGAAGCACTACTTTGGCGGGGAAGTTCCATCCTTGAACTACCTCGACCAAATCACCTTCCCCAATGATAATTAGTATTGAGGGGATCGAGTCGAGCTCATGACTCGGTAATCAAAAACGAGTTGCCTCGTGGGGGAGTCCCATGCTTATCCTATGTACATATTATCACTTTCTAATGTAGTAACGTGTGGGGATTTGTGCCCTTCCAACCTTTGTTTCATGGTTGTTTGTGAATTGTGGATTTTAGATGATCATTATCTTCACGATTGGAGCCTCTCGTGTTCGTTTTATGGGAGCACTCGATCGTTTGCTTTGAAGACTTTCTCAATATCCATGATATATCCTTTGATGTTCTAACCTTAGGTTTATAGCACACTTCATAAACGACTTTAAATTTAACGGTTACACCCTTTCCATGCTAGATTAGGCATTCGACTACGTCTCTAGTATGGGGTGTTTGCACCCCTAGACTCGAAACATTGAGGACAAAGTTTAACTTTAGTATGGGGGGTGAATAGATACTTTCCTTGCCAAACCTTCACGCTTTCCAAATTTTATCTTTTTGTTTATCGTTTTGTTGCAAAATAAGGCTAAAAATGGCCAAATTTTAAAATTTTCTCATGTTTTATAAGTGTTTGAAGACACGAATGTAGATTTTCCGAAGGCGAGAATAAGAGTAATTTTTGACTCGACCGTGCGTCTTGAGCACTTAGCTTCGATTCCTTAACTTATATTAGGCTAAGTCTCTTAAATGAGGACGAGAAATGATAGAGTTAATTATAAGTTACTATGCTAAACGCAGAAGTCGCTCTTCTTTCAAAAACTCATGTGTTCTCGTTATTTGCTTATTCTCCCTTCGCTTGTATATATTTTTTGCTTTATAAATATTGACTTAGCGGTTTAGTCTTGATTGTTGGGTTTCTAGTCTTTTCTAGTAGCTTCCGTGTAATTAAATTGGGAAGACATTAAGGTATCGCCAACGTCATGGTTTTGAAGTATTGGTACTCGAATAATCGAAAGTTTCACCCAATAATAAGATTTCAAGTGCTCACCTAAATCAAGCAAACAATTTGAAGCTCACAAGGCCGAAAAATCTATGCAAAATTAAAAGTGAATCAAGCCTTAATCTTTGAAGCTTTAAAGATCCAAAATTCGCCTTAGCATGAGGATATACGTCTTTGGCTAATAAAACCACCGATGAGGTGGATAATAAAAGGAAAGGCAAGACCGAAGTCATAATAAAAGCTTCATGGCGAAGTTGAATAAAAGATGGAGGTAAACCAATGATAATAAGGCCCTTCCGTTAGGGGGAGTATAAAAGTCTTGGTAATAAGTCTCATGTTCAAAACCGTTATAAAACCGTGTTTATCGATCCTTCTTGTTGACTTAATTTTTTGACATCGTTTTCTATTAGGAGGGGTTATTGATTTGATGGTCTTGGTTACACCGTTAGGACTCTATTTTTAGACCTAAATCTCTATTATCGCATAAGTCAAACAATGTATCCTCGTGAAACATTCAAGACAAAATAAAATATAAGAGATACAACTTAGGAAAATAGGAGGATAAGTACGTGGTTAGGGCATATGAGTAGTGTTAGCATTACTAACTTATAATGACAATGATCTCGTTATACGCTTAGCATGGAATTAGGGTGAAAATCGAGGACGATGAAATTATTTCTAACGAAGCATTCACGTGTTCTTATTCTATGAACCTAAACGTCCCATTTTGCTATGAAAATCATACATTATGTCTAAAACGCAAGTAGAAGTAATAGTAGTAGTGTAGCTAGTTTATCATTCAATAAAAGTGAATACAAATGATTTTTGGAGGTGCTATGATACTTTATTCTAGCATTGCATGAGGGCACGACAATGGTTTAGTATGGGGGAGTGATGAGACTGCTTTTATACATAGTCTCATCGTCCAAAAAGGGCTTTAAATGCATAAAATATCATGAAAATGGCCAAATATATTCTTGTGTTTGTTGCTTGTGTATTTTAGGTACGGATATTGAGAAAATGACAAAAGATCACAAGAATCATACAAAAACGAACACGGGAAACGAAGCCGCACATTGAACCAAGCCCTAATGAAGATTTTCCAAAGAAAACCCTTGAAGATTTGAAGATTTAACAAGAAGGGTCCTCCAATATTGAAAAATTGACACTTTAAACCCTTGTATATTCATAATTACAAGATTGGTTCCTAAAGTTTTTCAAATTTACAAAAAGGACCCTTAACTTTGAAGAATTGGCAAATTTAGTCCCTCAACAAAACTAAATTGTCAATATTAGTCCTCCATGAAGTCAACAAACAAGTCAAGACCTTGAAGAAAGAAGACATGTCATAACCAGCCCTTGAAGAATCATTAAAATGCAAATCAAGTCCTTGTGAAAAACTTTGAAAGTATTTATGCCAAAATCGTCAATTGGCCAAAGTTATTTACAAAGAAAATGGAATGAGAATGGCTTGTGAATTCTTTGGACACTTTTTTGAAGATGAGGGGGAATTACTGTCAAACATGCAAACTATACCCACCTATCCTAGCTTGCCACGTCACCACCTCCACTCACATCCTAATCTGTATTATTAAAACGTTTAAATACGTTTATTACAATTATTTTGGGGGCGGGAATCATCTACTGCTCACATTAAACATCCCCAAAATTTACCAATTAAACCCAAGAACCCTAATCTCAAAAATCCTTAATTACTTTGTAATTGCACCTCATAATCTCCAGAAAACAAATTACACATCTTTTAACTATAAACCCACCCTTAATCACTTTTCACCATCAACCCATGTGCCAATCCCCACTTCCCCTGACCCACACTTTGGCTCCAAGACAACCCAGTGCAGAGAATCAACGTTTTTGAGGGATTGCTTACTTTTTACAACAACATTGGATGGCCAAGATCGTTTCTACACTTCTAGAACATCACATGGGAGCCTCACCAAGGATTCAAACTTGGCATCTTTACAAGCATATACGAATCTTCAAAGGGTATTTCTGGACATTCAAGATTAGGGTTAGATTTTATTTTATTTTTCTAGAATATTGTGTAACCCTTATATAAAGGGTGGTAGGCATTAGCTGTAGTTTTTTGTTCTTGCTTTCCCTGGTTCACTTTGTAAATCCCTCTTTTATGAATGAAAAAAGATTGGTTTAATTTTGTGAAGAAAGCAAGTCACGAATTACCTTCTTGTTTCTTTTAAGTTACTGATAATAGCATTGTTTGGTTTTGTTCCAACTGCTAAAAAGTTTTTGAAATTCTCACTAGTTATCCTTGCTAAGTACATTGGGCTCAACAGCTTGGGACACGGGACTTATATTTGATCATCATCCCATAAAGCCTAGTCGGGTTATGGGATAGTGAAGATATAAGGCTTGGGGTTATAAGCTCGTGGTGCGAAAGTCTTGCAAGAGACTAGTTTTACTTTTCCGTTGCTCTTTATATAAATCGTAGCTAACCCTCATTTATCCAAAGCCTTCAAACTTTGATCCTTGAGTTCTGATTTCTTTTATTCTAGCATTGGGAAGCTTGTGACTAATTCGCCGTCACATAAGCTCAAAAGTCGAGAGCGTAGATGTACGTTCTTGCCGTACGTTTTCTTTCCTTTTTTTATTTTTCTCTCTTATCTGCTTATTGTTTAAATATTCATGAGTGTTTGCTGCCTATTTAGTCTTGTTGATTTTATGATATTTGATCTTGCTTAGTATGCTTGTTTATAGTCTGTTATTGCACTCCTTGTCTTTGACTGTTATGCTTTTGTGTATTTGACGTTATTGTGTGAACTCTTTGAGATAACCAGTTGCTTACAACTGCCATCACTTGCAGATAGGATTTATGTACTGCTTTGTGTGCTTTACAGCTTACAAGTTTTGAAATCTGCCTAAGGTTGGATATATTTCTTGATTCTGATATTATTGTGGGATTTGAGTTTTTGTATTTTCTGTATGCTATTGTTCAGTATTGTAGCTTGTTTGTGTTATATGAGAAGTACCATGTTCACTCTTAGCTGTCAAAGAAAAAAAAGGGCTCTTATATGCTACCAGCAAGTATTAGGGGGAAAGAGGGGGCAATTCCATATTTTGCTTCATAAAATCTGGTAGGGTGATAGCTTTAGGTGTAATCTAGGTGCTTTATCAGTTTACATAGAGTAACTAGGCCTATTATAGCTTCTTTGCTTAAAGGAAGTTCACCAAAAGGGGAAACAAGCTCAAAACACCATCTGTTATAGTGTTTCGTTGTGACTGCGTCACAAGCAGTAGAGTTGGCCTGCATATAGTCGTCTCTAAGTGATGTGATCTTGCTCCTTGTTAGTTGATAGGTCCTATTAGGATTTTGTTCCATTATTTGTGATTTGGTTTGTTTTGTTTTGTGTGTATGTGCATCACGTACCAAACAAGTACCAACATAACCAGAAATTATAATGCCTGCGTGTTAAGATAGTTTCGTGTGCCTGTAGCTTCTGTTTGAGTAGGATTGCAAGATTCATCTATCTGCTGGCATACCTTTATTGTGCACTCCGTTTTTTGTTCGTTTGATTGAGATTGTTGCTTGCTGCGCTTTTGTTTTATCAGTGTGACTCCTCACTTGCAAAACGCAAGTGAGGGTGCCCCCTTGTTCCATAAAACATTCACAGTTAATCGTAACGAAAACAATGAGTAAAGGTATAAAGCACTTGTCAGTTTCAGCGTAATCTGGCTTAATTTGCAACGTGATTCAGAAATCCGTGTTTGTATTTGCATTTTGGACTCGGTTGTTGTGATTGTGAGGAAGAACTTAGATTTAAGAGAAAGAAAGAGTGAGCAGTGAATCTGGTGGATAAAAACTCAATTATGTGTTTAATTTGAGTCTAATTCGTATTGTGTCTGAGTTTGGGATTTGTCAAGTTACTGTGTATAAGGGTTGTAAAAAAGAAAAAAAAATATTTTTCAAAAAGGACGTGGCCAGGACTCGAACCTGCGCCACTCCTCTCACACACCAACGCCTCAACCGCTATGCCCTTGGGTCTTTTACTGATAACATTCCATTTCAATATCCATTTAAGGGGTTTTGTCTTTAAGCTTATATAATCAATTCGCATCATATAAGCTGGATTCCAGCTTATTTGATAAGCATTTTTCAAGTTTCTGATTTTTCTTGAGTTTCTTTACTACTTTAGGATTTTTTGACACCAAAGTTTTATTTTTCACTTTTTTCTTTTTTTATATTATTATTTAATACCCGGTTTTTAGAAAATAGATTAAAAATAGTATATTTAGTTTTAAAAATTTTCAAAAATAGTTTTTAGGTTTTATTTAGTTAACTTGAGGTTTACAATCAATTAAATTTTCATCTTATTTAATTTTTAATTTTATTTAATTTTAAGGTTTTTCTTTAACTTTAAAAATTATTTTAAAATAATTAAATAGGTTTTTGGAAATTTGGTTTTCAAATTTGAGATATTTGTATTTTTCTTTGTTTTAAGTAATTTTTTGGTAATTTTTAGAATACTTCCATTTTTCGTCAAATTTTACGATTTTACGTTTTTACGTCGTAGGGTAATTTTTAGCGTAGTTCGTCTTTTTCCTTTTCTTTTCTCATCAATATAATCACAAATTAATCATCTCTTAACACACACACCAAGCCTCCTTGAGAACGATCCCACACAAAGGGTCATAAGTGCTTTCGTTTTCCTAAACGAACACTTAATACTTACCGCTTTTGCCTTGTCTTCCTAAACGAGTGAAAATTTACAACCATCAACGGTGTCTACAAGTTTTAGGGTTTCCATTAATTTTCTTGATTCAAGGTAAGTGATCATTTAAAACCTTAATTTAATTCATGTTTTTTTAATTAATCATGTTTACAATGTTAGTTAACCATCATTGATATGATTAGGGTTTTGTTAATATTCTGGTAATTATAGTAAATTTGATCCATTAATGATTTTTAGGGTATGTTAAGAGTTTAGGGATAATTAATGATGTTTAGAGGGTTAGTGCATGAAGGCTAAAACAGTCTGATTTTTAGGGCTGTCTTGTGTCGACTGTTCTGGGCAGTAGGTAGCACCTTTGATAGAGTTTATTTTTTTAAAATTAAGTTCAGAGAGTCTACTTTTCAAAAATTTAAGGTGGTCGAAAATGGAGTTCGGGAAGGTCGTCAAATAATTTTTACAAAAACAGTGCGCTGTTTAGAAATAAATTTAGATTTTGGGAATTTGAGTCAAAACCTAACCAAACGAATGAGATAGCCAAATATTTTTGATTTGGGAACTCTTTATAATATATATCAAATTATTATAGGTTTTCAATAAAAGTTATGGTGTTTAGTTCGGGATTTTGGTGACAAACATTTAGCATGTAAAGAAAATCAATTTTGGTGAAAACGACTTTTGGCGTAGAGACTAAATGAAAGGGTTAAACGTGTAAGTAGAAAGTAAAATTGGTATTTGGAGTTCTTAGATCATATAAAAACATAACTCCAGTAGGGTAGGAACCAAGTGTGGTGCTAAGTTCACTTCATGTGATCGTTTAGTGACTAGTAAACCGTACCGGGGAAAAATTGTATTTCTACGTATAGAATAGCTTGTAGTGAGAGAACTAGATAGTGGGGATTGGGGGATTAGATTCATATCCTTGATTGTTACTTAACTTGGGTGTTAAGAACTGAGCTAAGGGTATCGTGTATGATTTTATAGGTTTGCAGGAGTGCTAGATTGCTGTGATATCAAGTGAGTTCATAGTCCCATTTTCACTGAGTTTTTAAATGTTTTCTTCTAGTATGGGATGGACATGACACTTGTAGTGTTCTTAAAATGTTTTGGTACTATATTTTTATAAATTTTTGGACATAGATATGTTGTTGTGTGACATGTGTGCTTATTTGTTCTCATATGTGCTTTGATATGTGTTCTGATATGTGAATCTTGTTTGGGTTGTGATTGGCTTTGGTACATAGATGTATGGGCGTCTATGGGACCAGTTGTGATGTGTGTGGAGCGTGGGGCACGATCTGTCCTGAGTACTTGTGCATCGTCTCTTCAGAGGCAAGATATCTCGACGGGGATATGGTTCATCTTCCACTAGTGGTGTGGGAAAGATCCGGATAGTGTGGTGCATTGTTCTTGTGTGTGTGACGGGATACTTCTTGATTGTTATAGTGTGGTGCATTGTTCTTATTGTGTGTTTTTTACTGATATAATTGTGCTTTGTTTGTAGTTGTATGTAACATGATTATCACATTATGGTCCATTACGATAAATTGTTTTCTTCAACTTATTTACAGTGGATGTCAAGGTTTCTTATGATGTTTTGATAACTTAAACCTATGTTCTCACCAACTTTATGTTGACAGATTTTAATGTCATTTTCAGGTGGGATAGTTGAGAAGCATGATTTAGAAGTGGCTTGAGTCTAGAGGCTGCTAGGATTTCATTAGGAGGAATCCCTTTCCTCTTAGTCTTTATTTTATGTTTGAATAAGTAGTACATTTTAGACATATATATGTTTGATGTTTGTTTATTTGTTTGTCTTTCGTAAGAGGTAAGCCTGTTACCTACTTACCTAGACGTTGCATTATTTGAGATATTGTCATGACATTGTGTCACCTTTTTATGACATTTCTATTTCATATAGTTCTATCTATAGGCACGCTATTGTTGTGATGATATCCATACGTCAGGCCCCATATTCCGCCATGGTGGGGTGTGACAGAATGGTATCAGAGACATGTTGGGTCAAAAAGTTGATGTGGCAGAAACTCAAAATGAAGAAATATCAAGACGTTTGTTCAGAGACGCTGACATATGAAAGCTAGACGCTGACACGTATATTGTAGACGCTGACAAATATCCAACGCTGATGGCATTATATTTAGAGGATATATTCAAGATATTGTAGAACGATATTTAGAATATAGTTTATCTAAATAGAATATTTAGATATTATTCATTCTTATCTCTTGTAAAACCCTAATCCTTACTCTATAAAAGGAACAAGGGTCATAGGTTTAATTTATATCATTCATACAAGATGTAAACCTAAAGCGTGTGTCTACTAGGTGTGGGATTAAATGTATACACACCTAGTGATTGTTTATTATTAATATAATGAGCAATCCCTGAGTAATTCTTTGTGTTCTTTGTGCCTAAACACCTTGTTAAACGTGTTTCATTCTAGACCACCTTGATTCAATCAAGTGAATGAGATTCGTTCCTAGTAGCTAAAAGATCAAGGAAACTTAGTTTTCCACAGTTGCTATCAGAGCCTCGTGGCTCGTGATGTTAGGACCAACATGGTGTTCGTGTTTTGAGATGGAAGAAAAATCCGTCTAGGGTTTTTCTGGGCGATTTTGTGTGCGCAGCAGTAGTACGAAGGGTATAACTTTTTCTTGAACTGTTGGATCGTCACGAAAATTTTTGTGTGTGTTCTACAGACATATACCTAGATATCCACAGGAGGGATTGTCAAGATCTATCCTCAAGAAAAAGTTATTAAGCGTCGAAGTCAGCAGTGATCATATGTTGTTTTTCTGTGAACAGCCTTAGTAAAACACGATTTCTCCTTCGTTAGCCGTTGGATCATCGTGAAATTTTTATTGTAGGTTCTTGGCACTTGTGTCTAGGATCTCACTGGAGCGATCTTCGATTGGAGCTTTCATTATCAAGTTATTAGATATCGAAGTTCATCACAATAAAAGGTATTAAAATTTATGTTTTCACATAAAATCATGAATTAGGGTTTCCTCCAAACCATAGATCGTTTTAAAGCAGAAAAGGATATGGTTCGTGATTGAAAGATCATGATGAGTGTGTATTCGTTGATCATTAAATATTGTTGCAGCCAAGAAGTGCAGCAGAATGGATCTCAGTTTATAAATTAGGGTTTGTATGATAAACCCTAAATCTATGATCAATACGCAACAGCCTGGATTTCAAGTCGTTGTAACAGCATGTACTTCAAAGCAGTTTTATGGCTGTTAATACATGGTCAGTGAAAGCAACGTGAAGTTCCACACACATAAAAAATAGGGTCACATATTTGTTCGTGGTCTAAGATTTGATGGATGTAATACATGGTCTATTTAGTTGCTGATTTTAAGGAGGTCTTTCAAAATTTAAGGTATCTATTTATGACTATAATATATCCTGTTATGGGTATATATATTGAACATGGATATTATTTCTACGTTGATATTATCATTCTTATCCACTGTTGAAATTTATACACGTTGTCATAAGGATTCTTGCTACAAGTACTGTATGTGGCTACTCTAGACGCTGACAGTATATTTTAGACACTAACAAATGTTATTCACCCGCTGATAAGAATAGACGCTGACAAGGAATAAAGTAGGCGCTGACAGAAAGCGATGATGTGTGTTGTCCGAGATCTTTTGTCTAAAGCGCTGACAAGTTTTATCCAATATTGGACAATACCTATGGTAAAGATATTGGACAGTGAAGGTTATTGGACGACAAAGGAATTACTGCTGTTTGGAAAATTGGTTAGGTTTTTGCACACAAAATGAGGTATTTACACATGAAGGTACATGGAATCTCTATTTTATTCAGAATATCGTTTTGATATTAATGGCTCGGATATTTTTAAAAGGCGATCAATGATTTTTACATAAGCTAACAACAATTCGTGAAGTAATTTATTGGAGTAATATTTCTTATGTAATCGGGTTAGCCTTGTGAAAGAGTTATCCATATTGACTTTTACATACGAAGATATTGGTTCATCATAAAGAGGTGTTGGCTTAAGGGGAAGAATTCTTATGGTAAGTTTGATGTTCGAAGAAGATTTTCACGAGTTTGTGTTTTATCATATCTTAAAGTCGTGAACTTCCAACCACTGACTTTTAAGATAACTTGTTTGTGCTTACATTGTTACTGATGAAGTGATACAAGATCTAGGAATATGTGATTTTTCTAATGGTACTCTATGCACATATTTTCTATCACTTGAAGGAGTTACATTATCGTGCTCAGTGTCTCCCAAAGGATGAGGATTTTTGTATAATGGTTACACTTCGTCACATGGATAGTACAAGATATGGAACACAAGTTTGGGTTCTTGTACTTCTACATCAAAAGTGTTATAGTTATTTTTCTTCAAGGTCATTACACAGAGCCTACATTTGGAGAATCTTCGATTGCATACATTGTCTCCTTCCCTATTGATGTGACAAAAAGGGGAAGACATACATGCTAGACTTGAGGGGAAGCAATTTGAAATGATGTACCACTTATAAGAGATACACAAAGAGTTTTGCCGACATCAACTAGGGGAAGATTATTGGGTCAAAAAGTTGATGTGGCAGAAACTCAAAATGAAGAAATATCAAGACGTTTGTCCAGAGACGCTGACATATGAAAGCTAGATGCTGACTCGTGTATTGTAGACGCTGAAAAATATCCAACGCTGATGGAATTATATTTAGAGGATATATTCAAGATATTGTAGGACGATATTTAGAATATAATTTACCTAAATAGAATATTTAGATATTATTCATTCTTATCTCTTGTAAAACCCTAATCCTTACTCTATAAAAGGAACAAGGGTCATAGGTTTAATTTATATCATTCATACAAGATGTAAACCTAAAGCGTGTGTCGACTATGTGTGGGATTAAATGTATACATGCCTAGTCATTGTTTAATATTAATATAATGAGCAATCCTTGAGTAATTTTTTGTGTTCTTTGTGCCTAAACACCTTGTTAAACGTGTTTCATTCTATTCCCCCTTGATTCAATAAAGTGAATGAGATTTGTTCCTAGTAGCTAAAGATCGAGGAAACTTAGGTTTCCATAGTATTCGACTTTCATTGTACTCAAGTTTGATAATCAATCAAAAGTGAAAGTTTGGTTTATTTGTTTTTACTTAATCTTTAATTTAAGTGTTAATTCTGCATAACACTTGAATTGTTCATATAACAACAAAGTTTCTCTAAGTGTTAAACTTGATTCAATTTCGCTAACACAAAGCTAATCGATCTAAGTTTGGGATCAACAAGTGGTATCAGAGCTTGTTGAGGAACTTTGATCTAGAAGAATAGTAAACCCTAAAAACACCAAAACCCTAAAACCAGAAAAGATGTCTGCTACAGAATCTTCTTCCTCATCAACCTACAACCTAAAAATCCCCATGCTCGACCCTAACAACTTTGAACAATGGAAGTTCAATTTTGAACAATACCTTCAAATTCATGATCATACTCTCTGGGAGATTATTGAATATGGAAACGAATTCGATAAAGCAGCTAAGATTGCTGCTGCTATTCTAGCAAGGTATGGTACTGGTTCTACTGCTGAAGAACATAAAGAAAGACCCGAGGATGGAAGAGCCGTCTCAACTGCTGATATAGCCAAGAGAAGGAATGACATGAAGACCTTAAAGATTTTCAAACTCTCCCTAGGTCCAAACAATCATCATAAGTATATAAGCTTTGAGTCTGCCAAAGAAATTTGGGAAGCTCTTCAAGTCAAATATGGTGGTAATGATGATACTGCCCAAAAAAAGAAGAAGCAACTTTTGCATGAGTATGCTGTGTTTAAGGCTCTTCCCAATGAGAAGTTGAGTGAGGTAAGAAGCAGGCTTCTAGACATCACTAGAAAGTTGACCTTTATGGGAACAGAGTATAATGATGCTGATATCATTACTACCTTCCTTAAAAGTCTTGGTGATGCATGGAAAATTGAAGCTATGTCTATCATTGCTACCAATGCCCACAAGAGTTCTATTTTTGATGACGTCTACAATAAGCTAAAGATTGTAGAGAATGAAATCTTATTGGATCATCGAAGCAAATCTACCTCTGGAAACATGGCTTTCATCTCACATAGTGAAGCTCAATCTGATAAGAGAGAATCATATGTGCATCCTGTTACTGGATCACCTTATGTCAGTGGTGGATCAACCTTTGTCAGCGCCTCACATTCAGACGCTGACACATACAATGTTGACTCACCAAGACTTAAACCTGCTGGTATTGATCTAGATACAGTGTGTGCATACATTGCTGCATTGCCCAATGGTTCAATGATTACATATGAGGACCTTGAGCAAATGAGTGAGGAGAATTTGGAAGAGATGAATATTAAATGGAATATGGCACTTGCAAGCATAAGGGCCAACAGATGGAATAGGAGATTTAGAAAGAAGATGACCTTCAATGCTAAAGACACTGATGGGTTTGATAAATCCAAGGTTGAGTGTTACAACTGTCATAGGATGGGCCACTTTATGAGGGAATGCAGATCTCCAAGAAGATCTGATGCTGGAAAGCCTTCAAGCCAAGTCGTCAAGGTTGAAGAGACAAAGGCAATGGTTGCAATGCAAGACATTGATGGTGTTGGATGGGACTGGAGCTTTTTGGTAAAGGATGTGGAAGAGAATAAGGCCTTGATTGCAGAGAAGGAAGAAGAAGAGCATGTTCACTTTGCTCTTATGGCACATTCCTCATCTTCATCAGATAATGAGGGCATTCAAAAACAAGTCAATGATTATGGATATTGGGACAGTGGATGCTCTAGGCACATGACGGGGAAGGAAGATTACTTGACTAACTTTACCCCCATTAAAGATGGTGACAAAGTGTACTTTGGAGGAGGATATGGTACATTTTCTAGCAAAGGCACTCTTATCACCAATAATTTACGTTTTGAAAATGTTTTTCTGGTAAAAGAACTTGATTATAATTTGTTTAGTGTGTCACAAGTTTGTGACAACAAGAATAAGGTTCTTTTCACTGATACTGAATGCTTGGTGTTAAGTAAAGATTTTAAGATGCCTGATGAGAAGTTTATTGAGTATAGAACACCTAGACATAAGGACATTTATAATGTTAATCTTAATGGAATTAGGATGAACAACAATTTGTCATGTCTGTATGCTAAAACTTCAGTAGATGAAAGTAATCTATGGCACAGAAGGTTAGGGCACATAAACTTTAAGAATATCAATAAACTTGTGAGACATGGTTTAGTTGATGGTTTGCCTTCAAAGGCTTTCCACAATGATCATTCTTGTGTTGCATGTCTTAAAGGCAAACAACACAAAGTCTCATTTAAGTCTAAACTTGTGTACTCTAGTTCTAAACTACTTCACTTGCTACATATGGACTTATTTGGCCCAACTAATATAGAAAGTTTGAATGGTAAATCTTGTTGTTTAGTTATAACTGATGATTTTTCTAGATATACTTGGACTTTCTTTTTGGCCTTAAAAAGTGAAACTGCCACACTTTTGATTAACTTTATTACCCAAATTGAGAAAAAGACAGGGAATGAGGTTAAAATACTTAGAAGTGATAATGGTGGTGAGTTTAGAAACCAATTGTTAGATGCATTCTGTGTCAATAAAGGGATTACTAGGCAGTTTAGCATAACTAGAACCCTACAACAGAATAGGGTGGCTGAAAGGAAGAATAGAACACTCATAGAAGCAGCTAGGACAATGTTGGCTGATGCTAATTTTCCCAATGCTTTTTGGGTTGAGGCTGTGAATACAGCCTGTTATGTTCAGAATAGAGCTTTGGTAAACAAAATCCATAATAAGATACCTTATGAGCTATTTTGGAATAGGAAACCCAACATTGGTTTTCTTAAACCCTTTGGGTGTCATGTAGTTATTTTGGATACTAGTTATGCCTTAGGAAAGTTTAGTGCAAAAGGTAATGAAGGCTATTTTATGGGTTATTCAGTACAG
The DNA here is from genome assembly GCA_025667525.1 of Glebionis coronaria. Classification (NCBI taxonomy): domain Eukaryota; kingdom Viridiplantae; phylum Streptophyta; class Magnoliopsida; order Asterales; family Asteraceae; genus Glebionis; species Glebionis coronaria. Next base: position 166,626,891 of record CM046878.1, on the reverse strand, counting down.
ATCAAAGGATATAGGGTTTACAATAAGAAAGAAAAACGTATTCTTGAAAATGTACATGTTAAGTTTTTAGAAAGTAAACCTAGTGATCCTGAGAGTGGACCAGATTGGTTCTTTGACCTAGAGCCATTATCTAGAACCTTGAATTATATGCTTGTTACTAATCTAGACCTTGGGAAAAAGGATTCACATGTTGTGGAAGAACCTATTGTTGAAATTGTAGGTAAACAGGTTGACAAGGAAGAAGGATCACATGCAGTCAAATCAGACTCCGTACTTGAGTATGTTACCATTCCTATATGGACGGATGGATTTGCACAAGCTGCTGCTGCTGATAAGGAGGAAGTAGGTCCACAAGAAAAGCCAGTTGATGAAAACATGCATGAATCTTCAAGCGCAGATAAAGGCAAATCCGAAGCTGACAGGTCAAATTCAGGCGTTGATAGCTCAAACGCAGACAACCCGTTTGACCATTTATTCTCTTCTAATACTTTTGAACAAGGTGAACCTTCCATACTTCATGAAGAGGTTCATTCTAGTGAGGATGGAGGTGGATATGAAGATGATATTGGCAACATGGAGATTTATATTAAAGACAACTCACTCATTGAAGGAGGAACACTTTCAACTACTATCAAAAATCATCCTCCTTCACTAATCATTGGTGATGTTTTGTCTCCTATTCAAACAAGATGGTCTCATCAGACTCAAGGAGGTTTTATTGCCAATATCCACAATAAGGTTGATACCCCTCTTGTACAGGTATGTTTGTTTGCTTGTTTTCTGTCACAAAGGAACCCAAGAAGATTTTTGATGCTCTTAAAGAACCAAGTTGGGTGCAAGCAATGCAGGATGAGCTTCACCAGTTTGCAACTCAAGATGTTTGGGAATTAGTGGATTGTCCAAGGTATGTATGACCTATTGGGACACGTTGGGTTATTAGAAACAAGAAAGATGAAAGAGGCATTGTGGTCAGAAACAAGGCACGTTTAGTTGCTCAAGGCTATACACAAGAAGAGGGAATAGACTATGAAGAGTTTTTTGCACCTGTTGCAAGGATTGAAGCAATAAGGATTTTCCTAGCCTATGCTTCTTGCATAGGTTTCAGAGTTTATCATATGGATGTGAAGAGTGCTTTTCTTTATGGCACAATTAAAGAGGAGGTTTATGTAATGCAACCTCCTGGTTTTGAAGATTCAGAGCATCCAAACAAAGTGTATAGAGTGAAGAAAGCAATGTATGGACTTCATCAAGCCCCAAGAGCATGGTATGGAACATTGTCCACCTATCTGGTGAAAAATGGATTTAAGAGGGGCATCATAGATCAGACCTTATTTACCAAGAAGATTGGAAAGGATTTTCTGCTAGTCCAGGTCTATATGGATGATATTATCTTTGGTTCATCCAATCCAAAGATGAGTGAAGACCTTTCCAAGCTCATGACAGAAAAATTCAAGATGAGTGCAATGGGTGAGATGAACTTCTTTCTAGGTTAACAAGTCCAACAGAAAGAGGATGGTATCTTAATCTTTTAAGACGAGTATGTAGCAGAAATCTTGAAGAAGTTTGGTTTTTCTCTATATGAAAAACAGGCTAGCACACCCATGGATAGGGAACACCCTTGGGGAAAGACTGGAGATGGAAAAGATATGGATGTCAGGCATTATGGATCAATGATTGGATCATTGATGTATCTTACAGCTTTTAGACCTAACATCATGTTTGCTGTGTGTGCATGTGCACGCCATCAAGTGACTCCCAAAGAGTGTCATCTTTATGCTGTCAACAGGATATTTAGATACCTTAGGTGCTATCCCACTTTGGGATTATGGTATCCAAAGGATTCTCAATTGGAGCTTATTGGCTATTTAGACAGTGACTATGGAGGTGACAAGTTTGATAGGAAATCCACAACTGGTGGATTCCAATTTCTTGGGAGCAGATTGATATCTTGGCAATGCAAGAAACAAACAGTGGTGTCCAACTCTACAACTAAAGCATAATATGTTGCAGCAGTTGCTTGTTGTGGACAAGTTCTATGGATTCGGAACCGGCTGTTGGATTATGGGTATAATTTTATGCATACCAAGATATTTGTAGATAATAACAGTACATTATGCATTATTAAGAATCCTATACATCACTCTAAAACAAAACACATAGAAATTAGACATCATTTTATAAGAGATTGTTTTGAAAAAGGTTTAATACATCCAGATAGGGTAGACACAGAAGAAAATGTGGCTGATCTATTAACTAAACCTTTTGATGTTGGGAGGTTCCAGTACTTGGTAACAAGTATTGGAATGATCAATCTCACCTAAATGTGTTTTTGAAGTCATTGTATAGTTTGTACAGGATGTGTACTATTATTAGTCTTTGTACAAGATTAGGTTTTCCGCTTTATTTAAGACGCTGACATAATATGGGCGCTGATGGAATCTATTTAGGGGATATATTTTATATATTGTAGGATGATATATTCAGAATATAGTTTATGTAAATAGAATATTTTATGTTTATTCATACCTATCTCTTGTAAACCCTAATCCTTACTCTATAAAAGGAACAAGGGTCATAGGTTTAATTCATAACTTTCATTCACAATGTAAACCTAAAGCGTGTGTCGACTAGGTGTGAGATTAAATGTATACACACCTAGTGATTGTTTATTATTAATATACTGAGCAATCCTTGAGTAACTCTTTGTGTTCTTTGTGCCTAAACACCTTGTTAACAGTTTTGATTCTATTCCGCCTTGATACAATCAAGTGAATGGGAATCGTTCCTAGTAGCTAAAAGATTGAGGAAACTTAGGTTTCCATAAGACAATGGTTATAGAGAATTAGGTTGCCTAGTCGCCTAGCCTAGTGTATAGCTTAAGGGTCCCTGCATATAGGCGTCATAGGAGTATATGTGCATTTTATAATAATTGATGTGTTTGGATGTTATTTTTGCGATATTTGTTAAGTTATGAACTACTATGGTTCATACTTAGCTACATGTTATTTTCTTTATGGGTTTTGACTAGTGCGGGTTGAACCATAGTCGTATACGCTAGTCATTGTTGGATTTTGTTTAATTATGTTTTCATGTTCTTTATACATTTTGAATTTTATATACGCTGGTTCAGCTGGACTACGATTTTATGTGTTTCATGCATTGGATATGTTATTTTAATACATGTGATTTTGGATCTTATTTTATGTTGTGGTTATGTGCTTATATGAGTTGTAGGATCTATGTGCTTATTTGAGTTGGTAGACTGATGTGTTTTGTGTAGTATTAATTCTTATAAGTGTCATCATAGGAGGGAGTGCATTAGTGAAAGGGGATTGGTATAAGTATGGTGGCCAACATAGTTATACAAGTACCACGACATCAATGGATTCCTAAGTATGGTTGCATGAAAGAGGGTTAATACATGCTTGTATAATATAAGTTGGATGGATTTGAGTGTATGTACGTCTATGCCTATATATGTATATTTCCCTTCTACTTATCGATTGTATTCTTAGGATGGTTTGCTAGCTCGTTTCCCTTTGGGATGTTCAACTTCTGTAACAGCGCATTTATCGAGTCCTCATTTCACGTGTTTGTTTGTGCGGTACCTTTGGTGTAGAGGCTATTGAGAGGGTGTAGATTTCTTTTTGGGATAACGATATATCTTGTTTTGAGTCTTACATGGTAAAAAAATGGAATTTGCAATTAGTTAAAATAGTTGTTGGTAGTCGGTGAAATAAGGGTAAAGTGTCGGAATCGTGTTTGAAATAAGGTGAAATATAAATTCTTTAACATATAATCATGGCTTGTTTTTTTTAAAAGGGTTTGGTTTTGATCACCTAAAGCTAATAATTTTTAGTTAAAATTTTGTCAATCATGTATTTAATCATATGATGGGTGAGTATTTTTAATTTTATAGAATTAAAATAAATCATGTCTTGAATTTGGGGATTAATAAGGGGTTTTAAGGTTTAAAATCGTTTATTTTTGTTTAAATCGGATTAGGCAGACTCTGTCGCTAAACTGTCAGAATTCGTCGCTAAACTGTCAGAAACTCTCGCTAATGTCTAGGCAGATTTTAGGTAAAATCGTTTTGGTTATAACTTATTCGTTTTTAAAGCTTTTTGGGAGATTCAAAAGCCTAAAATTTTGTACTCGGAACGTTCTTCTCAAATATTCATAATGTTTAGTAAATGGAGGTCAGTAGCTAGGTCTAATTAACTGTACAAGTGTCGATTTCAAGGTTAATTTTCAGACAACATGGTTTAAACTTGTGTTTTGGGTATTTTAGGTTAATGAACACTTAGAGGTTTAACATAGAGATGAGTTGGGATAGAATTTGAGATTTATTTAGACCTTAGAGCATGTGGTTATGTTTTGATGAGTTTTGATTTATGGTTTTTATGAGTAAAACTGAAATCGGGGTGACAGTTTTAAACCCGTCGAGTTATGTGACGGCTCCTAACTTGGTTTCAAGACAGTTCTTGTTTGATGGGTTGCGAGATTTAATTAGGTTGGTTACATAACTTTATGGTTTTAATAAGTTTCCTCGCGGACGGTTAAGGCTCATGAGTTGTTGGTTGAGATTATTTTAGTATAAATTGAGTTCACGTTTGAACGTGAAGGTTTTATCAAGGATATGTATCCCCATTTATTTACTAAGGATAAGTTTGAGTTTGGGAATAAATCTCGGGACGAGATTTCTATTAGGAGGGAGTGATGTGACAACCCTAAATTTTGGATTTGTCACTTTTGACTGTTTGATTTTGATATGTGCTTAGTGTGCGTTTACGTGCAATATGTTTATATTTGAGCCTTGGATTGGATGTTAGTCATCGTTCGTGTATTGCGTGGTACGTTATATGATGTTACGAGGGGGATAGTTCGTGCTCATTAATTTACATGGATGTGATTATGATAGAATGCGGTGCTATTTTAGGATTTTATGTGTACGTATATGTATTATAGTAAATCGTATTTTTACGATTTAGGGTTTAACATTTTGAGGTCTAGGATGAGGTATTTAGTCACGGGAATATTTTTCGGGATGGTTTTAAGTCATTTAGGACTTAGTTATTTAATTTATTTAATATTTCAAGAGTTTTTATAAAACTGTATATTTTACGTCTTTTACGGTATACGCGTAAAATTTGACTAGTTAAAAAGGTTTAAGTGTAATTAATTAATTAAGGGACTAATAAAAAAATATAATTAAGGAGATATTTATTAAAAAATGAATTTAATAATAAAATTAAACAAAATATTATTTTTGGTAAAAAGTTTGTTAAAGACGGTGGAAGGAAAAAAAGAAAAAGGAAAAAAAGAAAAAAAGGAAAGTATTATTTGTATTGGTTTAGGATTCTCATTGTTTTAGTATAAAAACAAATCAAAACACATTATTTTCTCCAGATCCTTTTTTTGGTCGACGATTTCTACAAGTTTTAGGGTTTCCATTAATTTTCTTGATTCAAGGTAAGTGATCATTTAAAACCTTAATTTAATTCATGTTTTATTAATTAATCATGTTTACAATATTAATTAATCATCATTGAGATGATTAGGATTTTCTTAATATTATGGGAATTATAGTTAATTTGATCCATTAATGATTTATTGGGCATGTGTTAAGAATTTAGGGATAATTAATGATGTTTAGAGGGTTAGTGCATAAAGGCGTAAAACAGTAAGATTTTAAGGCTGTTTTGTGTCGACTGTTCTGGGCAGTAGGTAGCACCTTTGGTCGAGTTTCTTTTTTAAAATTAATTTCAGATAGTCTACTTTTCATAAATGTAAGGTTGGTCGAAAATGGAGTCCGGGAAGGTAATCAAACAATTTTTACAAAAACAGTGCGTAGTTCAGGAATGAATTTAGATTTTGGGAATTTGAGTCAAAAACTAACCAAACGAATGAGATAGCCAAATATTTTTGACTTAGGAACTCTTTATAATATATATCAAAGTACTAGAGCTTTTCAATAAAAGTTATGGTGTTTAGTTTCGACTTTTGGTGACAAACATTTAGCATGTACGAAAAATCAGTTTTGGTGAAAACGACTTTTGGCGTAGAGACTAAATGAAAGGGTTAAACGTTTAGTAGAAAGTAAAATTGGTTTTTGGATTTCTTTGATCATATAACAACATAACTCCAGTAGGGTAGGAATCAAGTGTGGTGTTAAGTTCACTTCATGTGATTGTTTAGTGACTAGTAAACCGTACCGGGGAAAAACTGGATTTTTACGTATAGAATAGCTTGTAGTGAGAGAACTAAATAGCGGGGATTGGGGGATTAGATTCATCTCCTTAATTATTAATTAACTTGGGTGTTAAGAACTGAGCGAAGGGTGTCATGTATGATTTTATAGGTTTGCAGAAGTGCTATCTTTTTGTGCTATCAGGTGAGTTCATAGTCCCATTTTCACTGAGTTTTTAAATATTTTCTTCTAGTATGGGATGGAGATGACACTTGTGGTGTTCTTAAAATGTTTTGGTACTATATTTTTATAAATGTTTGGACATAGATGTGTTTTTGTGTGATATGCATGCTTATGTGTTCTCATATGTGCTTTGATATGTGTTATGAAATGTGAATCTTGTTTGGGATGTGATTGGCTTTGGTAAATAGATGTATGGGCGTCTATGGGACCAGTTGTGATGTGTGTGGAGCTTGTGGCACGATCCATCCTGAGTACTTGTGCATCGTCTCCTCGGAGGCAAGATATCTCGACGGGGATATGATTCATCTTCCACTAGTGGTGTGGGAAAGATCTGGATAGTGTGGTGCATTGTTCTTGTGTGTGTGATAGGATACTTCTTGATTGTTATAGTGTGGTGCATTGTTCTTATTGTGTGTTCTTGACTGATATAACTATGCTTTGTTTGTAGTTGTATGTAGCATGATTATCACATTATGGTCTATTACGATAAATTGTTTTCTTCAACTTATTTACAGCGGATGTCAAGGTTTCTTATGATGTTTTGATAACTTAAACCTATGTTGTCACCAACTTTATGTTGACAGATTTTAGTGTCATTTTCAGGTGGGATAGTTGAGAAGCATGATGTTAGAAGTGGCTAGAGTCTAGTGTCATTTTGGTTAGGTGAATAAGGAGCAGTGAACTTGTGTCTGATTCCATGTTTCAAACATAGATTAGCAAAAGGAAACACATACTAACCTCCTCTATCGCTTCATACAACCTTGATTTTCCTACCATGTTGATTCTCAACTTCGGTTTTGAATAGAACAAAATTGTCTATAGCTTCATCTTTAATTTTCAACAAGTAAACGTAGCAGTACTTTGTGCAATCATCAATAAACGTGATAAAGTACTTATTGCCACCTTTTGTGGGTAGTGATTTTTAATCACATATGTCTGTTTGTACCATATCAAGTGGTTCGGTTTTCCGTTCAATCGATTTGAAAGATGATCCTGTAAGTTTGGCTTCGACACAAGTTTCGCACTTATAATTTGGATCGATATGAAAATTTAGTATGCTATTAAATTTAATCAAACGACACATTCAGTTAAAATTAACATGTCCAAGACGACCATGCCACACATTAGAAGACTCAATCAAGTTAGTAGAAGAATTCATTTTATTTATATCATTCTTAACAACTATTACATTGAGCTTAAACATATCATTCAGGACATACCCCTTACCAACATACATTTTATTCTTAGAAAGAACAACTTTATCAGACTAAAAAACAAGATGAAAACCAAACTTATTCAAAAGCCATCCGAACATAAGATTCTTGCGAATCTCCAGAACATACAAGACATTAGTCAACTTGAGCTCTTTATCGGATGTCATCTTCAAAATTACATCTCCTTCGCTCTTGATATCATCAGTCGCAGAGTTGCCCATGTACAACTTCTCTCCATTGTCAACCGCTCTAAAAGAGTGAAACATACTCTTGTCAGCACACACATGACGGGTGGCCCCAATATCGACCCACCAATCACTGTTATTAGAACCTAACAGGTTAATTCAGAGATCATGGAAACGACATCAAACATCATAGTAATCATGTCCACATTATCATTCACCGTATTAGCCTCGCACGGAGTCACCCACTTTGGCGCCTTGCAGTTAGCAGCACGATGACCTGGCTTGTCACAGTTAAAGCAATTTCCTTGGAACTTTTGCTTCACAATTCCAGCTTTAGGAGGAAGGTAATCAGACTTCCCTTTGCTCTTCTTGTCATTCATCTATTTGCCTATGCTCTTGCCTTTAGACTATGAAGAAGACGAACCATGCTCAACCATATTAGATTTGGTAGAATCAGGTGTATAAGTGCTTTTTTGAGTCAACTTGTTGTCCTCTTCAATACAAAGACGAACAACCAAGTCTTCAACACTCATCTCCTTTCTCTTATGCTTCAAGTACTTTTTCAATTCTACCCAGCTTGGAGGTAACTTTTCAATTATAGCAGCAACTTGAAAAGTTTCACTCAAAGTCATACCCTCAGCATGAATGTCGTGTAGCAAAACCTGCAGACCTTGAACCTGAGTTATCACATTCTTTGAATCAACCATCTTGTAATCCAAAAAAACGAGCTACCACGAACTTATTTGTACCAGCATCCTTAGTTTTGTACTTGCGTTCCAACGACTCTCATAATTCTCTTGAAGTCATAGTCTTGCAGTACACGTTTTACAAAGAGTCCACCAAACCATTCAGAACATAGTTGTGACACAAGAAGTCTGAATGTTTCCATGCTTCAACAGCTTGCACGACTTGTTGATTAGCATAAACACCTTCTTTAGGAGGTTCCACCTGAGGTACAGTCTCCTTTAAGAACTTCGCAAGGTTCAAAGTAGTAAGAGAGAAGAACATCTTTTACTGCCACCTCTTAAAATTCTTCCCATTGAATTTCTAGTTTTTCAGGATGATTAGCAACTGCGTGGGTAACTGACACACCGGTTACATTCATGGAATTAGTAATAAGTGTGAAAACACTTATCCATTTACCACTTAAAACAAATAAAAACGAGACCAGAACGTGTGTTTAATGTCGTAAAAGTCGGAATTACGCGTGGTTTATGTTTTTGTTGTGTTTTAGGACCAAAAGATGAAAAATGAAGAAAACACGGGATTTCACGGGCTTTTATCAAAGATAAAAACAAAAGACAAATCAAAAGATCAAAAGTGCAAAAGAACGGAAGTTAAAGACCTACTCTAAAGAATTATCGAAGAAAAAGACCAAAGACGGAACTTTAACAAGTCGAAGAACCAAATCTAATAAAAGAAGAAATTAGAAGACGGGTTCAGTTTTATTTATCGACGAATCACAAGACAAAGTTTAGAATGAAGAATTTATTGTCAAGACAAGAAGACTAAAGAAAAGAAGGAAGGAGCAACAACACCAACCTACTCCTCTACCTATAAATAGACTCCAAGTCCATCATTTGTATTGATTAGATTAGATTAGTTAGTTTTATTTTTAGGTAATTAGGAGTAGAATAATTCTCTTATTTTTTTCTTTCTAGATTTTCATTTACAACTCTTAATCTTTCTCTAATCTTCCATTGTTAAACCTTTAATCTTAATCTTTTCATTAAGCTTTTCATTAACCCCATTCTATCTTTCTTGTTTAAATTGTGTTTGAATTGGTTAATCATTTTTAGCTTATTTGTGCTTATTGCTTATTTGATTGTGTTGCTTATTTCTTGCTTTAATTACTTTTGACGTGGTTGATCTTTATAGCTTATTGATCTTATTGGTTATTTTATGTTTATGCTTATTGTTCAGTGGATTTGATAGCTTATTGTTTATAGATTAGATCTTATTGTTTTGGTTTAATTTGGTGCTTAGTAGAGTTTTAATTCATTTTGTGTTTGCCTTATTATATAGATTAGTGTTGCTTATTTTTAGCTTATTTGCTTTTATTAGTTTTCGCTTATTTTTTCCTACTTGATCTTAGCTTAAATTTTTATTCCGAATTTATCTTTCACTAGGATTTTTAAACATTCCGACATTAGGTTTGCTTTAAATATTCCGACATTTAGTTTATCGTTTCCCAAATTACTTCTTTTAAACATTTTTTGGTTTCCGATATTTTTACATTTTTAGATTCCGACAATTTTTAGTTTATATTCTGACATTATAGATCACATTTCGACATTTAGTACCAAGCCCACTATCAGGATTTTTTACAACATTCCGACATTTAACTAAATTCCGACATTTGATTACATATAGATTCCGACATTCAGTTTTTTTTTCCAGAATTAAGCTTTTTCCGACATTTGTTCTTTTTTTAGATATTCAAACATTTTCTTTTTTAGTTAATTCCAACATTTGCTTTTTATAAATTCCGACTTTTATTCCTATATTTTATAACAAATTCCGAATTCTATGCATTCTATTTACATTTCGACATTAATATTAATTCCGACTATATTGTTTTTTTTCTTAAACTCCGACTTTATTGTTTCTTTTGAATTCCGACTTTATTGGTTTTTATTATTAAACATATTCCGACATTTAGTTTGATTTTATTCCGACATTTATATTTTTATTTTATTCCGAATTTTATTTTTACCATTTCTTTTTAGGTTTATTCTCTTTATTTGTAGCTATAGAAACCAAACTTTCTTTTATTCAGCAAAAACTACTAAGTCACTCTTTAAACCGGAGATCAATTCGATTAGACACAACAAAAACATTTTTTATAATTTAAAAATTCAGTTATTAATTAGTCGCAGGGGTTACAGGAGTTTCGAAGTCATCCTGAAAGATCACACAAGATAAAAAAACACAAACAGTTAAATAAACTGTTATAAATCAGTATCTATGAAATTAAATCATGATTTCTACAGATTATACCAGATCTGCTTCAAAGAAACTTAATATTGGTTTCAATGAATCAGATGCAATAATCAAATATATCAGTTTAATAGAAACTCAATCTTGGTTCGAACATAAACTGATTAGAACATCTGCTTAAAAAACAATAGAGATCTGATAATTAAAATCTGTATAACTAAAACTGATTTCCAGTGAAACTCAATCGTGGTTTCGACAGAAACAATTTATACATAACTTTGTTAATAATATTCATCCGATTTTATAAATTTTTTTATTCTGTAACACATAATCGGTTTTAAGATTGTAGGGAAAACTGTATACTTTTATTAAATAAATCGAATTACAATAATAACAATTAACAGAAAATAAAAAAACAGAAATTAAATAACTGATAATACATAAAAACAGTAAAGGTATGAGACGAAGCTCATGTTGAACACGATTCCCTTAAAAAAGATTCTTCTTCTGTTTCCCTTTCGCCAAGCCTGTTGAAGACTCCTTTGTCTTTTAGGCCTAACCTCGTGAAGACACCCTGGCTTTATCGTGGGCTGCCTTGTCTGTCCATGGACAGTGGCTTTTTACACCTTCGCGTTTCTCCCATTCCATGAGTCATGGACTCGGAATGACAGGGGGATTCTTTTGCCCTAAATTTCTTCTTCGAGCTTTCATCGCGATGCCATCGGTCTTTAGTAGATTTCGGATTTCGTTTATGTTGCTCTTCTTCAAAAAATTTGCCAACGGCAGAGGCAATAATTTGTGGTAATACTCGTCGTATGACTCCTTAATTTACGCGTCAGACGCTCGCTTGTTGATGCTTCCTGCTCTTTGATTGGTTTCCTCCGCTATCGCGCTCCAAACAGCAGACATGTGTGGGATAGGGGATTCAGTGTTGAGTTGCTCATATTGGAATGAGATATGTAGAACACAATGTTGTACTGGGTCCCACGGATGGTACCACTTGTTAGTACAGTGATCGGTCAGGGGGGGAGAACGGACCTGAGTTCCTAGCGAAAAACACTCAGGTGTCTTGGATTAAGTAGGATCGTGTACTAATAAGAGATGAGTTTAATGATTTATTGCACAAGTAAAGTATACTGTTCGTCCTTACCGTGGGGACGGACCCCATGATTAAACTCCAGCGTGAGATTAAGTATTCATGTTTTCAGAAGTACTTGTATGTATTGGGAAAAGTGAGAAAATCATACTTTTTTTGGAGTGCAAAGGTGTACTATTTATAGGGGAAAGTAGTGGACTTACCCCTAGTATTTTGGATAGTATTATGATTGGGCCTTTTTGGTCCAAAAGCCCATTTTATATTTGCTTGCTAATTGTGACCTACGGATCCATTCCTGAGAACATATCCATAGGGGTCCCGGACGTGCTTTGGGAAAGCGTGTCTAGTGTTACGTTGTGTTGTGGATCCGCTCTCAGGGAGTTGATCCGCATAGGGCTTTTCCACTGTGGTGGGATTTTGTGTCACACCCCCAAATTATCAGAGTGTACGGGTCCACTGAGATACAACTATCATGACTATCATAAGACACAGATATAAAGAACGACATTAAAAAGTCGTTTTAAATCATTAATTCTAAGTAAAATCGTTCGGAAGCATTTGTCACAACATTATAAAATAATTGAACTTTTGAAGACATAACATAAGTGTTCCAACTCTCATAAGATAGTCACGACAAATTATTTATCTCCATAGCACAACCACGACACTCCTCCGTCTTGATACCTGAGAAAAACATTGCTAAAGTGTCAACACAAAGGTTGGTGAGTTCATAGGTTTAAGTAAAGATAAGTGTGATGAACCATATGATTTAATCAGGCAACCGACATATAACCAAAACATGGCTATAATCAAAATAGTATACGTTTGTATTCATACGTCTAAGCTCATGACACCGAAGCGTTAACCAAAATATAATAAGAGCCGAAAGTAGATACCTATCGTGGAGCATCTGTAAGGATTCAAATGTATGTGTATCTAATTTAACCACACAGTCACAATTAGATAGGGAGGTCATTCCCGAAAGATCTATCCATAACATTCGTGCTTTACACTAAGTAATTAACAGTTCATGATAATGGGTTAAAGGCAACTTAGGATATCGGGACTTAGACTTCAAGTAGGCAAACATATCATGTTTTAGCACTTGTTCATTCGTAAAAATAATAAGAAATGTTCTCACCCTAGAAAGCATTTTAAAACAAGTAAAGAGTGGGGCTATGAAACTCACCTTGATGAAATAGCAAAGCGGGAATAATAGTAATGTCACGGGAAACAAAGGCAAGCAAATCGATGCGTAAACGTTCTACTCGTAACCTAAGTAAAATATACATACTTAGGCTAAATATACAAAATAAAAATATACAAGGCACTTGGTTGATGATATATACTTGCATTAAAATTTATGAAAGCCTTTTACACATTTTTCAAGTTACATATAATATTATGGTCATGGGTAAAATTTGAGGTTCGATAACTCGCTTATTAATGGATAGAAAAATTAACAAGTTTTCAATACGAAAACTAGGCCGCGAGGTCATCAAAATTGGTAAAAATCGCTCTTTACATTAGTCCCTAAGTATTTCAATTCATAGGCCAAAATGAACTACTCGGGCTAGGCATCTAAGTCACTTTCTATAAAAACATTACACATGAAAATAGTACACACCATGCTTATTTGTTTATTATCCTAGTTTTATCACTAGCCTAGTACATGCATTCATATTACTTATCTTTCATATACGGTATTCATATAGTGCTCTATACACTTACTGTTTTTAATACACAACAAGGCCTTTTCCCTTGTTCTTCTGCCTCACGTCACACACAGAAAGATTTAAGACGCACGTATTTCTTTGTTTCTACATCACTTCTCATTCACATGCATGGACAAAACTTATTCTTCCTGGTTCATTTTAACATGCATGCCAAGCACATAGTACACATAATAGTTTACACTTATTTGTAACTCCCTGGTTTGTTTTTAACAAACTCGCAACATAGACAATCCCCATGATCATGTTTTTCTACATTCTTACTTTATATGCCTGATCGTGCACACACATGTGGTATGAGAGCATTTACACAATCACACATTAAGGGTCTTAAGAATTTCATGCGGGTACCAATCATTCACGATTTAGTTTGGAGAAATTAGTTTCACAAGTGGTCACACACACACACCCGAATACACCCTTTAAACACACACACACAACTTTCTGCTTGTAACTATTTCCACACGTATACACCTTCTGTTTGTAGATACACACACATACAAACACGACCTTCTGTTGGTAACACACACACGAACTCAACCTTCTGCTAGTAAATACACACACATTTGTTTCGTCAACTTGAAGCCTGTTTGTGCTCTCTCTCTGGTCTGGTTATTTACGCAACATACACACACCGTTTACACAACATACAATCTCCATGTATTTACACATTTGTTTATCCTTGCCTTGTTTCTTCTTTCGTCAAGCACACACACGACACTCATGTATGATCACTTAAAGGCACATATTAACAAGCCTAAGAATGTACTCACAACACACATGTTTATAAAGTATGGAGGTCTCTCTTTACATAAAATCATAGTCTCTAAGCCCAAGTTATTATGAACACGAGGTCACGTCTTATAATGTTTAGCATAGGTGACGATTTCTTTTAAGGTTTACTTCTCTTGTTTGGTTTACCATGTTCACCCGACGTACTCATTTAATTCTATATTTCATGTTCGTGTCGGTTTTAGTTTAGTTGTTTCTAAGTCATCAATCACCACCCTTAAACCATGACTTGGTCATTTATGTTTGCAATGATTTTTAACAAGTATATCTTATCAACCAATATAAAGTTTAACAAGTACTATATTAGCTTACAAAAGTTCCTTAGCCACAAGCGAACGTGAGTTGAACAAGAACACGCATATATGAGACCTACACTCGTGTTAAATCTACAACTCTTTGTTTCTCTCTTCTTGGCAGCGGCAAAAGTTAATCAGGGGAGAATGCAGTTTGTATTTTCTTGTGAGTGTTATGAATGTGTCTAAGGGTGGGGTTTGTTGCTATTTATAGGAAGGTTAAGTAGTAGAAGGGATAACTTGCTTTGTTAGGGTTTTATGTTTCTTTGGTTCATTTGGAACTAGATGTACCCTCAAAGAGGTACCATGGGGAAGTGTTAAACTTATTGGGGAAGGGTGAAAATATGTTGGTTCCGATGGGAAACAGAATTATGGATTCCCAAAGGTTCGACCATATTAACATGTTAGTTGTAGCATTTAAAATCATGGATATAGAGGTATTGCCCGGTGGTCATGAAAGGTTGAAGGGGAACAAAAATTACTAGTATTAATGGGGGATACAAGGTACTAGTTGAATAAAAGTGTTAAATATGAGAGGACACAAAAGAACGTGTGTTTGCATTTGTCAATGGAGGGACCGGTTTGTTGATTATCTTGTACATTAAATGTGTAGGAACTTATTTTTATTTTAGCTTTATGTGGATGTAAGGTTGTAGTGTTAAATATTTATGAGTGGTATTGAGTTTGAAGTAAACGAGTACACATAGGTTTGTTTGGTTTAATTTTAGTAAGAGATCTGATAAATTTCGGAGTAGTTTACGATCATTCTTGGTACCTAGTTAATCACGTGTCATAACGCTTAGATTGAATCGCGTTGATCAACTATGAGTCAGCTTAAGTAAATGAAACTTCTAATTAACTTATCACTTAACATAAGTAAACATTATCTATCAAGTAGATAATTTCATAAATGACATTCATGAGTTTTAAATTTGCACACAAATTACGACGGAACAAACCGGGAATTTCAATAGACGCACATGTCTAACCCGTAAAGATAACGTTTTTCATTAAAATAAATAGTTCAAAATTCATAATTGTTACATTCGATATCCGTTAAATTGAGTTTTTGTCCTCAAAACTTGCACGTCGATGTCGTTAACAAACGAGGGTACATTAGGTTTTTATCAGTTTTTCTTGGCGTTCAACGTTTTTATTTTTCCTTAGATTTTTGCTAAAGTTTATTATAATCTTATTAGAATTAGAACGAATAGAAATATCTTCCGATCGTACATGATCCTACAATGTTCCTTAATGCTTATAATAGTAGTTCTTTCCTTGTATGTCGAATTTTCTCGACGATGCTGGTTTTATAAAGTTTTCTCATAAAAATATTCGCGTCATCTTGCGTATTACTTCCAATTTAAAAGGTCACGTTTTCTCATCCTTCACATAGATGTTGCCCTAATATTAATCTTGAGTATTTAATCAAATCCCTGCTAAGGATCATATCGCACATTTGAGACTCGTCTCACATAGTTTGGTTAATCCCATTCACCATGACCGTCTACTTGTAGTGATAAGTAGTGTATGCGTCAAGGTTTCTTGAATAGTTTTCCAAATAATCTAGAATGAATGGTCGTCCTAACATACGGTGGTTAAGACATTTCTTCCTTCTATGTGACATTTCTTGTTTAGATGATTTCGTAAATCAGTTAATTTAAATTATGTTCTTCCTCATTTCTCCCATCATCATGAAGATGAAACGGGTAGGTCGTGCATAATTAAATCGAATTGTGATCCGTATGGATTTATGTTTCATATGTATGGTGTTATGCTAAAAAAATTACTTTTATTTTACACAAAAGTATACTTATCTTGACCCAATTGTTCCTTAACATTGGTTAAATTTACGGCGAGGTTTCGATATCCGTTAAATTTGGGTTTTTCTCATTTGCGCGTCTCATCGTTCTTATGACCAAATTGTTTTATTGATCTTCAACTATTATAAGATAGTGTTGCGATATCCGTTAAATTCGAGTTTTACTCAAGCAGTGTCTCCTTCTTCACATTTTATTTAAAATTTGTTTTAGATTTTTCCGACTCTAATCTATTTGCGTTTAATTGTCGTAAAAATGGCGCTCTTGGTATTTTTGCGTCATATACACCCTTGTATGTGATAGTGGCGAAAAAGTTAATCGTGCTAGATTTACTCGTATTGCGTACTCGACGCTTTTACTTGAACGACGGTATAAAAATATTCGACGTTCATAGCACATAATAAATTTTTCTCTGACGAATAGTGCAATCTAGTACTAATATATTTCATTTTTATGACGACTACTATGAGTACACTCGCATTCGACCACGATCATACGTAGTTGATCAGGCTACGCATGTCTCGGGTTCAACGGTTGTATCCTCTTTTTCGTCATCAATTATCTCTTCGAGGTTGTAATTTATATATTGGTAGTTCATAGTTTATTCATATGTTACCATTGTTCATTTTCACAATTACAAAATAATTATTGTTCATTTCATTCGTTACCATTGTTTACTTCCAAAATTGACAAATTAGTTCGTTCATTTCATTCGTCGCCATTGTTCACATCCACAATTTACAATATAATTCTCTCAATCATTCGTAGTTGTTTTCGTCCAGTTTATCAATAGTTTGTGTTTTCCACATAAAGTTGTTCGTAAAACTACATTTTTTCAAAACTTTGCATGATTGTATTTACCAACAAAATTTCATCATCAATCATGAGGTTTTATCATTAATACCTTTACTGATTTTACCAAAACGTTTTATCAAAACATTCTGATATTCTTACTAGTAAAGTTCTCAGTGATGGTTCCTTCAAAATAAAAAGTTTTTCGTAATGTTTTTCCAAAAATATTTTATAAAACTATTCTAAAAAAAATTTGCTTAATTTTTCTCCAGCATAATTTGTAGGATAAAACTCTTTCTTAAGTAAAAGCTTTGCAAGATATAGGAGGTAACTTTTAAAGGTAATTGAAAACAATTAAATAAAAATTTCAAGATACGATTACATAATGGTGGTAACATCGATGGATGTCAAGTTACCTGATTTGTATATAAATAAATCATTTTATATTCTACAAAATTTCTAAATTTCACATACAAAGGGGGTAAAAGTCCTTCGGTTGATACTTATAGGTTGTTGGGGCGCTCTCCCCAAGTGATACACGATACATGACATTTGCAGGGTATTTCACGCTCTTCATATATGAGCTTCCTTCTTAGAAATTTCATTTCTGTTATGGACTCGATTTTCCTTTATTCGGCATTTTCCTAGGTAACATTTTTTTCACGTACTTCTCATGTGTCCTAACAATGGGGAAGTCTTATCCCTAATGAACAAACTCATCACGGCGTCTACCATGATTCAAGCAAGTACCTTTGTGATGGTACTCACACTTATGGCAAAACGGTGGTTGGAAATCCTTCTTTTGGTTAGCACACGGTGCTAGCCAGGGTAGGTTCTTTGGTCTAGTCGGATGGTGAGGGATAATCCTCCATTCAACCTGCCTTACTAAGTCCAACATTGGATTGCTTCTCGACAAGGGTTTACTTCTTCTCGTAGGGTCCTCTCCTTTCACAACCAACGCAAGTCCGCTTGGTTTTCGAAAAGATTTTTCGAGTGTTAATCTGGAGTAACTCTTGTTTCCTAAATTCTTGAGCACATGCTTACGGTTTGATTGTTCGTACTAATACTAACATCGAACGAGGTATATACTTTAATGGCGTTTTGATATTAATGGTGAATTATTTCCGTGAGATTCTCGCGGTTTTGTCTTTGATTTACCGGTGACATTTTTAAATTCTCTTGATATACAAATCCTTATTTAGTTCCTTCATTGTCATCAAATTAACGTTTATTCCAAATCGATAGAGCTTTCTTCACAGTTATTGTAATACAATTATCGAGAGATCATATTATAAAAAGTCGTACATTTAATCCTTGGATTATGTTATTCATAGTTTCGAAGCTTAGAGTACAAAGTTCTCATTCAAACAAATGAATGACTTCTTTTAGGCTCGACAAAACGTCAAGATTTTATTACAAAACATCATAACTTTATTAGAAAGGTGCTACGTCCTAGAGGTCTGGATGGCGTAGAATTTCCTGAATCTGAGCTCGATCTACAGCCTACCTGGCTTCAAAATCATCCGCTCTCATTGAAATCACGGTCTCCACAACTTAAAGTGACTTCCGCTATTCTGCTATTACTAGATCATTATCCTCATCATTTTCACTAAGGGAATCCACTTCACGTCCTACATCCTCTAGTCGGGCTCTCACAACTTCTGCCTCATGCTCAGTTGTTTCTTGAGTAGTCCCGCCATTTGGATAAGTAGTAGTGTTAGGATGTGGTGGCGGTGAAAATGATTGGTTTCTTTTTTCGGACGTCTCGGGTAATTGTAAAGGTATATGAGTCGAAATTTGTATGGTAATCGAGGGGATATTCTGAATTATTGACGCTTCTTTCATGGTGGCACTTATTGCCATAACTAGTGAATTATTGCTCGTCACCCGTAACGGTCGTGATTACTCCCCGGATGGGGGTAATTTCCTTGTCAGTTCTGGATGGTAAAATGAAAAAATGAATGAGATGCAATTTCAAAATTCACCTGTTGCAATTGAAAGATAACGGTCGTTGGGTAGGCAGAGATAAGGTATGTTGTTTCATAGGTTCTTTAAACGAGAAATATCAGTATGATGTCTAGTAAGTTTTCTATTATTTAGAATAAGTTCTTGTACAATCGTTCCGTATGCCTACTTAACTGTCCAAGTAGCCCTTACATGAAAATAGTAAGTGAACCGTGGGATGTTAAAGTCCTCTAACATGCTCTTCCACATACTTATTATTTGTACTTTCGCTTAATAGTAATTATTCACGGACGGATAATTATAGTTATCCTTAATAAATTCTTTCATCAATTTAGGTTTTCTCTGACATTTATTTTTGTACAAATTTCCCTTGCTAAACGTCTACTACTTGTAACTCGGATGAGTAAGTATGCTCTTGAGGTTTAGTCGGCTTATGGATAACATAGCCCGTACTAGTTCTTGTTCATTATTATGTCTTTCCTTAATTTAGTTTTGCTAGTTCGTATACTTATTGACAATTTTTACACCTTGAAAAATTGTTAAATTTGATTTGAACGAATCAAGTACTAAAATTTTATCACAAAAATTTCATCACAAGAATTGTTCAATTCGTTTTTATTCCAAAATTGTTCAATTTGTTTAATCCAATCAATTACTAAATTCCTTCACAAGAATTTCTCTAAGTGTTGATTATGCTCTATTCTATCTCAAGTGTCTTAGTTATTTTGTTCTCGTCTTGCGTTGTACTCGTAATTACTAGATATTACTCACACAATTTAACGTCGATTTAAACCTACACATAACTCATCAATTATCTTATAATTTAACTATCAAACTTATCGCGCAACATCTTAATTCATGAGTCTTACCCATCTTCAAGAAAACACATCGAAAATCCTAAGTTGTGTAACGACTTGCACTTAACTTGGTCTCGCAACCCAATCAAACAAGAACAGTCTTGAGACCTTGTTAAGTATCGTTATACCTCTTAACATTTTTGATGATTTGTCTTGGTTTCTAGTTTAATCACGACTTATCATTAACCATTCCAAAATTAAAATATCCATGGGATGGCCATATATCAAATATGGGGTTCTCAACTTCGTAAAAACACGATAATCCCTTTGATGAAGAAATTTGGCACGATTCTTTTAACTAGGATTTCGTCCTTTAATCTATGTCGATATTATAACTTCGAAATTTATTATGTTTTCATGATAACTTAGTCACAACCAATGGACTGAAATTTTTAGATTTATCTTTGTATAATTCATTCCAAATATAATTTCTCACTAGTAAACGTTCGACTTACGCGTCAGCGTATTTATCGATGGTTCATATATTGTGAAAAGTTATTCGTTCTTTGAATTGTAGTAGTTTTGGAGCATTACAAGAGGAATACTTCTAGTGAGTGTTTTATCGTCATATGTCGTCTTAATAATAGTGACGGCGTCTTCGTTCCTTTGTCGTGCTCAAAATGAGCGAAATAATAATTTGATACGATAATTTACACATTCAATTTAAATTTCCAAACCGTTAATTAATGTAGGTCACTTTTCCTCAACCGAGTCTATTATAAATGTTTAGTGGAGTAACAATTTACCGAACCCAATAAATAGTTGCTCCTCTCGACTTTTATAATAGCACCGCTTGATTCAAGTATTACTAGAAATTAACATACTACCAAACACATGGTAAGTAAATATATTCATATAGTTTTTCGTTCTAGGAATCGTGGCGATATATTTAATTCGGTGTATAGTGATATGAAACACACAAACGTTTCAGTAGTCGATAATAGTCCCGTGGACTATTTAAAATATGTGAGGGCATAAGTATGCGTACAATTAATCCCAAAATATACATATGGCACAACCTAAATAAATATGGCACAAACCAAATAAATATGACACAAACCATTTAAATATGGCACAAACCAAATAACTATGGCATAAACCAAATAAATATGGCACAAACCATTTAAATATGGCACAAACCAACTAAATATGGCAAAAATCAAATGAATATGTCACAAACTATTTGAGTAGATAATAATCCATACAAGTATACAAGATATTTTATTTCAACATAAAAATCGTTTTAGTACAAATTTCTATATGTACATCGTACATAGGGATCATTCAAACAAGAAAAGGGAATACTTAATGCTAATAACACTTAGCAATCAAGTTCAAAACTTAGCATGGAAAAATTCACAAACTATTTCAAGTTACAACTTACTTGTACGAAGACGTGGAGTGAAGTCGCCCATGGAGATACAAAAACGGTTATAGTATAGCATTACTCTTTTCCTAAAATTTCATTTTTGACCAAAACATTTGTAAAACTGATTTTTATAAAAGTAACGTAGTTCTCTATAACTATGGCTCTGATACCAATCTGTCACACCCCTAAATTATCAGAGTGTACGGGTCCACTGAGGTGCGACTATCATGACTGTCATAAGACATAAATATAAAGAACGACATTGAAAAGTCGTTTTAAATCATTAATTCTAAGTAAATTCGTTCAGAAGCATTTGTTACAACATTATAAAATAGTTGAACTTTTGAAGACATAACATAAGTGTTCAAATAATCATAAGATAGTCACACACAAATTATTTATCTCCATAGCACAACCATATCACTCCTCCGTCTTGATACTTGAGAAAAACATTGCTAAAGTGTCAACACAAAGGTTGGTGAGTTCATAGGTTTAAGTAAACATAAGTGTGATGAACCATAAGATTTACTCAGTCAACCGACATATAACCAAAACATGGCTATAATCAAAATAGTATACGTTTGTATTCCTACGTCTAAGCTCATGACACCGAAGCGTTAACCAAAATATAATAAGAGCCCAAATCAGATACCTATCCCGGAGCATTTGTAAGGATTCAAATGTATGTGTATCTAATTTGACCACACAGTCACAATTAGATAGGGAGGTCAATCCCGATAGATCTGTCCATAACATTCGTGCTTTACACTAAGTAATTAATGGTTCATGATAGTGGGCTAAAGACAACTTAGGATATCGGGAATTAGACTTCAAGTAGGCAAACGTATCATGTTTTAGCACTTATGTTCATCAGTAAAAATAATAAGCAATGTTCTCACCCCAGAAAGCATTTTAAAACAAGTAAAGAGTGGGGCTATGAAACTCACCTTGATGAAATAACTAAGCGGGAATAATAGTAATGTCACGGAAAACAAGGCACGCAAATCGATGTGTAAACGTTCTACTTGTAACCTAAGTAAAATATACATGCTTAGGATAAATATACAAAATAAAAATATACAAGGCACTTGGTTGATGATATATACTTGCATTAAAATTTATGAAGGCCTTTTACACATTTTTCAAGTTACATAGAATATTATGGTCACGGGTAAAATTTGAGGTTCGATAACTCGCTTATTAATGGACCGAGAAATTAACAAGTTTTCAATACGAAAACTAGGCTATGAGGTCATCAAAATTGGTAAAAATCGCTCTTTATATTAGTCCCTAAGTATTTCAATTCATAGGCCAAAACGAGCTACTCGGGCTAGGCATCTAAGTCACTTTCTATAAAAACATTACACAGGAAAATAGTACACAACATGCTTATTTGTTTATTATCCTAGTTTTATCACTAGCCTAGTACATGCATTCATACTACTTCTCTTTCATATACGGCATTCATATAGTGCTCTATACACTTACTGTTTTTAATACACAACAAGGCCTTTTTCTCTGTTCTTCTGACTCACGTCACACACATAAAGATTTAAGACGCAAGTATTTCTTTGTTTCTACATCACTTCTCATTCACACACATGTACAAAACTTATTGTTCTTGGTTCATTTTAATATGCATGCCAAGCACATAGTACACCTAATAGTTTACACTTATTTGTAACTCCCTGGTTTGTTTTCAACACACTCGCAACATAGACAACCTCATGATCATGTTTTGCTACATTCTTACTATATATGCCTGATCGTGCACACACATATGGTATGAACTCATTTACACAATAACACATTAAGGTTCGTTAGAATTTCATGCTAGTACCAATCATTCATGATTTAGTTTGGAGAAGTGAGTTTTGCAAGTGGTCACACACACCCGAATACACCCTTTAAACACACACATAACTTTCTGCTTGTAACTATTTCTACACGTATACGCCTTCTGTTTGTAGATACACACACATATAAACACGACCTTCTGCTGATAACACACACACACAAGAACTCAACCTTCTGCTAGTAAACATACACACATTTGTTTCGTTAACTTGAAACCTATTTGTGCTCTCTCCCTGGTCTGGTTATTTACGCAACATACACACACCGTTTACACAACATACAATCTCCATGTATTTACACATTTATATATCCTTGTCTTGTTTCTTCTTTCGTCAAGCACACACACAACACTCATGTATGATCACTTAAAGGCACATATTAACAAGCCTAAGAATGTACTTACAACACACATGTTTATAAAGTACGGAGGTCTCTCATTAC
This sequence comes from Glebionis coronaria, assembly GCA_025667525.1. Classification (NCBI taxonomy): domain Eukaryota; kingdom Viridiplantae; phylum Streptophyta; class Magnoliopsida; order Asterales; family Asteraceae; genus Glebionis; species Glebionis coronaria. The sequence continues at coordinate 166,603,104 of CM046878.1, read as the reverse complement.
ATAAAATCGTAGTCTCTAAACCCTAGTCGTTGTGAACACGAGGTCACGTCTTATAATGTTTAAAATAGGTGACGATTTATTTTAAGGTTTATTTCTCTTGTTTGGTTTACCATGTTCACCCGACGTACTCACTTAATTCTATATTTCATGTTCGTGTCGGTTTTAGTTTAGTTGTTTTTAGGTCATCAATCACCACCCTCAAACCGTGACTTGGTCATTCATGTTTGCAAAGATTTTTAGCAAGTATATGTTATCAACCAATATAAAGTTTAACAAGGACTAGATTAGCTTACAAAGGGTCCTTAGCCACAAGAGAACGTGAGACGAACAAGAACACGCATATATGAGACCTACACTCGTGTTAAATCTACAACTTTTTGTTTCTCTCTTCTCAGCAGCAGCAAAAGTTAATCAGGGGAGAATACACTTTCTATTTTCTTGTGAGTTTTATGAATGTGTCTAAGGGTGGGGTTTGTTGCCATTTATAGGAAGGGTACGTAGTAGAAGGGATAACTAGCTTGGTTAGGGTTTCATGTTTCTTTGGTTCATTAAGAACTAGATGTACCCTCAAAGAGGTACCATGGGGAAGTGTTAAACTTATTGGGGAAGGGTGAAAGTATGTTGGTTTCGATGGGAAATAGAAGTATGGATTCCCAAAGGTTTGACCATATTAACATGTTTGTTGTAGCATAAGTTTCAAAATTCAAAATCAGGGATATAGAGGTATTGCCCGGTGGTCATGAAAGGTTGAGGGGGAACAAAAAGGACTAGTATTAATGGGGATACAAGGTACTAGTTGAATAAAAGTGTTAAATATAAGAGGACACAAAATAACGTGCGTTTGCATTTGTCAATGGAGGGACCGGTTTGTTGATTATCTTGTACATAAAATGTGTAGGAATTCATTTGTATTTTTGTTTTATGTGTATGTAAGGTTGTAGTGTTAAATGTTTATGAGTGGTATTGAGTTTGAACTAAACGAGTACACAGAGGTTTGTTTGGTTTAATTTTACTAAGAGATCGAATAAATTTCTGAGTAGTTTACAATCATTCTTGGTACCTAGTTAATCACATGTCATAACGCTTAGATTGAATCGCGTTGATCAACTATGAGTCAGCTTAAGTAAGTGAAACTTCTAATTAACTTATCACTTAACGTAATTAAACATTATCTATCAAGTATATAATTTCATGAATGACATTCATGAGTTTTAAATTTGCACACAAATTACGAGGGAACAAATCGGTAATTTCAATAGACGCACATGTCTAACCCGTAAACATAATGTTTAACATTAAAATAAATAGTTCAAAATTCGCAATTGTTACATTTTGTGTAATTGGGTCTTGGCCTAAGGTTTGGTGTATGGTATTAGGTCCAATGGGTCATGTCCATGCTATACGTCATCAAATACAAAAAAATATTATTATTGAAACTACTATTATTTTTTAACAATTAATTATTTTTCAAGCACATTATCAAATTTTGATTTCATGATTAACGCCTGCACCATCTTGATCCTTAAAATATATCCGTGCACATCCTCTTGTTATAATCAACATCCCTCTCTGCTTTGCTCTAAATCGGCAATCACACCATCTCTGTGTGACTGGATTTATACAAGAGAGAAAAGAACATATTATGCAACATTTTAACACCAAAATGAATTACTCATATATATAATAGAAGGAAGGTTTCAAGAGTTTATACAGATATTATTAAAATTACTCATACTAAATCTGTTTTTTCTTGTGGTTTGATTGATATATCATATATGATAGATATATCATATAAGATAGATATATCATATATGATAGATATATCATATATGATAACTCATGATATATCATATATGATATATCTATCATATATGATATATCATGAGTTATCATATATGATATATCAAGCTTAATATATCTCACACCAACAAGCTTAATTCAACTAACATAAAATACCTTATGATTCGCCAAAATAAGCTAATAAGCTAGCTTATTCATGACTCCCATGTAATTTGTAAGCTTATTCACAAAACTCCTATCTAATTCACAAGCTTATTCATAACTCTCATCTGATTCAAATTCTTATTCAAACAAATAAGCTTATTCCCATAAATCACCTATGAAGTTAGCTTATAAGTAAGAACAATCAATCAAAATAATTCGTTCAAAATAAGACAAAGCTAATGATGAATTCATGACTGATCATGAATTCGTGTTGATTAATTGATCTAATTAATCGATTCGTGATGGATTTGTGATTATACGCTTCAATCTATCAACCGTAGAGAGAGAAAATAGATCGGAGGTAGAGAGAGAAATAGAAAGACGGTTCCTGTGTGTGTTTTATGAGAAATAAAGGAAAAAAGGCTTATAAAGTGAGCGGGTTAAATGACGAAAATACCCCTTAGCATAAATTGTGGATCTAATCTCAGCCATTGGATTGTGGGAGATGGAAGGTGGGGATGAGCCCCTCATATCTTAGAAAAGTTTGATATCCAAATGAATTTAAATCGTTTACAATTGGATGTATATGAAATTTTGGATCAAAAGAAGGATATATGTGAAATTTTTAATTAAGGCTGGATATATACGAAATTTCGTATCAAAAGAGGAACATGTATGAACTTAATAACGACTCACTTTGACGCTCTATCTTTTAATATATACTAGCATGGTACCCGCGCAATGCAGCGTCGAGTACTCGGTGACAATTTTTGTGACGAATAAATGTTATTTTCTTATCATTAGGTTTGTATTCACATTAATGTTAAAGTTGTGAAAATAGAATTAAAATAAATCGATTATAAATAGGAAAAAAACTAAAAATTAATAAAAAATATATTAAAATAGATATTGATTAATGAGGATAAAATTTTTAAAAATATAGTAAAATTAGATTATAAAATAATAAATATATAAAAAGATTTTTTCAATTTGAAACTAAAAATGTTATTTTTAAAGGTTGTTACAAAAGGTTGTTACAAATGCTCATGGTATATAATTGTGAGAATAAATCAACAACTTATTTTATTTAGTAGATAAAAAAGTCTAAAAATTCATATTTTGCTATTTTTAAAAGGTTCTAAATGCTTTATAATTTAGTTATAGAGTTATAGATTGAATTAATTCTTCACCTGTAGTTTCTTAACTAAATTTTCTATCATATAAGGTTATTGTCTCTAAAAATATATGGGTAAAACCATCGGTCGCTAAGGGTATTAGTTAGAGAGAATTGCAAATATCGTCCCTAAAGTTTGAGCAAATTGCATAAATCGTTCCAAAAGTTACAAAAATGCAAAAATCGTCCCTATTTGAAAACTAAAGTGCAAATATTGTCCCTCGATTTCAACGCCGCTAAAAAATGATTAATTTCTTACTCACTGCCTCGCACACAGAGGCTTTTATTCTTTTTACAAGCTCACCCACATCAATTACCCCACCAACCCTTTTATAAATCATATCCTGGGTTCCACCCACATACTTTCTTAATCCCATCCTAAAATTATTAAAAACCTCAACTTCCCTATCATCCTCATATCCACCAGATTCTTCTTTCAACTAATGTTTCATATATTCACATACTTTTTTAATCTCATCTAAAAAAGAAAGCTCCTTAAAAGTATGGCTACATAAGAAGTATTGTTTCACCCAGTTTGGATATTATCTTATTTTTTAAACTTAATCACCAACAATGAAATCGATTTACTAAACCAACCGTAATCCTACTGGCTATAGTTACATATCAAGCAATCTTACACGCTCATGAAACCCGTGACCTTCGCTTCCTTTCATCGTCGCATCCTTACGATGTTTTAGAGTTGTGAAAGAAGTCTTAATTTATGATTGTGTGAGTTTGTGTAGTTTGGTTGATCGTCTATCAACGACTGTAATCATCAAAGATTTCTTCAAAATCTAAATCAACGTCGTCGCTGCACGTTGAAAGATCTAAACTGTCGTTGCTTGTCACTCGTCGGAAGATCTAAACATGTGATGTTTGGTTTGTGTTTTTTTGTTCATTTTTTGTGTTTATGCTGCCATATCATTATGGTATAAAATATGATTTCCACGATCTTTATGTTTTGGATTTGACATATGGGTATTTAATATTATGATTAAATGTGTGATGTGTGAAAGATAAAGAAGTTGAAGAATCTGATTATGTATGTGTGTGATGTGGTTTTATTGTGTGAAACATGGTTTGACAGTATGGTGTTAGCTTGTGATAAGTCTAGGCAAAGTTTTTTACTGGGTGACGAACACAATGAACAAATATAAATTCATGTGAAAAAATTATATTCAAAATATATATTATAAAAATGAATTTAGTATACGACGTATAAAAAATGTGAAAACGAAAATAGTGAAGAAGACAAGGGTGTATTAGTCTTTAACATTAATATGACACACATGTTCATAAAAAGTGTTATATAAATTAACAGATAGTTAGCAGGGTTAGAAGCGAGGGACGATATTTGCACTTTAGTTTCCAAACAAGGATGATCTTTGCATTTTCGTAACATTTAGGACGATTTCTGTATTTTGTCTAAACTTTAAGGACGGTTTTTGCAATTCTCTCTATTGAGAATTTAATGGGACACTTTAGTTTTTTATTTGCACACTCATATATGTACCACTTGGTGAAACAACATATGATAATTATACAATTGTGTAATACATAGTTTGAAGTATGCAAATAAAAAATAAGAATGTACAAATCATTAGCCATTAATTATATAGTACTTGTCGTACAACACACATGTATACAGGTATACCGGGTACACGGATACCATGATAAAATTATTAAAAAAAGACATTATGCCAAAATTTATAATAACTCGCGTCGTGCCGTAACGCATAAAAGGTTTTGGTTTTCTCAGATCATACCTTTTTTTTTGCTAAGTACAAAAGTAGACACTATTATAACTTTTGGTCTCTAACTAAGACACAAATGTTTTAAGTTCCAAAAATAGACATGTACCTTTTTTCAACACATCAATTTACTTATATTGTTTATACGTGTCCAATTGATTAACCTTTTTTTATACTTTTTTTTATCAAAAATGTTGATCACTTGGAAACGTGTAAAAAAGGTAAGTAAATTGATCATTTGATATAATAATACATGTCTCTTTTTTGAAATTAAAAAATTTGTGTGAGGTTAGATAGTGTCTACTTTTATACTTGGCTTTTTTTTTTCCTTTCCAAATAGTAATTTTATTAGATCCAACAAATAAATCGAACAACCTAAAGACAAACATTACCATAACAACATGTTTACGGTATCGGGTCCTGCTGAAGCAAATGCACGATGAAAAGAGAAACCAATGCTACCAAAGTCCAAGATACCCACCAAGCCATGCATAATAAACATGCCTGAAGGGACCATCTGTCACAAAGCAAAATATTGTGAAAAGAGGTTCATATCATACGTGATATAGTACTAATTTGGTTTATGGCTATACCAACTTTGTAATACTAAACCTAACTAGACCTATCTTGCAATAACTTGGCGTGGGGAAAAGCCATCCTCAGAGAGATCGGTGAACAAATCATCACTCTTACACAACGCGTAGACAATGTCCACCATACTAGGCCTTTTTGAAGGATCCTTATGTAAGCAAGCAATTGCGATTGAGATAATGTTCATAACATTATCGACCGAGCATGACTCCCTCAACAGAAAATCGTCAATGAAACCTTTTAGCTTATGTTTGTGTTTCTCCTCATTCCCTCCATTAAAATTTTCGTAAAATTCTACCCACAGAACCTTCCCATTTTCATCCACAGCCTCCCTCCCAGAAATGAGCTCCAGCAGAACAACCCCATAAGAGAAAACATCCATTTTCGTAGACACGACTCCATCTGATAAATACTCAGGAGCGATATATCCTTGAGTTCCTACAATATGCATTGTTATAGCATTGCATCCTGATTTTGCGAGCCCAAAATTAGCTATCTTAGCTCTCATTTGTGCGTCCAAGAGAATGTTGCTACTCTTGATATCCTTGTGTACAACTTGTGGCCTGGTGTGTTCATGGATATATTGAAGACCATTTGCAATGTCAATGGCAATTCGTAGTCTTCTTCTCCAACTTAGCCTTTCTGTCTTACTCTCATGTAATCGTGTATAAAGAGATCCATTTTCAAGATACTCATAAACTAGGTAACAATTTGCGTCATTGGAGTCTATGCAAAAACCTTCCAACATGACCAAATTGCCATGGTTTACCTTCATAAGAAAGGAAAATTACATAAATATATTGACAAGTAATGCATTAGCTCTTTTCTTTTAGAAAGAACATGAAGTACCATAACAGAAAACTTATTTGAAACGGTTGAGCAATAAAATTCTAAAACACGTATTGTAACACATAATCATAGAAGCAATCTAATATATCATGAAAAACGACATTTTAGTGACGACTTATCTCGGCTATCGCCACACTATCTATCATTTAACAGGAAATAGGCCCGAGCCAAAATAAAAGGCAAACCGAGACGCAGACACTAAAAATAGGACAAATCTCCAAGGAGTTTAAGCCAATCTGGAGACTCGAACCAGAATGGTCAGAAAACTGAACCGATACACCAATAGCCAAACAGCTTATATCGAATTTTACCAGCTTAGGTATCAACACACCAAGGAAAATACATTCACTAGTTCTTGTGTTTTAAAAACAGTTGCTTAGATGCTTTGAACTGGAAGCTAACGATTATATTCTCTTGTCCAAGGACATGACGTCTCATAAGTTTTCGTGAAGAGATAGAATTAAGAGTAGCGGGTACTGTTAATAGGCCTTCTTGCTTTGTGTGTGTGATCTTTTATTTTTATTTATTTATTTTTCCTTGTTCTTATTGCTTTGCCTCTAGGATTAGACACCCCTTAGGTGCGTTGATGGCTTATGTCTTGAGTTTTTTTTAAGGTTCCTTTGGTCATTGGTAAGACAAAATGAAATATTAAAAGAATAAAATGAATGAAGTAATGAAATAAGTAGGATAATATGATGATTCATTAGAGTTATTAATCATGTTTGACTTGTATGATAAGATGTGATAGAATCATATTAAAAAGACCAAAATACCCATGAATAATAAGAAGTTTATTTTATGTGGTTAATTATTGATGGAGTTTTATGTAATTTTGATTCCTTTACAAGACGTAATGAAAAAAAACTAGGGGCCCTAATGAATGATTTTGGTGTAATGAGCCATTATTACTAATGAATCATTACATGTTATAAATGTAAACAAACAAAATTTGTTCATTACACCGTACTTGTCTTTCCATTCCTACGTTGATTACGGTATACTTACTGTATTTTGTGGTGGGTTTGGTGGTTTTCATTTTTTTTGCTTTTGTCTATGTTTTTCTTTTGCACTTAACGAGCTTTCGCTTGTCTTTTATGTGGTCATTTGTGGCTTTAGGTTATTGTTTGTATGTTCGAATTCGCTTGTTTATAGGTTGTTAGTTTGCTTGTTTACTCGTTTGCTTACCTTTTTGCTCGATTGCTTTTTCGTTTTTTAATTTTTGCTTTTGTCTGCTCATGTGCTTGCAATTGTATTGTATCATAATTTCATTTTATTATATAGAAATTATAATTTACATGGTAGGAGAAAGCAAACGGGCAACAAGATGCGCCACTAGTCCTTTTTGTATAGCAAAAGCAAACTATTATATACAACGTTTGTAGATTTGGGTCTCGAAACATTACTATTCATAACACGTTGTATTCTAGTAAGTAGCCTTAGGTGCAAGGAAACCAAATGTTTCAAACGCGAAAGGAAATAAACACGTGTTGATTTTCAACACATACTTTCTCGTGCTTAGTCACTTTGCACGAGACGACTTTTATAGCAGCCTGACCCACTGTAAAATCCCGACTGCTTAATCCCACGAGAGGAGAAACCCCTGTCAAATCAACGCATGCATGTTTACATCCGACCCATCCAAAAACCAAAATGTCAACGTGTCTCAGTGCGTGTGGATCTTCGACGGGTCGGTCAAGAAATTCATAGGTGCCTCTTTCTTGGTGGAGATCCTGGCACGCCTACATATGTAAAAAAGAACGTCCTTAACAAAATTGTGTCGGTACTTGAATCCCGAAAGTTCCTTAAAATGAACCGCATGTTCTATAAATGAATCCAAACATGCCTTGCGACAAACAGAGCATATCTCATCAACCGAAAATAATGGAATCATAAGGCGATACTTAAGGATAGTGTGGTATTCCACCGGCGACATATGTTGACAGAGACCGTCTATAGGGGTAGCTAGTAGAAAATCTTGAGCATGTGGAGCGCGTAGACACTCGAAACCTGCTTTCTGTCTAACCGTCATGTCAAAGTGGGCTTCCATATTTTTGACCATCTCACTAAAAAGGGCACTCGCCAATGTTTCTTGGGCTTTAGTTGTGGCGGTGTCCTTATTAGCAAAAAAACTAATATTAAACCTTGGAATCGTATCACGAAGACACGCCAAAGTATAAATGTAATCATATGCGACTATCACGTAAGATGTGGTCTTGTAACACCCAAGATTGGACCCACGAGGCCACAAAAGCATAGGAGGAGACCGCTTTTGTCAAGTACAAGCCGAAACCACCAAGACGGATGGGTAAAGAAGCGAGTCTCCACTGCAGGTCACCAAAGAAAGGCCCTCCACAAACCACTATATTCTCGATTGACCAACGCAAAAAAATGTCTCCCCCTCCACGTGTATTGGTTAACAGGTCCTTTAACCAAAAATATTTTAGCAATACCTATACAAGAACGAAGCAAAAGAAGGTCACTTTGCGGGTCTTGTAGTTGTGGAAGAAGACCCGTCAACTCAACAACATTCACGGATCTCCTCATAGTCAATCCACTAATAAAATTTGCATCTCTACTAACATCTCCCCCAAGAAGCTTCACACCCAAAGAAGGCCTTCGAATATCGACCGGGAATAAACCCTCCCGAAGCTTCGTACCATTACAAGAGGGCCAAAATATCTATGTTTTCTGGATATTAAGTTCAAGACCTAAACCTGGACCAGTCGCCTTTATAATGTCTAACACCTTGGATACCTCTTCTGCATCTCCAATAACGGTTCCATCATCAAGATCCTAAGAATGAAGAAGAAGCTTGTAACTGTCTCTAATCTTATGTACTAGCAGATGCAATATAAGAGCAAAAAGAAGAGGCCCCAATGGGTCACTTTGCTGCACACCCGTGGCATACCAAATATGTGTGTGTCTTATATACAACCTCGCTGCCTGACCATATTGTATTTGTTTTCTCTTGTTTCCTTTCCTTTTAAAGTTTCATATTTCGTTTGCCCCTTGTTTCTTTGATTTGTTTCTTAGATGAAGTTACTGTATTGCTTGTATGCTTGTTTATCGTCTTATGTTTATGTCTCTTTCCTTGGTTTTTTCCTCCTCTCGTCTCTTTTCTTTGAGCATCACCCGTTTGCAAATGTACACTAGAGGTATCTCGGAAGCAGTCTTTTTATTTTTGAGTTTATCCCATACGTATGGGGAGGATCTGCCTACACTTCACCTCCCCCACATAATATCTAATATCATGCTTCGGAAAGATTGAATATTTTGTTGTTGTTTTTGATGTTACCACAAACTAGGGGTGAGCAAAACCGACCGACAACCAAAAACCGACACAAACCGACTGAAACGGAAACCGACCGAAACAAACCAACCAATTTCGGGTCGGGATTCGGGATGGGTTTTTCATGATTTCGGGACTCGGTTCGGGTCGGGGTTTCGGGATTAATTCGGGATCTCACAGAGAAAACCATACAAATCGGGAGTAACTCGGGCCTAACTCGGTTCGGTTCGGGACTCGGGCCTAACTCGAGCCGAGAATCGTTTTGAGTTTTTCATGATTTCGGTTTCGGGATAAGTCAGGATCGGATCGGGACGGGTCGGTTTCGTCCCGATGCTCACCACTACCACAAACAAATATTTCTTGACCAAAATACCTTATAAATTTTGGTTAATTGCAAATAAAAGCATTAAATTTGCCACTTTTTGTCATTGTATTAGATTAATTTTCTTTTTTGCAATTATATGTAGTCTACTTTAGAAAACGTGTTATTGTGTGTATTTAGTGACCATTATATCTTTACTTTTCTACTGTCATATTGGTTTATTGTGACAATATTAGTGTCGTGTATTTATCCACTAACCCTGTTCAGCATCAACGTCCTAAGCATATAGAGATCGATATACATTTCCTTCGTGATTTTGTGGCTTCATGACAAGTTCGTATTATTCATGTACCTTCACGGTTTCAGTATGCAGATGTCTTCACTAAGGGCCTCCCAGAGTTTCGCTCCAGTTTGAATGTTCGAAAACTCCCGCTCCAACTGCGGGGGTGTATAAGAGTATTATGTTATCAGCTTATTGGTATGTTTATTGTTGTTATGGGTTTAGCCCACTTAGTTATCTTCTTATCCAAGATATGTAAAATATATATGTTGGTTTAATAATAATAAACGATTCATGAGATTTTACCAATTCTAATAAAAACTGCATTTTCTTCTTATAACCATTTGTTTTTTTTGACTAAAAAACAAAATAAATTAAAAAAGAATATGGTTGAAGCACCCAATATTTATAAAATAATATTCACAAAATAATGTTGACAATGTATGATTGGTGTTTTTTTATTATTAAACTAGTTATGTATAAGTAATATCATTTTGTGGATATTCTTTTCTAAACATTTTATGGTTCTAGCCAAACTTATTTATAGTGCGTTTGATTATACGTAAGATGACTTGAGATCAATGTATACTCATATTTATCATAAACCCGATTAATCAATCAATTTACTCATTTAAAAAAAATCTGTTTTCCGCCTCTTTTTAAAAAATGAAATATCTTATAAACGATAAATTGTCAAGCGATATAAAATACACTATTGCAACGAGAACTAAATCATATTTTTATAGAGAGACACACGTATAAACTTTTGACGAACTTTTTTTTTTGTCTGAGAAATCGTATATGATTTGTATCACGAATCATATATGATTCGGAAAATCATATCAGAAAATCATATATGATTCGTGTGATACGAATCATATAAGATTCATGATACGAATCATATAAACAGTTACGCGAAATTATAATAGGAAGATACTTTAATTCTCGTAGCGATGATATGTTTTGTTTTGCGTAATAATTAACGGGGTGTAAAATATTTAACTTTTTAAAAAAATGATAAAAGTATATATTTTTTTAGTGGATAACTATGACTGATCGAGTAAATGATACAAAACTGTGTATACATTGACTATATGAGAATGAATTTGAATTTAGATTTTGTCTTAGAAGAGAGAATATTATTATTATTTAAATATATATTCATGTAAATAAGTTAAGTATAACATAAAATAATAATTTTTTTTTTACCAAAAACTGTAGATAAAGACAAAAAATAAGGTGATTTTCTGGCTAGCTAAATTTAGAGAAAAAAAAGGGGCTGTTATAAGCGAAACTCTATAAATAGGGTAGGATAGGGAATTTAAGCATCATGCTCATGCCCTGACGTGACGTGCCGTGCCCGTGCATAACAAACGATGTATTCACATGTCTTTTGAGAGAGGAAGGTACTATGGCGAGGGGTACTTTGTCGCGCTGATGTGGCCTCTCGTCGTGCCTTGTCGCCACACCCACTCCATTTTGCCGAGAAGGTTTCGGTTTTGCGAAATGTTGACGACGAGAGTTTAGTGGAGGATATAGCCGTTGGTGTATAACGGTAAGAAATTTTATTAATTAAAATTCTTTTATATATATAATCCTAATTTTCTTATTTTTAACACATACACACAACTAAAATCTCTCTTCAAACAATAAACCTTAAACAAAAAATGAATAACGAATGGTCCGGTGAACAAGATATGGACGATTTAGATTACATAACCAGCTTGAAGAAGAAGAAGCACAAGAAGAAGCTGAGGCCATACGAAGGCGTAGATACATTAATCGTCAACGTGACATCGCCGAAGCACGTTTGATGGAAGATTACTTCGGCCCGTATCCAAAGTATCACGAGGAGTATTTCCAGAAGCGGTATCGAATGCGACATTCTCTTTTCTTAGAGATTGTTCAAGGTATTAAAAATTACAATCAATCAAATAATCCTCTGCCCAAACACTTTTACTTTTTTACTAGCCGCGTTGATTCAACGGGTTTAAAAAGTGTTAGTGTAATTATGAAATGCACATCTGCCATACGCCAATTGGCGTACGGTATACTGTCAGATTCATTAGATGAATACTTGCAAATGGGTGCACATTGCGTATGCGATTGTCTTGATTACTTTATGATGTGCGTAATGGATTTGTTTCAACCCGAATTTTTAAGAAAACCTACACCAGCTGATATTCAAAAGATATATGCCGCTCATAATACGATTCATGGGTTTCCCAGGATGCTTGGTAGTATAGATGGTATGCACTGGGAATGGATTAATTGTCCGAGATCATGGCACGACCAATCTTGTAGAGGGGATAAAAAATGCCCAACCATAATACTAGAGGCTACTACATCATACGATATGTGGATTTGGCATGCATTTTTCGGGGTTGCAGGTTCAAATAATGATATTACCGTTCTCAATCATTCACCCTTATTTGCTGATCTTTTGGATGAGAATGAACCCGAGGCCGCGTATGTTGTAAACGGGCAAACTTTTCATAGAGGGTACTAACTTGTAGACGAGATTTACCCACAATGGTCAGCTATTGTGAAATCATTTAGTATTGCACGCGATGAAAAAACACCTTTTTTCAAACGCCGTCAAGAAGGTGCCCGAAAGGATATTGAAAGGGCATTTGGTGTCTTACAAGGGAGATGGCGTATTATTGCTCAGCCAGCGCGTCAATTTACTATGAACAAGTTACGTAGAATCATGTACACCTGCATCATATTGCACAACATGATTTTGAAAAATCAAGGGGGTGCGATATCCGAAGCTGCAGAAATGTATGTTTGTCCACAGACAAATATATTAAGGACATGGGTCGAGCGTTGTGCAATACGTCAAAGACAACATAAAGAACTTCGTGATAAGCCGACACATTTAAGGCTTCAACATTGTCTTATTGACCATATTTGGGAGCATCGTCAACCCAAAATGAGTAGTTTATATTAACTGTTGTGTTTTTTAATTTATTTTTTTCGTATCATATTTTTTTTAATCCGTATTTGTAATTTTTATTTCCGTATTTGTAATGTTTTATTTGAGTGAAATAATTTTTAATTTGTGTGAAAAAGAAAAAAAGTAAAATAAAAGATAGTGGTGGGGCTCAAATGAAGAGGGGTTGGGTGTGTTGTGAGTAAAAGGGTATTTTTGTTAGTTGTGTTGGTGTGATATGACGCTAATTTGGCAGGTGACTAGGCAAAATTTTGAAAAGTACCTTAATTGTGATACCCTTATCTTTGAGTCTAAGGGTGCGTTTGGTTTGTTGTTATCAATCACAATGGGTATGAGTTTCGGAATGATATGGAATGACAATGGATATGATTAAATGTATCATTTTCAATAATATTGTTTGGTTCTATGAATATATTTTGTTTTGAGAGAGAAGGAATGATTGAGCCATAGATGACTGAAATAAGTGTTATGAAGTATAGAAAATAACTTGTTTTGACACCGAAATATGAAAGTTTCATATTTTAACCAAACACTTGCAATCAAATCCATTACCATTCCCCCATTCCCATTTTCACCTACCAAACACACCCTAAATCTCTCCAACCCACTTGCCAAACGGACGTTTATATATACTTCACTCATCTTAAATTTGGTCATTATTTTAAAAATTCTTGTCTCATATTAAAAATAAATAAAAAGTTTTATAGTCTATTTTATTACTTTTAAATGAAATTATTATTATGAAAATTTTAAGAATAAGTTTTAATTTTTTTAAGAGTTTATGTTTATTTCAATCATAGTAAAAATTTAGTTTGTATCTAAATGATATGAAAGGGTCCTAAATCTTATACCTCTTCAAAATCATAATAATTAAATGCATGTGTTATATGAAAGAATGATAAACCTTTAAAGTTTTTATACCAATGTGAAGGTGGCATACAAATTTAATTCTTAAACTTTTAGAAAATTTCATCATAGTCAAGGTTGTAAATAACATAAACAGTAGTAGAACGGTATTGCCAAGTTTCAAGATACAGAAGATATAGCGGGAAGCTACAACGTTTTTAAAACGTGATATATAGCGACACAAAATATTTATAAATTAATATTATAGCGAGTTTATGAAAATGTTATATATAAGAAATTAAACTTTTAATTAATAACTTATTATGCAAAATGAAACAAGAATTTAATTTAAATATAAAACAAAATAGGCTTGTAAATAGTCCAAAACTATTAAACAAGCCTAATTCCTACAAAATCGCCTTGTAAATATACAAAAATATTTAAAAAAAAGCGTCACGCTACGCGTTAGCATGCTATATCACGCTTTATTCCGCTTTTTAACATGCTAGGTCTATAGATGACGCCTTAATTTGTTTCGTAACGTGGAGGTCACGCTTCACGCTATAGCGCTACAACGCGCGTTATAACGCGTTATTTAGCACCATGATCATAGTAGATGCCATTACAAAATTTAAACAAAATTTTAATTAATTACTAAAAGTAAAATTGTCATTGTGACAAAAAGCAATAAAAAAAAGATTGTAATAAATATATTTTAGGGAAAATTTCATATATACCCAATAAAACTTTATAAATTACATATATACCCATAATACAAGTTTTTGATACACAATGTACAATACTATTAAAGCATATTTTGAGTAAATATATAAATATGGATGTTTTGTTGAAGACATATGTAAATGTCCTTATATTTTTTTTATGTTTTGACAATAATATTGAAACGAAGTGACTAGTAAGGTGAAAAATGCAGGTTCTCTCATTCCTATTTTGGTGCGATCTTTTTGCAAAAGAAAATAGTGTGTGTAACCAACTGCTCTAGAGCAGTTGACTACCTGGGCTCATCGTGGGAAGTCGTGAGTTCTAAGGGTTTCCCCTAGTGGTTCGGGTCCCGGGGCTTGCCTGTTATGGATGGTATAATTCGGGGGTCGGATTTCAATGAGATTGAGGTGCCGTTCTAAAAAAAAAAAAAATTAAAAAAAAAAAATAATAATAAATATAAAAAAAAAAAAAATAGTGTGTGTTCACTTTGTGAATTTCTTTAATTTTTTTTGTTTCGTTTTTTGCAAGGAAAAAAAAGTCGCGCAAATAGTATGGTCTAGCAAGAAACATACGTATCCATTTTTGAACACGTGTCAAGATATCTATAAAGCCGCATGTTCTGGTAGACACAATATTTGGAATGTATCCTTTCACTACAATGCGAATGCAATATCAAAGAGATGACAATGTCTTAAGGTTGTCAGGAACTCAGGATCCCGGCCGATCACTACTAGTAGGATCATAGTTTAAGCAGGGTTGGTCTAGGATTGTAGGAATGCACGCGGGACTATAAAATCGTAAACGATCCAATCCTACCCAAAAAAAAATGTATGGTTTTTATGTCAATTCAAACATGATTGGTGTAAGATCGTAATGCGATCGTAGGATCACACGTAAGATCTTAAGATCATACACGATCCGATTTTACTAGAAGCTCATGCTTTCTACTGTTTTTCTTTCTACTTTAGATCTAGTCACATTAATTTAACGATTGAAATTTGAACTTAATGGATGAGTTGCATTATTGCTATATGTTTAGTACATTTTCAAGATCCCGGCCTTGAAAGGAAAAAAAACCGAACTTATGTAAGATTTCAATCCTAACAACCTTAAAACCTTTTCTAAACCTTACAATTGCTTAAAACCTTTTCTAAAAAGAAAAAGCAGAGCTAGAACAATAAGTCGGTAGAAGAATATGACATGAACATAACTGTATTCAACCGCAATAAGTTATTGCCAATAATTGTCACTACACATAGCTTAATTAAACTAATCACACGAATAAGACATCCAACTTACCTAACCAATGTTTTTATAATACTCTAATCAATTGTCAAATGGTCCTACTAGCAAAAGGTTTTTGTTTGGTCTTCCATTATATATGTTGTCCACCACAAAACATAACTTAAAATACAACTTGTTACAACATGATTACATCTTATAATTTAAACTTATTGACTTATTGTAGTTTTATGATTATCATGAATGTGAAAAGAATTATCTTGAATTGGAGTTTACAAAAAAAAAAAACATTGCATTTAGTCCTAAAACCCCAAAAAGGTGTAACATTCTATTGCAAGTGAACTTATTAGTCATGTTTAAGATTATGCAAAACTTCTTAAAAGTATGAGTAAAGGAAAGATATATGAAAAACTTATTAGTACCTTCTGAAGGATCTTTAGTTCTTCATAAGCATTCCACTTCATTTTCTTAATTGCATAATGTTTCCCATCCATATAACCTTTGAAAACAGACCCTTGGATCACACATCTTTCATCAAAACCATCTGTTGCTTCATTCAACTCTTCAATTCTATAAACTTTATACTTATCTAAACAATCTGAAACATCAGCCATCAAACTAACTTCCCTTTCATAATTTATTTTCCTACTTTTATCAATATTCAAGTCCTTTCCAACCCTTTTCTTCCATAATGACTCTCTATATGCCCAAAAACCACACATCAAAATCAATAATAGACCACAAACTCCAAGTCCAATTCCTAAACCTATAACTTTTCCTTTCTTTTCACTCTTTTCGCCTCGCGGAACAGTGATAGGAGCAGGCTGTGTGAGTTCAGGAAGGCGCGAAACAGGCACGAAAATCGCGTCCAAAGGGCGAATATTATCACCATTTACATCTATTATGCCCTTTGTGGTTGAACCAAACCTTGATGCAATAGAAGATATGTTGTCAAATGGTTGAAAAACATACGAAATGAGATAATTCACTTGATTCTGGATTTGTGTTTGTGTTGGGCACTTGCAAAAGATTGGAAAGATTACTTCTTGACCTATTTGAAGGTTTATAGGGACAAGGGTAGGATTAACAATTTCCACTGATTGGTAAGTTGTGAGGTTATGATACAAGGAGGTTGCTACATGATAAAAAGTATCACCTGACTTAATCGTGTAGTTAAGCTTAGCATAAGAGATGTTTGTAGTGGTGTTGACCTTGTTGCATGCACAAGTGAGTGGAATAAAGAGTGGTTGATTAGGAACAAGAGGTGAAGTTAGAGATGTTAAGTTGCTCGGTTTCGCAATCATGGGACGGCTTACGGAGAAAAGATCGCTTATTGAGGCTAAGTCGAGTTGGTCCGGACCCATGGCAGTAAAGAAGGCATAGGTTTGGCATGAGGGTGTGGTTTGGTTAAAATTGCAACCGTAGCCTGAGGTGTTTGGAAGTAGTATTTGTGAGGATGAAATTTGAAAGAAGAAATGAAGGTGCAAAAGGAAGAAAAGTAATACTACTAGTTTCATTGTATTTTGGTTTATGAATTGGTGGTGGTGGTGTTGTTCTAAGAACGGTGGCTATCAACTTGATTGAGAGCATCAAATTCAAGTCACTCGAAGTCTAGTCAAAGTTAGTGGGTGCCACAAAGGAAATTGTTAAATCTTGATGGCCCGTAATGCTAAAGTCCACATACAGTAATTATGATGAACCAAGATGGCCCGTAATGTAAAAAGTTCATATTGTCGAGATATACGATCATTTAGTTATCAAAAATACGTGAACTTATCGAGAGCACACACTCAATACATAAAACACATTTTTATTAATACATTTATTTATTTATTATTAAACGTTTAAGAAGAACTTCACTATTTATTTAATTAACGGTGATTAAATTAATTACGAGCTTTAATTAATTTATCGTGAATGTGTTTAATAAAATTGATCGGACTAAAAAATCACTTCTAGAAACCTTAAGGCCATAGTTGGCCGATTTTTTGTATAAGGTGTTCTAGAAAGATTTTGTTTGCTAAATAATTACTATAATTAAGGTTTTCTTGAAGTAGGGAACAAGTTTTCTAAGGAGGTTGAACCAGAAACCGGAAAGGTGACCGGTCCGTTGTAAAGCGGGTTTATGCTGTAGTTTCGACCGGATTAAACCGCCCGGTTCTGCTTGACCCGGTTCGAACCGCCGGACCGGAAACCGACGGGTTCAACTCATATGAAAGAAAATAGGAGATTGATTTTAGCTAGGTTGATTTGACAGTAGATAAGCCATGTATCGATTTTATTCCGGTTTTTTAAATGTCTGAGTGATGATGATAGAGAATAAGAATCTATCATTTATGAGTTGAAACCGGAAAAGGAAAAAGAAAAGGTTAGATCTGAGTTTTAGTTTCTTGATAAAGAAAGGGAGATGATGGGGAAAAGGAAAAGGTTGTCTTGAGAATGATGACTACACTGATTATGATTTATGTGGCTATATTTATAAAGAAGGGAGTGATTTATGTGGCAGTATTTCTGTTGGTCTTATAATGCAACTCGATGTCTCGATTCGAGACTAAAAATATGAGGTCAGTAGACTAAAATTACCTGAAGTTGTTCACTTTTAATAAGAATGATTATTTATTAAATATACAACATGTTATTTAGGTCTTAAATGTGAAATATCAAATTAGTAACATGATGTACTCAGTGTATTATTTCTTATAAACCGGCGGTTTAACCGGTTGACCCCGTAACCCGATGAACCGGTTATTTTTTCGGGTCAGTTATAAAACCGGGTTTTAAAACATTGATATAAACACCCTCAAACTCTTCATAAAATTTGACCCCCCCCCCCCTTTTCTTTGTGTTGATCGCCGGCCAAAAGAAATCAAAGAAAATAAATTCCCTCAAAACCCTAAAATCACCTAAAGTGTAAACCTTTTCAAGACCGACTACCTTTTGGTACTCATTGTGAAGTTTCTAAGCCTTTAACTAAATCCTTGATCCTCGTGTCAAGGTTTTGGTTGTTTGTTTCCCCTTGTGGTTCGTCGCATCTTCAACCCTTAACTAGGGTTTCAGGTGATTTTTCCAAATATCTTGTAACGCTTTATAAACCGATCCTTACGCATTCCTAATTAGAATTTTGGATCTAGGGTTTCTAGTTACACGATAATTGAAGTGAAGTTACTACTAGCATCGTAGTTATTGTTCGGTTGATGTGTCGTGTGAGCAAACGATAGAGACGATTATTTAACTGTTAAGTTCAAGTTCAAGATCAAGACTCATTAATTGATTTATTCAATTAATTGAAGGTTGGTTTTAAATTATTTTTATTATGTTATTAATTGTGTATGCTACACTAGATACATTCCGATGCGTACTCGTAGTTAATGATTTAACTAGTTCTTAAATCCCAACAGTGGTATCACGAGTCAATTCGTATGGCATTCACGGGTTATACATAGAATAAACACGCTTGATCCGCTTAAAACCTCTTTTATTTATGTTTCTATGGCAATAACATGCATTCTTTACATAAAGTTTTAATCTTGATCTAGATAATGATTAAAAGTGGGTAGGTTTAATTGAATTGGTTAATAAATTACGAGTGTTTTTATTATCCGTCAAAGACTTTAGCATATCATTTTTGTGATTCATGCGAGTCATCAAGTACCTTGCTCAAAAACTTGATGAGGGTCTTTGGTCCTCAATTTGGGGAAGACTCATTCGAGACTTGGATCTTATATGTTACTACTTTCATATAGAGTATGTCTTCATCTTCTACCCCTTTCTAGTATGTTTTTATGTGCTTATTTGTTTTTCATTATGATTTGCAAAACGTAATAATACAAGGTTCTAGGAATCATAAAAACGGATCTCTACTTATATCGAAGCTAGCTTTAAAAGTATGTCATATTATCCACTTTCTTTTTCTTGCGAATCAGCTAGTGTCATTTGTTAAAACTTGTTTTCTGAACAAAAAATGTAATATTGACATAAGATCTATGAAACTTGTTTTTATTATAATCTAATTGTTTTGCGAAATCATATTGCCACTCGAGTTGGGCTTACATAACGTAATGATGACTTATAAACTATCTTCTCAACGATGTGATTTGAAAAATTAATTTGTTTATAATACTTAAAATTACAACACCGTTTTGTGTTTTACTAATGATGGACTTACTATTTCACTACGTGTTCTAGTCAAGCTATTTAGGGTTTGGATGATCTTTAACGCTTTTCCACGTCATATAGATGTTTCGGCATTTATATGATAATTATCCCAAGCACTTGCGCCTTCGGGCGCATGAAGAGTGGGATATAGGGTTTGATGATTCTTTAATGCTTTCCCGCGGTAAACACGCCTAAAACAAAAGTTAATAAAAGGTTTCTCTTAACTTGTGCTAAAAACATGATTGCATGCATCTTTTTACACGATTTTGACATTTGTTTTCTAAACTTATGTGATACCTATTTGAATTTTTAAGTCTATGTCATCCAATCTAAAAGCACTTATCGTTTTTTTTTCATCTGGTTAGACCTAGGGCGAATTACATACCTGAGGTAATTTTTGTCATAGGCTGGGTCTTTGCCAATTATTGCATGCTTTACATTTGTACGACTTAAGTCGAGTTTCCGGTCAGATTTGGAACCGAGGCATAAGATGAGATGAAACATAATCATGATTTTATTGAATGTAAAATAAGTTTGTTTAAGATGTTCATTTGTACTCGAAACAGTTGTGAGAACATCCCGTTCAAACACTCTACAACGATAAACTTCATGAATCGTCTCATAAAACTAAGAGTTAAACTTGTAATGCAATTAATGCTCGACGTTTACCTCTTTCCATACTTATTATTAGTTGGTCAGACCTCTAATATTAAGTAGGAGTGCAAGAAAGGATCTTAATCTCATAAATGATTAATTAGGTAGTTAATTCTTTTGAGAATGCAATTATCCAAAATACTAATCGTTTGAACTTTTATTATGTAGGTGAATAACTCTACCTCTTGCTTAAACAGTTTGGTTGTTAAGTCATTTCTTGAGAAAATGAAGTTGACTAAAAGTAACTTTGCCGATTGGTATCCTACTCTTAGGATATCGCTCGACACTGACGATTTGGTTAAATACCTTGAGCAACCTATTCATGATCTCCTGTTTCTCCCTCCTCGCTACGAGGGCCCTGAACCAAACATAGATGATCATGGCATGTAGGTTAAAAGGTCTAGGGAAATTACTGGCCTTATGCTTATGACTATGTCCGCGAACTCCATAAACTTCTAGAGGGTCATGGTGCATAGTCAATGATGGAGGAGTTGAAGACTATGCTCACTGAAAAAGCAGATCAAGAACTCCTTGATGTTGCACGTGCCTTTCCTACGTCTAAACATGAGGAAGGTCAATCTGTGAGCTCCTATGTCTTAAAGATGAACGGCTACATAGAGAATTTGGAACGTCTCAGTCACCCCGTATCAACTAAACTTGCAGTCAGCCTAATTTTGGTCTCACTAAACAAGGATTATGATAGGGGCGTGCATGATTATAATATGCATGGCATGGGGAAGACAATACTTAAGTTGCATGCCATGCTAAAGCTACATGAGAAACGTTACCAAAGAAGGTTGCACCTACTAACGATACCATTAATGCTATTAGGATAGGAAGGATCCAAATGGCTAATAAGGCTAAACCGTCTAATGCTGCGAAGGGTAAGAATCAAGGCAAAAGGAAGAAAGTAGCAAACTTTACTCCTAGAGCTAAGATTCCCCTCCACCAAATAGAGAGAATCATGCTAAGGACGCCACTTGTCACCAATGCGCTGACATTGGTCATTGGAAGAAAAACTATCCACAGTATCTCACTGAGTTGTGGAAGAAGAAGAAGTTATCTCAAGAAGCTAGCACTTTAGGTATCTTGAACTTTATAATTTTCCTAATAAATCCTGGGTTTATGACACTGGTAGTGGTACTTACATCTGTAATACTACTCAGGGTCTAAGGATAAGTAGGAAGCTAAAGCCAGGAGCTTTGAATCTGTACGTGGGCAATGGTCATCGTGCAGCTGTTAAAGCCATTGGAGTATCAATTATTTCTTCCTAGCGGACTAGTTGTTATTTTAAATAATTGTCATTATGCACATTCTATTTGTAGAGGGATTGTTCTAGTTTTTCGTTTGTATGACAATGGTTTTGTTAATCGTTTTGAGAATAATTCAAGTATTTCAGTTTCTAAAGATAATATGTTTTATTTTAGTGCTATTCCTCGTGATGGTATATTTGAAATTGATATGTGTGATTCTAATGCAAACAATAGTTCTATGTATGCTGTAAGTAACAAAATGGCCAAATCTAATTTGGACTCTACATTGTTATGGCATTGTCGCCTTGGCCACATAAGCAAAAAGTGCATTAAGAAATTACAAATTGGTGGATTGCTTAAGTCAAACGATGATTATTCTTTTGACAAGTGTGTTTCATGTTTATCTGGTAAGATGGCACGTAAACCTTATTCACATCAAGTGGAGAAGGCTAAAGATCTGCTTGGGCTTATACACACCGATGTATGCGGCCCATTCAAAACCGTGTCAAGACAAGGTGCAAGCTACTTCGTCACCTTCACTGACGACTTTATTCGTTATGGTTATGTTTACTTGCTTAAGTATAAACACAAAGTGTTTGAAACATTTAAAGTGTTTCAAAAGGAAGTAGAAAATCAACTCAGTAAAACCATAAAGTCACTACGTTCTGATCATGGAGGTGAATTTATGAGTTATGAGTTTTTGGATCATCTTAAGGAGCATGGTATTATTGCCCATAGAGCTCCTCCATATACACCACAACATAATGGTGTGTCTGAGAGGAGAAATAGAACCCTACTGGATATGTTTCGCTCCATGATGGCACAAACAACTCTTCCAAAGTCATTTTGGGATTATAATCTTGACTCTGTTGCACGCATTCTCAATATGGTTCCAACTAAGAAGGTTTAAAAGACTCCATAAAAAGTATGGAAAGGGAAAGTCCCTAAGTTGTCTTACATAAAGTTCTGGGGATGTGATGATCTTGTTAAGCGTGATACGCTTAATAAACCTGACAAACTTGAACCCAGATCGGTTAAGTGTGTAACACCCCCACTTGGATAAGTGGACCGTTACATTTATTTATAGCGACTCATCAAATCATGCAAGGTAAATGTCTTAAAAACATTAACTGACCATGAAGGAAATATCGGAATCAAACATCGGTAGTCCAAACATAAGATCAAAACATAAATAATTAAGTACTGAAAGGAAGGACTAAACAATGTCCAAACAAGCAAAGTAATGTATGAAGTGCATAAAGTAAAGAAGTTTGGATAGCTTCCATCCAAATTCACATACTCTCTCAGAATCCTAAGAGCGTCCCTGTGTACCTACCGTTTGGAACATGAAAGGAAAACTATGGCTGAGAATAACGCCCAGTGAACGGATATAAAGCATGATAAGAAATACTGGAAAGAAAAAGATAACAAAAACTGAAGCTATAAGACTAATATGTAAAGCGCACCAGAAAAATGTGTATGTTCTAAAAAGTTTGATTTATAATTTGTAAAGCTGAATTATTATCTGTTAAATCTGAAAACATGCATTTACTATATTTTAAGTGCCAAGAGCTTATATAGGTCATGTGATGTAACAACGTGTGGCAATCCGTCAATTTGAGGTCGTTATTTTATTCTCAAGTATTATTTATAATCATTATTTTATTATTAGTTTATGAACTCACTCATTTTTGGGAAGAAATTTGGGTTTACGTCTTAAAGTAGCATCGTCTACGTCTAAACCGGAAAGCTCTACGTTACGTGTTTACGTTCACGTACTCCGTGTTTGTGACAGTCCGACATGTCAGGTAGTAAATTTATTCTCGTATATTATTTTGAAATTTTATTTTATGTGGGTTGATGAAAACACAAATTTACGAGAAGAAATTAGGACTTACGTGCATAATTTAACGTCTTTTACGTTTATACCGGAAACCCTAGGTTTACGTATTTACGCTTTTGTGCTCCGTTTTTGATGAAATTTTTTTTATTAGAATCGTTTTGTGCCGTAGATTCATAATTTATAAAAATGTTTCTCGTAAGTCGACCCGAGGGCACGTAAATCGAGGAAATTAGAATCGAGGAGTACCCGTAAATTAATAGGGGATGAAACAAGTTACATTTGTCCCACCCCCTCACTATGGGTGGCCACAACAAGACACCACACCCCCTTTGTTGTCAAAAATATACTAAGTGTAGGACACTTGTCTTAATACATGCATTTGCAAAACCATTCAATCTCAAAAGCCACTAACTTTTCTTCACACTTCTCACACACACATGCAAGTTAGCAAAAACTTTTCTCCCACTCTCTCTTGCCTCTCTTGTGTCGTCCATAAACACCCGTATATCATAATCATCATAAAATTTTGACCATAAACATCATCTATAATTCACATATGTTGATAACAACTTGAAAAGATGAAGATTGGAGGTGATTATAACATGTAAAAAGTAGTTTTATGGAGGTTTAGGGCTGATTTTCAAGAAGTGTTCATACCATTGGTGGTCTCAAAAAGTGGTCTTGCTAAGATCACAAGATTTGGTGACAAGATCAAGCCTTGTTCATCAAAAATCTCATCTTTTCATCACAAATTGGTTGGTATAGAGATTGTTCTTTCCATCACCCTATTATTTTTGTAAAAGTTCTTGTCTATTTATTTCCAAATGTATATTTAATAGATCTATGAATGATGATCAAGTGATTGCATGGGGATTTTATGTCATTAGATCAAGCTAACAAGGCTAAATCTAGAAGTAAAACATGATGAAATCTTAACTAAATAAATAGGCTGTTATAAACAGTAGGATTCAATATTTTTGGTTGATCAAATGGATTATATTATTTTATATAATGATAGATAATTGATTTTTACATAAGTGGTGAATTGGTCATATAATGGAATGTTAAAAATGAGCAAGATATGACCAAAACACTTTTGTGATACTAATCTGTCTGGTCTGTTTTGGACGAATTATTAAAAATACTTAGATGCTGTTTGAGCAGGAGCTACAGAAGAGTTATTTGTAGCACATATCATGTAGTTTATACAGTAAAAATTTGGGGTTTCAACTCTTTGTAGAACTCAATATATGATCAAAATGGTGGACTTGAAATTCTATATCAGATTTGACTAAAGTATATATTATTAAAAGAGCACTCAAAGTGAAATACTATATAAAATAAGTATGTATAAGTTAATAAATTGATATAACTAATATAAAATATGTTTATACACTATAATAAGTAAATATTACATTTTATAAAAATATGTAGAATCATATATTCTTAGGATTGTAGATGTGTTTGATTTATCTAAATAAAAGGAGGGAGAAGGAAGAACTAGAGAGAGAAAGTTAGAGAGAGAAAGGAGAGAAGGAGAGAATGAAAGATGTGATTAATGAAAAGTGAAATGAAACAAATGACCAACCCCTCCTAACATGCTAGGAGGGGGTATATATATAGCCCACCCTACATGTGGGCTATATGGGCTATATTGATTACATATTGGATCACGAGCCCAATACTTGAATATATCATTGGAGTGACCGATCCTTTCTAAATATGTAAAAACGTATTTCCAACAATCTCCCCCTAAGGGAGGTCACTCCAAGTTACAATGTCCTAAATAGTCTATAGCTCGTGATCTATGCTAACAATGATGTGACCGAGACTTTCCTTGGAAAAACGTATTTCCAACAATCTCCCCCTAAGGGAGGTCACCCCATTTTACAAAATCTTAAACCTAGCATACTATGCTTGAGTCTTCGATCTTGTTCTTGTGAAATGCAGATGAGATCTTTGACTTTAATCTTGATCATGTTTCCTTGCCTTGACCTTGTGCATTCATCACATGCGAAATTTGTCTCCTCGTGACTTCATGTTCCACATACTTATACCTTTATAAATTCTTGAAAGCTTCAGAGTTTGATACAACGGAAGACTTGACTTTTATACTTTCTTGAATTTATTGAAGTATTAAGTGTATGCAATATAAGCATATGGTGATGACTTATTCTGGATTGTACACCGCAATGCCACCCTCTTGTTATGCTGCATAAGACAGTTAGCAACCAAACATATACACGGATGAAATGACCTTGAACATTTCATTCTAATTCGGTAGCATTTTACCTCCGGTCGGTGAAGACCATTGGACGATATTAAATATCGTAATTGTGGCATGTAGTTTCAATTAAGAACCTCCTTGACAAGATTTCGCGGGTAACCCGTTCTCTTTATTCGACCGTCCAAAGCTGACTGCGAACATAAAGAGTGAATCATTTGGATAAAGTTATCCTCATGATTGAAGCCGTCAATTCATGTTCTTAGAACAAGTTTGATTCATTAATGAATCGCACCATCGTTGCTTTCCAGTTGTCACGAGCTTGATTCGTATAGAATCTTGCAAGTTACCTACCAAGTGCTGTTTGATGTTAACACTAGAAGGATTTCCATGCATCACTATAAATACTCAATAGTATTACTCTGAATGTTCTGTCAAGATCACTGAGATATTGCATAGAGGCCTGGAACGTGTTTAAATTCAATTAAGAATTAAACAACTGTTGTTTTCTAGTTATCACAAGTTTGATTCATAAAGAATCGAACAAGTCACCTACCATGAGCTTTTTGATATTCGCTCAAGAAGGATTTCCATCTTCATTATAAATACTTTCGTATTACTCGGATGTTCAGGCAAGATCATGAAGATTTTGCGTAGGACTATTAAGATCTTTCTTACTTTTCACAGTGTGTGAAGAAGAAAGGAATTATGAAAGTGTGTCCTAATGAGATATTTGATGATCTCAAATGGCTCTAGACTCGATCGTGCATTTTGGATTTTTAGTGATCGGAGGCTGGAGAGGAGTGCCACCATTTCAATACCAATTTATTCGGAGTGAATAAATCAATAGATAATGCATTGTCTCCGTGTGATTAATCAAATATCTTTTAAGAGATATCTGAGTTAGCTAGGATGGGTTGTGCCTTGCATCACTGGGTCCATGATGTCTATCTTCAATATCAAGAATCATTAAAAATGATCTCAATAACATATGAATTGACCCGGTTTCTGCCTAAGGTTGTAAGGAGGGCTACTTTCTTTACATCCTTTATCTTTATAATTCTTTTTCATTCTTCAACCCCTTTAATGCTTACCAATACGTCATAACTAGCACCTTGTTGTGATTGTTCCAGTGCTAACTTAAGTACTTGGTCGACATTCAACTACGTTCACAATCTTTCTCCATCTTTCCTAAGGACTACTATTTCTAGCTATGGAATGTCCTTGGGACGATTCCTCCGGTTCAAGAAGAATCATTGGACTTTAACCTATCCTACCATCCTTATGTCACCACAATCGTCATCGTCGTGAATAGAGATGTTTTGGGTAAGTGTATGTCACCATGAAATCCATTTTGATATCCAAATCCATTCTGTTCCCCTTAACATATGCCACGATATTCGAAAACATTTCGCACATGTCGGGATGAGCCAGCACATTAAGTCAAACCATTAAATTGATTGATCTCATTATTAAATCACATTTTCTCCCTCATATTAAAAATATTAACCCAATCGGTGTTTTTAATATCATTTGATTTAATAACGTTTTAAGAAAATTTAGGAAGAAAAATTCAAATCCAATTATCTTCATGCTTTTCACAAGCTCCCCCTCAAATTAATGAGGGTGTACTTGAAACGTAAATTAAATACCTTTTCAACACAAGTGTAAGGTATTTATCACGTGCAAAGATCATATATGATAATGTATTCACAAGATTAATAATTTACGAGGTTGGACCTGAATGATGGAGAACATCATATGATAGAATCACATGGTTCTTGTTCACGAATATTGGTCGCCTCGTCATGACTGAAGTTATCTCTTGACATCATGTGTACGATTGATATCGTTGTCTTGACACCAATATGTGAACTTGGCATTTTCGACATCAAAGATTTTAAATGTTGGACAATTGCTCCCCCTCAATTGTTGACCCGTGTTCTATCGAAAGAGTTGTAGTCGCTATTTGAGTAGTCGCATCGTCGAGTATGTAGATATCAATTGTAAATTGTTGCGGATTGTGGAGATGATAACTTGATAAAAACAAGATTTTTCTTGTTTTAACAAATAAATGCAATGAAACGTACATATATCCGTGTTAGATTGTGTTATAAAGTAAACACAATCCCTTACATGGTTGTAAAGTAAACCATGCCCGAGAAAATTAATTCCAGTTGTGGAGTCAAAACTTTCCGGTGAAATGCTTGACTTTAATATGAAAAGCGGGTTACTATTGGAAATAATAGCAAGCCATAATTGAGCATGTTTTAAAACATTCGAACTTCTGCTCGAACTTTATTTATAACCCCGTGTCATTATTGAATGACATTTCTATGATCATAAATATTATCGATTCTAGAAGACATGCTCTTTTTGATCAAAACATTTTTGAACACACAATTTTGAAAGATTTAGAAAAATCTTTTGAAAAATTCTTGAAAAATTGTGTTCAACGTTTTGGAAATCAATTACTTGAGCTTAAGATGTTGAATATCTTACAAAACGAGCTCAAGTCCGAGAAGTTGTAAACTTCCCGTTGTTAAGGATAAGTTACCATCGGCGATAAACTTTCCTTTTAACCGAAGAACGAGTTCTAAGCTGACATTTACTTACAAGTCGTTTTCATGAGCTTGAAAAACTTTGAATGTTTTAACGTAAAGCTCATGACCGAGAAAGATGAATTTCTCGTTAAGAAGAAAAGTTATCTTATTTAAAAGATACACGTTACTTTATGAGCTTAAAACTTGGAATGTTTTAATACAAGCTCATGACCGAGAAAAGTTAATTTCTCGTTATGAGGAAAAGTTATCATGAAAGATAAGCTTTCCTAAAATTAAGGTCCGAGTTACAGTCTGATATTTAACTATAAGTCTTTGTGCATGAGCTTAAAAACTTTGAATGATTTTAATATTAGCTCATGCCCGAGAAAAATTAATTTCTCGTTGTAAGGATAAGTTTATCATCGGCGATAAACTTTTCTTTTAATTGAAGAACGAGTTCTAAGCTGACATTTACTTAGAAGTCGTTTTCATGAGCTTGAAAAACTTTTGAATGTTTTAACGTAAAGCTCATGACCGAGAAAGGTGAATTTCTCGTTATGAGGAAAAGTTCTCTTATTTAAAAGATATACTTTCCTTTATGAGCTTAAAACTTGGAATGTTTTAGTACAAGCTCATGATCGAGAAAATTTAATTTCTCGTTACGAGAGTAAGTTATCATTTAAAGATAAACTTCCCTTTATTTGAAGTCTGGGTCATTGTCTGACATTTAACAATGAACCATGTACACGAGCTTAAAACCTTTGAATAATTTTAATAATAGCTCGTGTCTGTGAAAATTTAATTTCTCGTTTTTTGAGGATAAGTTTATCATTGGTGATAAACTTTCCTTTATTTGAAGATCGGGTTTATCGTCTGATATGTAACGATAAGCCATGTACACGAGCTTAAACCCTTTGAATAATTTTAATAATAGCTCGTGTCCGAGAAAATCTAATTTCTCGTTTTTGAGGATAAGTTTATCATCGGCGATAAACTTTCCTTTATTTGAAGATCGGGTTATCGTCTGATATGTAACGATAAGCCATGTACACGAGCTTAAAACGTTTGAATAATTTTAATGTAAGCTCGTGTCCGAGGAAATTTAATTTCTATTTTTGAGGATAAGTCATCATCGAGATGAACTTTCCTGTCTTTTGAGTTCGAGTTACAGACTGTTATGTGACTGTAAGTCATTTATACACGAGTTTAAAACCTTTGAATAGTTTTAATTTTAGCTGGTGTCCGAGAAAAATTAATTTCTCGTTTGTGAGGATAAGTTTATCATCGGCGATAAACTTTCCTTTATTTGAAGTTCGGGTCATCGTCTGACATTTAATGATGAGCCATGTACACGAGCTTAAAACCTTGGAATAGTTTTAAATGTAAGCTCGTGTCCGAGAAAATTTAATTTTTCGTTAATGAGGATAAGTTTATCATCGGCGATAAACTTTTCTTTATTTGAAGAACGGGCCATCGTCTGAAATTTAACGATGAGCCATATACATGAGCTTAAAACCTTTGAATAATTTTATTGATAGCTCGTGTCCGAGAAAATTTAATTTATCGTTTGATAGGATAGGTTTATCATCGGCGATAAACTTTCCTTTATTTTAAGATCAGGTCATCGTCTGACATTTTAACGATGAGCCAAGTACATGAGCTTAAAACCGTTGAATGGTTTAAATGTGAGCTCGTGTCCGAGAAAACTTAATTTCTCGTTTTGAGGGTAAGTTATCGTTGACGAGATAAACTTCCCTTTCTCTAAAGTTCGGGTCACATACTGTTATTTGTCTATAAGCCTGGTGCATGAGCTTAAAAACTTCAAATTTTTTAATTTTAGCTCATGCCCGAGAAAACTTAATTTGTCGTTGTATGGATAAGTTTATCATCGGTGATAAACTTTCCTTTCTTTGATGAACGAGTTACAGTCTGTGATGTGACTATAAGTCCTGAACACTAAGTTTAATTGTGAATCCCCTGAGACACTTGTTTCTCTGATATCAGCTTCTTCAGTAACCAAACTCTGAGAGTGTCCTTAGTTGAACGACATGTAAAGATCGGACCGCTGTGTTCTTGTTGAACGTGGACTTTGGTACCTGCATTCTCATTAGGAGTTTGTATGCTTTTATGTTGGTTAGCGATATCTATCTTAGAACCCTGCGGGGATTCCCAGTTTTCTTTTCTAGTGCCAGAGGTGACATGAGGAGATGATTCACTTGTCCTAGCTGGCAAACGTTTCCTTTTATAGAAAACCTTAAGTTTAGGCTTAAGTGATGTATCATCCTTTTCAATTTCCTCCCTAGTAATCTTTGTAGAATCAGAGACTATCCGAGTTAAAGGGCACTCGTTTCCTACAATAGTGAAAGTTCTACCAGTGGGGCGCCACATTTTACCAATGGGTTTGATTTTAGCAACCCACTAGGATTTAAGTCTAGCACGAGAGTTCGTCTCATTAAGTAATTTCTTGATACAAGAATCATGATTGGCTTTAAAGACACATTTCCTACATGTTTTACAAGTAGCATATTTAATGTCCGAGTAAGATCTAAAATTCCTAGATGATTGATTGATGCTCCTAGGATATGACATGATACAGTTAGCAGTGTTGAGTAAACTAGAAGGCATCTGACTAGGTTTGAAATTCCTATCTCTTACTTGTGTATTTTGCTTAGCTTCCCTCAGACCAAAATTGTGGTGAACGTCATTTGAACAAGTTCGAGACGTGTTCTTTGGACTATGTCTAGGGAGACTAGAGGCAATCATGTTATCAGGTCTTGCAAAAGCTGTTT
This sequence comes from Glebionis coronaria, assembly GCA_025667525.1. NCBI lineage: Eukaryota > Viridiplantae > Streptophyta > Magnoliopsida > Asterales > Asteraceae > Glebionis > Glebionis coronaria. The sequence continues at coordinate 166,571,676 of CM046878.1, read as the reverse complement.
TACTCACATTAGGCCTAGTTGGTGGAGTGACTGGTCTAGAAAGATGAACCAAATCAACTTAGGAGGCAAACCGCGGTCTCGAGGATTGTGGTCGCTCGGATATAAATGCAGTCGGTTGTCTAACGGACTGATTTGTATGCGGTTTCCCCAAGATTGATGGTTTTTCAAGCTTAGTGTCCACACTAGTTCCTTTAGTTTTCCTTAATTCGTTTTTCAACGCAGCTAGAAAAAACATTTTCCTGTACTTGAGCCTTTAAAGTCTCATTTTCCTTGAGCAATTCATCTTGAGATGCCAATTTAGATTCAAGCAACTTAATTTGTTTCAAAAGATTATCCTTTTCAGCTTTAGAATCTAGAACTGTTTGATCTAATTTTCGTTCAAGAACAACGTTTGAATTTTCAAGTTTTTCAAAATATGTTTCAAATTTCTCCGTTTTCTTTGAAAATTCAATTTTGGCATTCACAAGCTCTTTGGATTGCTGAGCTAAAATCGTTTCAATCTCTTGAATCTGGAATCAGAATCAGTTAACAAAATAGTCATAAAGCATTTATCATGATGTACTATAGCATTCTGAACAATCTCTCCCCCATTATGACGCACATCGGATGAATCTAAAGTGGTAAAACTATCACCCTTTTCCATCCCATGTTTGTCATAATTAGGTTCGAGATGCTCAACATGCGGTGATTCATCAGCATAGACATCATATACAACATTACATTGTACCATATGTGTAGACTCTTCATCATAAACGGGTATGGTGTCATCATAAGAGATGTCTGTAACATTCCCTGACGTGTTTCTGATGTCATGCTTAACTATTGATTCCAAGTCCTTGCAATCTTTAGCAGCCTCTATTGCGTCAATCATATGACCATTTTCCTTTTGTATCGTAGATTCTTGCACTCCATTATCATACGCTTGTTGAAGTCGAGATCTTTCATAAATCGAAGACACCGATAACCCGCCTTTCCCAGTCAAAGTGAGTTCATAGCCTCGCACTCTTTTAAATGTTTTATTAAATGTTTTATAAACCCTTGAGGGAGATAACATGCTAGTTTTAATAAAAATAAAACACAAGTTGTCTCGATTGTATGTTTATTGATATGGACCCGATTGATTGAATTACCTAATGAATGATTGAAATGGATTATTATTAGTTAGGTTATGTCACTATAAGTCCCATTAGCATGAATTGTGAACAACCAGGATTTAGTAGACACTTATGCATATAATAGTACTATTTGGGGAAGATCACCCCAGTTCGCGCCTTGACGGTTGATCCCCGTCGTGCCATATTGATTGGTAAGCGAATTTATGTATGAGAGTGGTATAATTAGTGTGATTATTGTGACGACACGCTGTTTTAAATGTGCAAATGAATTCCGGGTTAGCTACCCGATATATATTATAGAAAGGTAACAATGTCATGCGGCTTATAATAATCCGATAATAATAATAATGATAATGGTAATACTGAGGCTGCGGTCTCAGGAATAACGTATGATATGTGATTTGAATTATAATATATTGCCTGACTAGCAATATGGGATCTTATTTATGATTATACCCGTGTTTTGGTTTTACATAACTGTTTCATATAACGGTTTTTATTTTACTGTAAACAACGTTATAAAACGTATTGGATGGTGATTTACGATAATGATTCGTATAAAATGTTTTTGGCCTAAGTTATGATTTATGACAATGATTCGTATCAAATGCTTAAGGCCTATGTTATGATTTTTGATAATGATTCGTATAAAATGTTTTTCGCCTATGTTATGGCCTATGCCAAAGAATTGTACAAAATGTTTTTCGGTGATGATTATATACCGGTTTTATGATTATGGTTATTATTAAACTCTATGAACTCGCTCAGCGTTTCGCTGACTTTTAACATGTTTTATCTCAGGTACTTGAAGGTAATTCTCGGGAAGACGACAAGAATTTATGGCCCACATTTATATAAATATTTCCATTTAAATGTTTTATAAATTTGTAAGATATACTTTGACCTGAGGACCTATGTAATTTGATATTTATGAATGGAAAATACTTTGTTGAATAAACGACGCAATTTTAAAGCGTTGTCTATGATTTGAGTAATGTGTTATCCTGTAACACCAACGACTCTTCCGTTGATTCGAAATGTGAATATTTGGGGGAGTTACACAACGTATGCATGAATACATAGAGGGGTGACCTTGTCATGCTGTAGAGGGATGACGTCTAACTGGTAAGCTGGGTGAAGGGATCAACACCAATGTGAAGGATGTAGAGCACGCACCACATTCACCTGATAGGCTGTAAACTGATAACCTAGGATGCACCCATATGCCCCGCTGATAATACTAATTAATGGCCTAGCTGAAATAAAAGGGACGCTGCGAGAAATCACTCCCTCACAGAGGAGTCATGACACCGGTGCCTCAAGTGTCATGGTTACAGTACCTCCTTAACTAGGTGGAACTGGTCATGCATGTATATAAAGCTCAGGCAATTTAACATAATTATCATGACAATTCATGTATAGTTTATAACATATACTGGAGAAAACATTTGGCTGCAGGCGGGTAATCCTAATCATGCATAGGAAAGGAAGTCCATACCGAAAGACGGGAAACCGTACCTTGTGTCCAGTAACTGACTGCATAGAAAACCGATGAAACTCATACTCCGACTTCACAAAAGCTACATGAATAAAGGACGCGAATGAGTTGTTTGATATCTGTTTACTTTTACTAATTCTTACTGTCCTTACTTGATTTATTATGTTCTTGTATTGTTGTACCGTTCTGTATATAATCTGATAAGTCTGACTGTTGTTAAGTATTTCTGATTAGTGTATTTATGTACTTCTGATTAATGTACTCTCGAATTTTTATACTGTTATACGTAACCTGCTAAAACTAGAAAGTTTCCTAAAATGGAATGTTCTCAAAATAGTTTCATGAATTATTTAAATCATTTAACAAAATCATACGTTTTAATTAATAAAACTTGTCAAATCATTTATAATTTAATTTACAAATTAAATTAATTAAACCTTTATACTTGTTAAATTTTGAAATAAGCTTATTGTAAAATGATTAAATATTATATAAGTAAACCCTTGCTTTTAACTTTTAAACGTGTACCCAAGCCTACCGAGATATTCCTCTCGGTCGCAGTAAAACAAAACAACAACCAACCAACATACACACAACCAGATTAGCGACAGAACTTTTTGTCGCTAAACTATGACCAAAACAGCCTATAGTAGATGCGACAGAATTTTCTATCGCTAATCCTGGGATTTAAAACTCAATCGAACCCCTTGCTATATAATATATTTTTACCGAGAGCCTTAGGGCTCTCGGGTTTCCCCTGACCTCATTATTTTACCCACTGTTTATAGCCAAACACCCCCTGCTGACCCACCGAGACCTTAAGGGTCTCGGTTGCCAGTGAATACAAACAAACTCCCCTGCTGGTCAATCAATTCCCCCGTGTTTGGGGTTTTTCTGATTTGCAGCCGATTACAAGAACCAGCCACCGCACCTTGAATGGTTGCGGCTTGCCCTAATTAAACCACACTGATACTTACTGGTCTCGCTTTCGCGAATCCAAGCCAAAAACCCGACACCCCCTTAGATTAATTCCATGATTACCTCTTAATATTTCCTTGTTCTTGATTTACCCCATGGATCGTGATCATATAAAAGAAAAGGGATGAAAGAAATTACCAATTACGTGATTACAAGCCATGACACACACACACACACACACACACATACAACTATGTTTGTTGATCAAAAACTCGACATTTGCCCCCCTTTTTTTTCTTGTTCATCGGCGGTACACACACCACAACAAAAACCCTAGCTTAATTTTTCTAGTTTGTAAAACATACGTTGCTACACCCTGGTTATTGTTTTAGAATGTGGACTGGGCCTAAGCCCACTTCCTTTCTTTTGTTTTCTTTAAAACCGAGGCCCAATTAATCATATGCATACTTTGTTTCATTTCGCGTTTAATCAATTTAAACGAATAGCTCCTGTTTAATTTTTTGTGTTCACTCATGACGTAAAATATTTATTTTCTGAATAAATAACCTTTTTACGTAATACTTAAATAAATACTCTTATTTATTATTCTAAAATAATTAATTACATAACTTTTAATTTAATTTGAGACTGCGTGTAATTACTGTTCATGGGTTTTAAATGCAGGTTTACAACTCTTCCCCTCAAAAAAATAATTCGTCCTCGAATTAAGGATGCGATAATGTTGCGGTTTACAATTCTCCCTCTCTAAAAGGAAAATTTATCCTTGAATTAAAGGTAAATTAAGCTGGTGAAGTTATAAAAGCTGAAAGGATACATAGGCTGAAAGAACATGAAAGCCGAAAAGACATATAAGCTGAAGCACATACCTGAATCATAACTGGAAGTGAGGATAAGAAGTTCGTATAGAATCCTCCGTTTACCAAGTGGCCTCCCGGATAGAATCCTCCTATAGGGTTAAGATTCATAATTTTTATAAGGGTTTCAAATTACGGATAATGATTTATGTAACTAATAATATTAGTGTTATTAATATTTAATTAATTACGTTATTATGTGGTTTAATGATGATTAAAGGATTTAATTGTGTTTAAAATCGGAACTACAGTCTAGCAGGAGTTTTAAGTCTACTTGTAGATGTCATATCTTGGTCATAAAAAGGAGTTAGATGACGACTTTTTTTTTCAAATTTAAGTTTAGAGAGTTAAATGGCGTTGGTTTCAAGTAAACTAGAGGTATGGAAGTAACTTGTTATGAATTTACAAGATTCGTGATCAGAACTGGGATTTTAAAATTCGAATTTAGGTTTTATGTTTTGAGGGCAAAAATCTTATCAAATGAACTAAGTTTTTCAAGGACATACGGGAACAACTTATTTATGATATATATGAAGTCATTTGTTAATTAGAGAAAAAGTTATAGTGATTAGGTTGGTCGTTCATGGGTAAACATTTGGAAGGTCTAGGCTGACTCAGAAAACTGGAGCTCGTTGTGGTCATAGAATTCTTTGAATTTTTATACAAGGATTTAAGACCTAAAATTTGATTTGGGATATCTAGATACATATGTGAAAACCTGGAAAAATTGGAAAAAATATTGGGCATGGTTAATTTTGGCTTTTGCATTCATTTTGGGCGGGTAAAATTCACGAGTTTTCAAAAAAGTAATGAGGAAAGTTTGGATGTAATATGATAGATATTTGAGTTAAACATTAGGGGTTTGATTTAGAGGAAGGATTTAGAGTTAGTGAGTCCATCATATGAATGTTACAGTATTTGGGTGTCGACCAATGGAAGGTAACATGTTTATTGTTTGTTATGGTTGCTTTGCGAGGACTTGCGTAGTTGTGCTTTCATGTGAGTTTCATAGTCCCTTATCTTTTAAATGATTTTAATCCACTAAGGGATGGAAATGATGCTTGTACAAATATATTCCGTAAAATGTTGTTTAAAGTGTATGGACATCAATGTGCTAGTATGTGACTTGTTTGATATGTGATATTGTGGGAGCGAATGGGTACGCCTACCCTGTGTGATTAATTGTGAAGGATTCGCCTACCTAGTGTTATGATTTGATATGGTACCATGGGAGCGGATGGGTACGCCTACCCAGTGAAATAGTGAATTGGGGAGCGAAGAGACATGTGCCATCTCAGTGTATGTTTATAGAAAATGTTGTTTACATGTAGTAGTTGTTGTCCAAAATGATAAATGATAAAATTTTGATTTGTTAATGAGCACAGCAAGGAACTATTTTTGTGTGTCTCAAACCTATGACTCTCACCAACTTTATGTTGACGTGGTTTAACATCATTTTCAAGTTTACTTAGCGATGATAGAAGCTTTAGAGAGCGGAGGATTAGATAGACCGTAGGCTTGCATTACAGAGTTTATGTTTATTTGTTTATTTGATGTTGTGCACTATATGAGAATATTGAATGTTTATGGCGTTGTCATAACACACCCTATTAATATATGTCATCTTTTTGTTTATTCTCTATTGTGACACCATTGTGTTGTGACGATGTCCATGAAGTTTCACCTCACGTTTCCGCCGAGCCGGGATGTTATAGATTGCTATCAGATCCAATGGTTATAGAGAACTGGGTGTTCGGCCAAGACTATAACCTAGGAACCCTCATATAGATGCATATAGGGACAATGTGCGTATGTGTACATAAATACTTATATTTTTATATGCTCGAACGCTTTAAATTCCTTGTTTGATTCGATATTATCTAATGATATGTATATGTTGGTTTTCTTTATTTATTTGGTACTTAATATAAAGTACATTGTGTTGTATTGATAATACATTTTTCTTCTATTGCTTATTTTGAGTTTTAATATTATTCACAAATCGTTCGATATCGAGAGATGTAGACTGAGAGTTGATTTTATAAGGAATAAGTGATATTTTTACTAAATCTATATTGAGTTATATGATGATTGCTATGTGGTTTATTGGTTGGTTGATTTATGTGCTATATGATGCATGATGCGTTGATGTCAAGAAATATCGTCATAGGAGGAGTACGTGCGTGGAAGGGGACATGTATAATTATGATGGCCAACATAATTATATATGTGCCACAACACAAGTGGACTTACAAGTATGATTACATGGATTGGTGTTGATTCCATGTTGGATGGATTTGAGGGTACGTATACCTATTAATATGTGTGAAGATAGATGGTATGATTCATTTCTACTTATTGATTGTATACTTAGGATGATTTGCTAGCTTGTTTTCATTCAGATATCCAACTCCTGTTTGAGTACATCCTCCTGATTTCCCGATTCACATGTATGTTTTCAAATGATATTGTGGTATTAAGGTCCTTGGAGTATTTTGAAATCACTTTTGAGAAAATGATATCTATTGTTTTGAGTCATACATCTCTTTTGAATGATAAATTAAGAAAATATGTGAAAACGACAATAGAGTTAAAATGAGTTTTCGGTATTTGAAAAAAATGAGATTTAGGTGTCGAAAATATGTTTGAAATAAGATATAACATACATGTAGGATATGTAAATCTTGCTTATGTTTTAGAGAGAGGAAGCGATAGAAAGATGGTGGATTTCACACTTCTAGAGAGAGAAAGTTTAAGAGAACTATGTGTTATTCAAATGAAATCACCACCCTCTCCATCAATGGAGAGGGTTTATATACCAAGCCCATAAGATGGGTTTGGGCTTACATTTGGGCCGGCCATACAAGCATGGACCGGGCTTTTCCTTGTTTAGTTAATTAAAAGATATCAAGACTACGAGCTACAACTTAATATATTGTCGGAGTGACCGAATCTTCTTAAATACGTAAAAACGTATTTCCAACAATCTCCCCCTAAGGGAGGTCACTCCAAACAAGGGCGTCACCCGAGTTACAATAATAAAATAAACCTAGCATACTATGCTTGTCTTGAGCTCCTAGTCTTCGTCTTTCTTTTCTTTTTCTTTTCTGGTGAACATGCTGATGTGATCTTTGATATCAATCTTGAGCATTAATCTCTTGCCTTGATCTTGTGCATCCATCACTTGTGATCTTCGCCTCTTCGTGACCTCACGTCCCACATACTTATACCTTAGTAATTCTTGAAAGCTTCAGAGTTCAATACAGCGGAAGACTTAACTTTTAGGCTTTCTTGAATTAGATGAGATATTAAGTAAATAAAGTATAAGCATGCGGGGAAAACTTCTTCTTGGATCCCGCAACGCCACCGTCTTCAAATGCCGCAACATAAGTAGACACAAACGAAATGGATTTGAACATTTCATTCTAATTCGGTAGCATTTTACCTCCGGTCGGTGAAGACCGTTGGACGATATAAAATATCGTACTTGTGGCAGGTAGATTTAATTAAAAATCTACTTGACAAGATTTCGCGGGTAAACCTGTTCTCTTTACTCGACCGTCCAAAGCTGACTGCGAACGTAAAGAGTGAATCATTTGGATAAAATTATCCGCATGATTGAAGCCGTCAATTCTGATTCCCGGAACAAGTTTGATTCATTAAAGAATCGCACCATCGTTGCTTTCCAGTTGTCACGAGCTTGATTCATATTGAATCTTGCAAGTTACCTACCAAGTGCTGTTTGAGGTTAACACTAGAAGGATTTCCACTCATCACCGTGAACACTAAGGTATCACTCTGAGTGTTCTGGCAAGATCACTAAGATATTGCGTAGAGGCCTGGAACGTGTTTAAATTCAGTTAAGAATTAAACCACTGTTGCTTTCCAGTTATCACAAGTTTGATTCATAAAGAATCGCACAAGTCACCTACCATGAGCTTTTTAATGTTCGCTCAAGAAGTATTTCCATCTTCATTGTAAATACTTTCGTATTACTCGGATGTTCAGGCAAGATCATGAAGATTTTGCGTAGGACTCTTAAAATCATTCTTACTTTTCACAGTGTGTGAAGAAGCAAGGAATTATGGAAGTGTGTCCTAATAAGATATTTGATGATCTCAAATGGCTCTATACTCGATCGTGCACTTTGGATTTTAGTGATCGGAGGCTGGACAGGAGTGCCACCTTTTCAATATCAATATATTCGGAGTGAATAAATCGATAGATAACGTGTTGTCTCCGTGTGATTAAAACAAATACCTTTTGAGAGATATCTGAGTTAGCTGGGATGGGTTGTGCATTGCATCACTGGGTCCATGATGTCTATCTTCAATATCAAGCATCATTAAAAATGATCTCAATAGCATATGTATTGACCCGGTTTCTGCCTAAAGTTGTAAGGAGGGCTTCTTTCTTTACACCCTTTATCTTTACAATTCTTTTTCATTCTTCAACCCCTTCAATGCTTACCAATACGTAATAACTAGCACCTTGTTGTGATTGTTCCAGTGCTAACTTAAGTACTTGGTCGGCATTCAGCTACGTTCACAATCTTTCTCCAACTTTCCTAAGGATGACTATTTCTAGCTATGGAATGTCCTTGGGAAGATTCCTCCGGTTTTGGAAGAATCATAGGACTTAACCTATCCTACCATCCTCATGTCACCACAATCTTCATCGTCGTGAGATAAAAGGGTTTTGGGTAAGTATATGTCACCATGAAATCCATTTTGATATAGCAAATCCATTTTGCTCCCCCTTAACATATGCCACGATATTCGAAAACATTTCGAATATGTCGGGATGAGCCAACACATTAAGTCAAACTATTTGTGATAATATCCCATATTAAATCACATTTTCTCCCCCATATTAAAAATATTAACCCAATCGATGTTTTTAATATCAATTGATTTAATGAAGTTTTAACAAAGGTTTTGGGAAGAAAAATGCAAGTCCATTTTATCTTCATGATATCAAACGTATGAGATATGATACCGATTTGTAACATGATCACATATTCACCATATTAGAAAAGAATTGACAAGGTTGGACCTGATTGATGAGAACATCATATGATAAGATCAAATGGTTCTTGTCAGCATATGTTGGTCGCCTCGTCACTTCTGAAGTCATCTCTTGACACCACATGTACGATTGGTATTGTTGTCTTGACACCAACTTGTGAGCTTGGCACTTTCGGCATCGAAGATTCTGAATGCTTGACAATTGCTCCCCCTTAATTGCTGACCCGTGTTCTATTTTAAGAGCTGTAGTCGTCGTTTGAGTAGTCGCATCGTTGAGTATGTAGATACCCATTGTAGATAGCATGGTTGTAGAGATGATAGCTTCATAAAAACAAGACTTCTCTTGTTTTAACAAATAAATGCACTGAGGCGTACATAGATTTGTGTTAGACCAAGTTATAAAGTAAACTTGATCCCTTAAAAGGTTTTAAAGTAAACCTTGCCCGAGAAAATTAATTCCCGTTGAGAGCCACAACTTTCATAAGAAATACTTGACTTTAATATGAAAACCGGGTTGCAGTCAGAAATAACAACAAGCCATAAGGTCATGTTTTATGAAATATTTACAACTTTTGTACGAACTCTATTTATGGTGCCGTGTCGATATTAATCAACATTTCTAAGGCCGTAAATATTATCGTACCAAAAGACATGCCTTTGAAAAATAAAGTAAAAATATTTTTGGATTTTTATGAATTTTTCAATTTTTATGGTTTTTATATGGTTTTAAATTTTTGTATTTTGCTTTTGTGGATAAAAATATAAACAATATATACAGATGATCACCAAGGATACGGATAATAGTTTTACCACCACTATTCTTTCGCTTCATCTGCCAGTTCCTTTAGAGTCTCAGGCGAGAAAGTTCTCATTCCTAGCTTGTCGGCCAAAAATTCAATTCGAGCGCGATCTAAAGCCTTCGTGAAAATATCCGCCAATTGATACTCAGATCGGACAAAGTAAAGCTCGATTACTCCATTTTCCACTTGCTCCTTGATGAAGTGGTAGCGAATGTCAATATGCTTCGACCGGGAGAATTGAACATTGTTGCAGCATAAGGCAATTGCACTCTTGTGGTCGCAGTACATCAGAATTTTGTTGAAACCTAGACCATAGTCGGTTAATTGCGATCTCATCAAAAGAATAGGAGCACAACAACCGGACATAGCTATGTATTCTGCTTCCGTACTTGAAATTGCAGCACTTTTCTGCCTTTTCGATGCCCAACTGATTAGTTGATCTCCTAGTAGTTGCAAAGTTCCACTCGTGCTACGACGTGTATCTTGACAACCCGCGTGATCCGCATCTGCATATGCCATTAGTGCAATAGAAGAGTCCTTCGAATACCAAAGTCCCCGATTAATGGTTCCTTTAAGATATCGAACGATCCGTTTCACAGTGGCTAAGTGTAACTCAGTAGGCCTAGTTTGATACCGAGCACACATGCATATAGCAAACTGTAGATCAGGTCGACTAGCTGTGATATACAGAAGAGTACCGATCATTCCACGATAAAGTGTTGGATCAACGGCAACTCCATGTGGATCTGCATCAAGCTTAGTTCGTTTAACCATTGGAGTATCCACGGGATCACAAGATTCCATCTTATATTTCTTAAGCGATTCAAGGGCATACTTGGATTGATTGATAAAGATGCCTCTGGGACTCTGAGATATCTGAAGACCTAAGAAGAATGATACCTTGCCCATCATTTACATCTTAAACTTGGAAGACATGAGTGTCCCAAACTCATCCGATAAGGTTTGGGTCGAGGCTGCAAATATAATATCATCAACATATATTTGTACCTAATCATATCTTTACCTCGTTTCTGAATGAACAGCGTGGGATCCACCTTGCCTATAGCGAAGCCTTGCGTAATGAGGAATTGTGACAAAAGATCATACCATGCGCGTGGAGCTTGCTTCAACCCATAGAGAGCCTTCTTAAGCTTGTACACATGATTAGGATATTTAGGATTCACAAAACCATCCGGCTGTTGAACATAGACCTCTTCCTTGAGTTCACCATTAAGAAATGCCATCTTCACATCCATCTGATAGACGATCATATTCATAGGGACTGCATAAGCGAGGAATAGTCGAATAGCTTCAAAACGGGCAACAGGTGCAAAGGATTCCATAAATTCGATGCCCAATAATTGCTTGTATCCACGAGATACTAGTCGAGCTTTGTTCGTCAATATTCCACCTAACTCGTCGAGTTTCACCTTGTAAACCCATTTCAAAGTGAGTAACTGCACTTGATCCGGGCATGGGACAAGTTCCCAAACTTCAAGACGTATGAATTCGTTAAGTTCTTCTTGCATAACTTCTATCCAACAGGATTGAGTAAAAGCTTGTTGCCAGGTCTTAGGTTCAACTTTAGTGAGAAAAGCATCAAAGTGACAAAACATTGCACTTTCTTGTAACTGACTTCGTGTGGATACCGGACGATTAGGGTCACCAATAATAGAATCTATAGGATGATCCTTTGTCCACTTGCTGTCATGTTCACGAATCCGTGGATTGGAGTAAATTGTAGTTGGAGCTTCCTCTGAGGTGGACGACCCGACTTGATTAGGGTCGGGAATAGGTACACCAAAGAATGGAAGTTCACGCATTTGGGCGAATTCCAAATCATGATCATCATCATCCTCTTCATCATCAATAGGCATGACATGGGTAGTTGAAACATGTGTTGGTTGAGAATTACTTCTTGATGGTATATCTTGACCAATTGTAGGTGCAGATGTGTCTGATTGTGCTTCGGTTGCTGGAGCGACAACTTCGGTTACCGGAGCTATTACCTCAGGTTCTAGAGCAACAATAGTTGGAGGAGTAAAGAATTCATCAAAGAACGGTTGAAACAACGTATCCCATTCAGTCCTAGAAGGTGGTTTAAATGATGATGAAGTAGGGTTGTTTGGGACAAGACCAGAGCTAATGTTACTGGGTCCCATTTCATGAAGTGTGGGTTTAGAGCTGCTTTGCTCAGAAGCCATTGCTGTCAGCTCATCAAAATCAACATTCATGGTTTCAAGGATCTTGCGAGAGTTACGGTTGTAGATTCGGTATGCCTTCTTTGCGGGGGCGTAACCAATGAAAATACCAATATCAGCCTTTGGTTGAAGTTTTCCTAAATTGTCACCATCATTATTTGGATAGCAAAGAGAACCAAATACATGAAGATATGATAAATCTGGTACTTTTCCATGGACAAGCTCATAAGGTGTTTTACCATGGCGTTTACGAATTAGTGACCGGTTTTGGGTGTACACTGCTGTCGATACTGCTTCTGCCCATAAAAACAATGGAGCCTTTGAGTAAATTAACATCGTTCGAGCAGCTTCCATAAGTGTGCGATTTCGCCTTTCAACGACACCGTTTTGTTCTAGAGTGCGAGCAACAGATGTTTCATGAGAAATGCCAACTTCTTCATAATAATCACGCAAAATTTGATTCACAAATTCGGTTCCATTATCTGTACGAATGCGTCGGACAGTAGTGTTGAGACGCACTTGAATCATCTTGAGAAATCCGATGATGAATTTAGGTGCCTCATTTTTTGCTTTAAGAAATTTCACCCATGTAAACCGAGAGTAATCATCGACAATGACGAGGATGTACTTTTTACCACTAAGACTTTCAACACGCATTGGCCCACAAAGATCCATATGCAACAGATAAAGTTTCTCTTGGTTGGTGTCTTCCGTCTTGGGTTTGTAAGACTTCTTAGTGCTTTTCCCCATTGTACACGCGGAACACAAATGATCCTTGTGAAATGATAGTTTAGGAAGACCACAAACAAGTTCGTTTTTCGCCAAGTGATTAATAGCGTCAAAGTTAAGATGAGATAACCGTCGATGCCATAACCATGACTTAGTCTTCGATGCTTTGGAGAGAAGACATACGGGAGAAGCGGCCATCATGTCTTGTAGAGACAAAGTATAAAAATTATTCCCTTGAGTACCTTTCAATAAATCAACCCCTTCCAAATTACGAATGAAGCAGGTATGCTCTCGAAAAGCAACTTCTAGGTTTGCATCACAAAATTGTCCTACAAAAAATAAGTTGTGACCGAGACCTTCCACGTAATACACTCTTGAAATTATAACATTCCCAATATGATATTCACCATAACCCATTATCTTTGCAATATGATCATTACCAAATCGAACCGTACCAAGAAATTTGCTGACGAAATTTCTGAGCTGAGAGCGATCTCCGGTCATATGCTTGGAGCAACCAGAGTCCAAATACCAGAGAACAATTTGGACCACCTGTTTTCAACAACGACAGTAGACAATGCATTGGAAACTATTGGTTCCGGAGTGTTAGCAGATACAGATATAGAATTATCAGAATTGCTAACATTTTTGAGACCCTTAGATTTTCTGCGTTTTCTAATGTGAGTTTTAGCACTAACATGTTTTACTGTTCCAACTTTCTTAGGTTTTGGATTATTCACGGGCACTACAGTGGGAGTAGACCTATTTAAAGGGCACTTGGTTCCTACAGTAGTGTCGGTGTTCCTAGTTAAAGGACACGCTTGTGTTTTGGTAGCCTTGGTACTCCTAGTTAAAGGGCACACTTTCTTCGCTTTAGTGGGAGTGATCCTAGTTAAAGGGCACACATTTCCTACTATAGTGAATGTTCTACCAGTGGGACGCCACATCCAACCAACTTGGGTTAACACTTTCCCAGTCGGTCTCTATTCTAATCCATTTTTCCGGGCATACATCTCATTCACATGGTCAATAAGGCAAGAATCATGACGACTAGAAAACATACATTCATTGCAATTCCAACATTTCAAATTAGAATTCACATTGAGCTCAGAACACTGCACAACCGCAGAGCCTTTAGGTTTAGCTACATGATTCTTTTTATTCAAAACAGAAATAACATTCCTAGGATGGGCTTCTACTTTCTTCTTCACTTGACTACTAGATGGGAGCAAGATCCTATCATTCTTCTTGTTTCTTTTAAGCTTAGATATTTGAGCCTTAGTAGTGGTGGTTACTCCTGTAGAAGGCAACATGGGAATATTAGAAGCTGGTTTTGATTCCGCCTTATCTTTAGTGGCCAAAGTTTGAGATGGTTTAGTCCTAGGGCCCTTATTAAATGGTGTGACGGCTATAAGGTTCCTTTTGATTGCACTAGAGGACGATGCTGAGACAGTGGCTGCATTATCCACAACATTCTTACCTTTTAGAGTACGAATTGTTTCCTTTAACTCAGCCAAGACCATATTTTTATCACAAATTTGTTCCCTCAAATCAGATATTTCCACCGACTTTCGATTCAATTGTTCAATCAAGGATTGATTCTGTGCAGTGGTATTAGCACATGCGGGCTTTACTGAATCGAAGAGTCGTGTATTTTTCTGTTTTAAGTTATCAACTTTGGACAAAATCTTGGAAACTCGATTATCTAGATCAAGTTTAAAATTCTCAGCGGCCTCAAGTACGTTCACACAGTTAAGCTCCTTAGGTTTCTCTATGTCTATCGGCAATGATTGAGCAACCTTGTCACTTGGCTGACGCTGTTTTGATTGTAAATTCAATCGAAAATTCTTTTCAAAGTTTGCATCATCGATATTAACACCTTCGAATGACGTTTCAAAGACTTCTTGAATAAATTGTTGCTTGCATTCAAGCGAAATACAATATGTTTGAATCTCATCAAAACGTTTTGAAAGCGAAGAATATGAATCTTGAAGCTTTAAAAATTCAGCGTCAGATTCGTGACAATTACTATCTACCACATTATCCACATATTCAACATTATGCACAATAGAATCATTATCAACACTTTTATTCACACAGACAGAAACTATATCATGAGACATCACTTGCTTCAGAAGCTGATCATTTTGGCGTGAAACCCGTTCTATTTCAAGTAAACTGTTTTCATAAGCATCATCCATTTCATTGAAAACACGTCTAACTTCTTCTATTTCCAAAAGCAAATCTTGATCAAGAGTACTAAGACAAGCTTTAACATTCTTAACAAACGGAACAATTTTGTCTCGAAACGCAGCTCTAGTGTGCTCAAAGTTCCATTCACCTTCCGTTATGGCCGTGGCCGTCGTACGTTCCACAATGACCTTGTCAAAATCGGCTAAGTGCTGGTGTACCGCATTTAAGTTAACGGACGCCTTACTTACCGATGGAATTAACTTTGTTAAGTCCGTTTTGACAAGTGTAGGAGACGTACTAGGAGGGTTTTCATTTGACAAACTTAGGGGCACAAGAACTGTTAGTTCAGCTAATTCCGTTTGTAAGCGAATGCGGGTCTTTTTAGAAAGTTGATCTTTATTATACGTATCATAATCAATCGTATGGAATTTTGAAAGCATTCTAGAATGAGTTTCTTCCGCAAGTGATTGTGTCTCCTCAGTACTACGAACAAAAGGTGCTTCTTTCGATTTGCCAATTATGGTCATATCATAAAGACCGGGAATATATTCCTGAGCTTGTTTTGCATAACCGGGATTAGGTGGTAAATCTTGAAGACGCTTAAGTTCGAGTTCTTTAAATGATTTAGTTAAAAGATGAACCTTTTCTGTGGAAGCGTATTGTTTTAAAAGCTGTTGTTCCTTGAATTTAAGAAGTTTGGTAGCATTAATTTCTGATTCAACCTTTTTAGACTCGAGAGTTTCGAAATCCATTTTAAGTTTCTGAAAATCATTGACAACCAATTCTTTTGCTTTTAATTCATTAGAAAGATTAGCTTTTAATGATTCTATTTCTTTCAAGTGTTCAATCTTTTCAAAACGAAATTGGTCAAATTCAGAACATGTTATATTCTCTGCTTGAGGGACCATTTCAAAAGTTTTGACCTTTTCTTTATGCAACGCAAGCTCAGAAGTTAGAGTGGAATTCGTATCTACGGATTGTCTGAGGGCCATATGCATTTGATCAATAATATGTTTAGGTACCATGACCAAATCATGTTGAGCATAAGATTTCATACCCGTCGTAGCATTCGGTTGAGGTTCACTCAAATGTGTAGAATTGGGTACCACATCATTTGAGTTACTAGTTCCCGAATGCTGTTCGAGGTTGTCATTTTCATGCCCAACTTGATGTTGGTTATCATCAATATTATTAGATGTGGTTGGTACCTCACTCACGACATCAGAACCGTAGTGAGAGAGATTAGCAACGAGAGTAGCTTGGGCAGAGTGAATGTCATCATAATCCGAATCATATGCGTTAAGATTATCTGCTTGATAAGCTGCATTAGAAGTGGAAACGACTGCAATGCCTTCAGTATCTGCTGCCCCTGGGTCTGCAAGAAATGCTAACTCCTCTGAATCCAAAATTTTCCCCTTAGACTGAGCATCAACCAAATACATCTTCTCACGAAACCATGCATCTTCCTTCCTCCTTTTCGGCTGAGTGCATTCCCTAGCCATATGACCTTGTCCTCAGCAATTGTAGCAAGTCACAACCTTTTTAGGACCAATGGGGCTTCCATTTCCATTAGCTTGAGAATTCACAGCTTGAGCATTCACAGTCCTTGTAGGAGGTCCATATGAATTTTGCCTTCCCTGAATAGGTTGCACTGTTATTTGACCATCTTGAACAGTAGCTTGTTGTCGAGGATTTGAAGAGGTGCGGAGCTGATTGTTTGTTGGTGGAAATCCTCTAGTTGCAACAAGTTTTGACAAGTAGGTGGTGAGATGGTTTAGAACATAAGCTGGCGTATCATTTGGAGTAAAGACCGGTGCTTGGATTGGTGGAAGTTCATTAGTGTAGAAAGCTTGTGCTGGTTGTGCTTCTATTGGA
Organism: Glebionis coronaria; assembly: GCA_025667525.1. Taxonomy (NCBI): domain Eukaryota; kingdom Viridiplantae; phylum Streptophyta; class Magnoliopsida; order Asterales; family Asteraceae; genus Glebionis; species Glebionis coronaria. The sequence goes on along the minus strand of CM046878.1, from coordinate 166,554,445 downwards.
AAATATCCTTGCTGAGGAGTATAGCCCATTGGAGAAGTGTTGGCTTGTGATGGTGATGTTTGATATTGTGGTTGCTGTGGAAAAGATTGTTGATGAACACTTTGTTGATATTCTTGTTGTGGCATCATTGGTGGTTGATAAGATGGTTGCTGATAGGTGTGTGGTGGTGGTTGCTACAAGTATGATGGTTGTTGATAAGTATAAGCCATGTTTTGTTGAGAAGCATACATTGCAAGTGGATCATGCACTTGAGGTGTAGAGAACTGAGCCTCGATCACATGGCATTCGTGTTGTTGATGAAAAGCTTGAAGTTGATCCACATTGGTGTTATGCAAGTCCTTAGCCAATTTAACATCCGTCACGTATTTTTTCCATTCTGAAGGAAGAGTGTTCAAATACTTGGTGTTCAATTGAAAGGTAGGAATTGTCATGCCATAGATATTGAGCTCATTTAACAATAGGGTAAATCTCAGATAGTAATCATTGAGAGTCTCCCCTGGCACATAGGCAAACTTATCAAAAGTATCATAAAGCTTACACTCTCGTTCTTGTTTAGTTAACGAGGTGCCTTGCATGAGAACACAAATTCTATCCCATAACTCTTTGGCAACTTTATGTTTGCTGACGAGTTTGTAGACATCTGGAGGAAGGGCTTGGAGAATGATGTTTGTAGCATACTTATCACATTTGTCTTGGATCTTCATATCTCCAGTCAATTCACCCGTTGTGCGAGGAAGAGTAGTTGTACCTTCCGTCACTGTACCATAATCTAATGGTCCATTGAGCACCGATGCCCAAATGAGATGTCCATTCTCCTTGTTCAACATATAAAGTTCCATTCGGGAAGCCCATTCCTCATACATAGTCTTCACCAACATTGGTGGACGATTATCCGTACCCGAGAGGATGGACTTATCCGTAAGAGATGTGTACTCCATTTCAATAAGTTAAGATTTACAAACGTTGATCGATCAATGAAAGAAAGTAAATGTGTTTGTTGCTGTGTGTAGAAGCCAAGAAATAATGTTAAAATCCCCTAAAATATGTCCTCGATAAACCAAAAATTCCAAGTCAAAATTACACACGTTGTTAAAATTTTCAAAAACACGTTTTTGAAAAAATCTTGGAATACTTGTTGCCCTATCGCAATGCCTAAAAGGAATGCTATCGCAATGTCCAATCGCAATAAATCCTATCGCAATAATCCAATCGCAATAAATCCTATCGCAATATCCAATCCCAATAATTCCTATCGCAATGTTCCAATCGCAATAAGTCCTATCGCAATATCCAATCGCAATAATCCAATCGCAATACCCTGTCGGAATATCCTGTCGCAATACCCTGTCGCAATATGGATCGCAATAACAAGAACTCCAATCGCAATCCAATCGCAATAACAGAAAACACTTCAATCGCAATCCCAATCGCAATGTGGATCGCAATGTCTAAACCCTAGATATTGCGATGGAGAGGCTGTCGTAATGGTACAAACAGTGGACTCTTTTTACCACTTTTCTCGGACAAAACACACCAAATTCGAGATTTTAAGCCAAAAATTGATCCAAACACCCAAAAATTTTGTGTTTTTAACCAAAGTAACAATACCAAATCACTACCACAACTATGTAGATGATTTGTATCAAGATCAAACCATAAAAAACACAAAAAAAAAAATTTGGACGTGTGTTACTATTGATCAAAAGCTATCAAAAAATCAAGAACACAAACACATAAACAATACAATCATCCCATGGCTCTTGATACCATTTGTAGAAATGTAAATCTTTCTTATGTTTTAGAGAGAGGAAGATATAGAAAGATGGTGGATTTCACACTTCTAGAGAGAGAAAGTTTAAGAGAACTATGTGTTATTCAAATGAAATCACCACCCTCTCCATCAATAGAGAGGGTTTATATACCAAGCCCATAAGATGGGCTTGGGCTTACATTTAGGCCGGCCATACAAGCATGGACCGGGCTTTTCCTTGTTTAGTTAATTAAAAGATATCTAGACTACGAGCTACAACTTAATATATTGTCGGAGTGACCGAATCTTCCTAAATATGTAAAAACGTATTTCCAACAATATATACTTTTACATTAATCATCATTGCCTTACTATATAAAAAAATTTCTACTTAAATATTTAATACTTGTAAATTTAAGTGATTTACGTCATTTATTATTATTTATGAACATAAGAATTTAAAATGAATTTATGGATAATTTTATATACCTTAATTTTACATTTAAAGTGATTACATAAATTATTAACATGAATTTATAGCTTTAAAGCGACCAATGTAAAATCATTGAAGATAAATCTTATAATGTCAATTTTGTACAAGGCTTCAATTTTCTTAAATTGTGGGTCGTATAATTTGTCACTTACCTGTTGGATGTTCTTATGTTGTTGGTACGTTGTTATGAGTTTTTTGGTATCTGTACATATTTTATGTTTGAGTTTCTGTAGAGTCTTGTGATTTTTATTCGTTTAAAATTCATACACATGAAATTCTGTTACTTATACGTGGGTTCGATTCACTATTCGTATTTTGTAGTTCTAAGCCTAGTTTTGGATTCATGATTGTTGAGGGCGTGGATGAAGTTATATGGAATATTTAGTTGCGCTGAGGTGGGTTAGTTAATGAATTGGTTCCAAATATAGGCAGAGTTGGATTGTTATAGGAGTGTATTTAGAATCCCTTAGAGAATCGAAAGGTACGTGAAGTTTGTAGGGAACTGGCTAATGGAAATAAGAGGTCTCCTAGGAGTATCAAGGTAGATGAGTTGAAGGCATGTGATATCGATGTTGTATGTGGATACCCTGAAGTGTTTCTAAACTATTCGATATGCTACCCCTCAACGTAAAGTAGAGTTTCACATAGATTAAATGCACGTAGCGACATCGGAGTGAGGAGTTGTGACGTTTAGCGCCTCCGGAGATATAAGAGTTATTGGAACATTTGAAAGAGTTGTGAGAGAAAGGTTTTAGTTCGACTTAGTTATTTTATGAGAAGCGTCGTGTAGTTGGCAGAGGGGAAGGATGTGTCATTCAGGATGTGTGTAGATTAACGCGGGTTGAGTGAGGTAGATTTTGTTTGAGTTATTACCATTCAAGAAGTGCATGAGTAGGACATGACTAAGGCTGCTTTTGGAACATGAAAGGGACACACTAAGACTACGAATATGCTTCATTGTTAACTAACACATCAACATTTTTTATGAAATTAAGAGTCGGGTGTGCATGACCGTATCTGGACGAACACGCTATCATGCAAGTCGGAAGTATTCGAAATTACTTGACGTCTAAGGAAAAGCACAAGTCGTATTTAAAGGTAACTTTGGGAACTACTAAAGAAAGAGAAGTGGTGCGCGAAGCCTTCAAGTGAGACTAATCTTAAAGGATGCATATATGATGACGTGTAGATAACAATATTGGTATTCATGTTGAGCCAAAAAGGTTGGAGCGGAGCAAGGAAAGATATTTTGAATATTGAATGTATGATTTGGGTAAGGAGACATGCTTGGCGTAACTCAAAATATCATAAGTTTGCATACGGTATCTAAATGTGCAAAGCAAAGATTTGGATACGTAGCTTGTCAAAAATAGGAGGTGGTTGCCTATTCGTCACAAAAATTAAAGAATTATGAGTGAACTACATGATATACGCTTTGGAAGGGAGACAAGGCGATTCTTGATCAACAATACTAGAGGTGATGGATAGAGTTATGGGGTGTAAATGATTTGCGAAATACGATTTAGGAAGGAAGAATGTGGTACCCATGTGTTAGGAAAGGAGGAAGGAGTGAAGCCAAGAAGAGTTTGAGGTGTATGCATAGAAATTTAATATGGGATACAGATAGGATATTAGAGGCATGGGAAGAGGTGACCAAAGCATAGAATGAGTATATAAGAAATGTTATGTGGCATGGAATCAACTAATGATAATAAAGGAAGAATGTACGATATACCTTCAAGGTGAAATTTTAGAATCATTTGGAAGTTGATGTAAGGACTTTAATGCGACAAAGTATTCATATACCTTCTAGAATGGGTAATATGTGATAGGAACAAGGTTGAGTAGTGGTTACAAGCTAAACTGAGTGATGGTCAATAGACTGACTAAGACAACCAATTTTTTGGTAATACACAAGGATGTAGGATGGTGTAATTAGAAAGATGAAATGGTTAATAATGGATACAAGACATAGAGTACATGTGCTGATTTTTATTAAAACGGGAGGGAATAGTGCATTGAGACGTTGGTAAGTAAAGTAGGGTCTTTTGGGAAGTGTTCGTACTAGTTTCATCGGTTAAGGCTTGAGAGAGTAGGTTTATTTGATATGGGGTGATTGATAGCATAGTTGCGATTAAAGGAGGGCTTAAGCAAGCTTTAGATCGTCAAAGAGAATTAATTTGTTGTAGGAAGAAGCTTTTAGAGTTTGATGTTGTTGATCATGTTTTGTGGGAAGTCCCACATTGCAAATGTGTGTTGGAAATTTATGGCACGATGTGGTAGGGAATATAAGATGGGATCGAGGTATGTAGATCCATTTAGAATCGTGTTGGGATATTTTTCATGTAACATATAGATAGAGATTGCCTTAGGAATTGATTAGTGCGCATGACACCATTCATGTGTCAATTTGGAAATATGTCGGCTGATACAAAGTTTGTTTGTGTGATTAGATGAGATTTTAAACAACAAGACTCTCTATTTTATGGAAGAAATTCGTGAGATAGTATGTTGAGATGTTATGGACCGAGTTTGACCTTTCGTGTAGAGTTGGGAAGTTAAGGATAGGTATTTGAGAGTTCTTTTGACCTTAGAATACACGGTTATATTTTGATGAGTTTTGATTTATGGTATTTATGAGTAAGACTAAAATCGGGGTGATAGTTTCAAACCCGTCGAGTTATGTGGCGGCTCCTCACTTGGTTTCAAGACAGTTCTTGTTTGATGAGTTGCGAGATTTAGTTAAGTTGGTTAAATAACTTTATGGTTTTAATAAGTTTCCTCGTAGACGGTTAAGGCTCATGTGTTGTTGGTTAAAATTTATTTTAGTATAATATGAGTTCACGTTTGAACGTGAAGGTTTTATGAGGGATATGTGTACCCATTTTTTTGCTGAGAATGAGTTTGAGTTTGGGAGTAAATCACGGGAAGAGATTTCTATTAAGAGTGGATGATGTGACAACTCGGGTTTTGGTGAGTCAGTTGTCACCCGTTGAACTCTGTATGTATGTATTAAATTGTGTGACCAATGTGTTTTATGTGTTATTATAAATGATTTGGTGATTGAGAATGAATGAAATGAATTACATGATGTGTAAATCATGGTACAAGTTGGAAACGAAATGAAGTGAAATGAAATGAAATGAATTCATAAATGAACTGCGTGAAAGTTCAGTTATCATTTTTATAAGATTTTGTGTACGTATTGAAGGTTATATATATATGTATTATGTATATATTATATGTATTTGATGGGTTTTAGGGTTACTTTCCATATTTAGAAACTTTTAGAAATGAAGGTTAGTTCGGAAATCACGTAAAAAGTCAAAAAATCAAAGTAAAGCTTCTAGGATACCATTTGTTTTATTAAAGAATAAATAACAGTAACATATCTACAAAAAGTCAGCCAAGGGGTGGTTGGGCTTGATTTTGGGCCGACTTAGCCTTAAGGAAGGGAAAGAGAGCCCAGTTTGAGTACTATTAGGCTTCCTAGTTGGTTTTAATTACCAACACTGCCTCCTTGAACCCCAAAAACGGTTTTCCATTCCCCTTAACCTCATCTCAGTCGTGAATATCAATGTAGGATCAAGAAAACCCAATAATTCAATTAGGGTTTAAGGTACATACTAAAACTATGTCAATTAATGTTTAATTTACGTATATGTAACCTAGTATGATGGATTAAGGTTATGATACATAATTTTTTTTATTAGGGTTTCTGTTGATACAAAAGTTGGATGGACCGTGCTAGACCCGAATTAGGCTTAATTCGGGGTCTTGTGGACTCCGGCTCTTGCACCAAGTGAAACTTGTTTGAAGACCCTGCACACTAAAAAGAGACACTGTTAGGCTTACCGTGAGCGCTTGTCCCACGATTAGACTCCGGCGTGAGAGTAAGTAATCGATTTGAGTATGATGTGAGGGTGTAGGGTATTGTGTGTATCATACCTTTTTAGAAGCTTAGGGGTTCTTTTTATACCCGAGAGAGTCCTGGCTGGGCTCTCCTACTCTTGCGGCCTAAGGAAGAGATAATGACCCAGAATAGCTTGATCCTTATCGCATAACCAAGGTAAATGTATATCTCTTACCCTTAGGCGAATATATCTATATGATAGATTATATTCTTGTCTGATTATGTCGTAGTGCGACAAGGACACGGTTAAGTAATGAACGTATGCGCGACATCGACTTACTGGGCCTTCTGGGCTGTGCGCGCATCACATAAGTCTTAATGCATTCCTGATGGATACGGGTAGTACCCGTGAGTCGGACTATCCAGCCCGAATAGGGACTATACATCATCGTGTCCCCCCAGTCTGGTGGTCGCAGGTCTAACCGCGGCTACTAGACTATTAATCTTTAAGGCCCCTTCACAGAAATACCGCATGCGAAAAGAATTTCGTGCGCAACGTTAATGAAAACGAAATGATTTTGAATGTACCCGCGAACATGCATCTACGTCATACACCACTAGTACCAACCTACTTTGGGAACCAGGAAAGGCATCAAACACGTCAAAGGATCCAACTAGTTGACACCGTAGGATGAACTAATCCCTTGGACACACGTCGCATGATCCCATGTCTGTAAAGTGGATATAAATGTAGTCCTGTTGATCTTCAATCTCCTTCACATCATGGTTGTAGTGTTTTACTACTCTTTAGGAAAAGAGAGTAAATAGGAAAAGTATCGAGTGATGATTTAGGAAAATCAAGCACTAATGACCCTTATGAATTCCAAGTTCGTTTCCCAAGGAGGTATATGTGTGTGACTAAGATGTAAATGGTTTGAGATTAATATTTGGTTTAGAAGGGGATGAGAAAAGAAGATGACGAAGACGTGAAAATAATACTACGACGACAAAAAGTAAAACCGTAAAAACTACAAAAATAAAATTAATTCTAAAAAATACCAAAAGTTCACCAAAATTCAAAATAAATAAACTAAGAGTTTACCAATGATCAAAACTTTTTCAAACCTTTTAAATAATTTAATATTCAATTTTTAAATGCTAATTAAAGCCCTAAAAATCAAATAAATTATCAAAAAGCCCAAATAAAGATTTTTCAATTGGTAAACCTCTAAAATGACCTAAAAAGACTAAAAACTATTTTTTTTGAAATTTTTAAACTACTAAAAACTATTTAAAATGATTTAAAAACTATTAAAACTTAAAATAATTATAAAAATTAATCTAAAAGTGATAAAATTATTCTAAAAGTTGCTAAATCCCTATTTTAATGTATTAAAGCTAAGAAAAATGTAAAAAGTTGGAAAATATGAAATTTGAAAAATAATAATAAAATAATATTAAAATAATATTAAAAATCCAAAAATTATAAAAAATTCTAAAAACTTGAAAACTAGTTTATTTTAACCTAAATAAACAGAAAATCAAAGTGAAATGACCAGAATACCCCTATTGGGCCCTCAAATGGGCCAAAACCAAAAACAGTCAACACTAATGGGCTTTTTGGCCCAAAAAGTCAAACTTGGCCCAATTGACTTGGAAAAGCCCTATCTGACTCAAAATTTAATTCTAAGAACAAAACTCTAAAGGCCCAAAAGCTGAATGTGAGCTTATCACAGCTTAATAAGCAAACAGCTTATCCTTATTGGGCTTTTTAGCCCATTAAGCAATAAGCTAATGCCATAAGCTCTAATTTGACACACAACCTTCTTTTCGGATGCTTATGAGATCTGTAAAAAGAAATTTTGAAAAAGCACACTCAATAAGCCAAAAATAAGCAAAGTACAAATCCACAAAATGACAAAATAGTCGGGTTTGAGATTTAGGGCACCTCAGAAGCTCTAGTTTGTTGCAAAAGCTCACAAATAGCTTAACTAAGAATAATCAATCAAGAAAATCACAAAAAGCTAAGTAGAATAAGCTGTAAGAACCAATAAGCTGGCTGATAAAGCCAAATAAGCTAGTTTTCTAGCAAAAGCTTAACCAAAAGACTTGTAACCTTCCAGATTTTTTATTAAGCTAAGAAAAATGATTTCTATTACAAATGCCAAGTTGTTGCATGCGCCAATAAGCAGTTCTAAAAAATAAGCCAATTTGTGCTTATTTGACCAAAAGTCAAAGTACTCCAAAGTTCACCAAATGATCAGGAATGGTATATGGGCTTGTTATAAGCAAATTTTGTGAAGGACTGAAGGAGGAGGCCTTGTGAATCTAGAGGTCAGTTGACCTTTTGATGGCAAATTTTGGCAATAAGGGCTTAATAAGCCAGTTAGCTTATAAGCCAGATACAAAGCACACCAAATATCAAAATCCACTCACAAGCAGCACTTAAACAAGTTCCAAGCAACAAAATCACAAGGCATACAATAGGATAACAGATGCAGACACAAAATGAGGTGGTCACTTTGCTGATGCAAATAACCACTTCAGCCAACTTTGATAAGCTATAACACACTCAATAAGCCACCAAATTCAACAACCAGATAACCAATAGATAGCTTATCACCTAAACTATTCCCAAACCTGATTTCAGACCTTAGATCTAACAAACAAAGAAGTTATTGGATCTGATGTGTTTGACCAATTTCAACAACACTTTTATCAGATTTTTGCAAAACTTCAAATCCCTTTTCCAAACTTTCAGAAACTTAACCAATGACTAAAACTTGTATGTTAAGACTTGTTTAGACCTCCCAAACCCTAAGAACCAAGGGCTCAAGGCCACAAGGCCTTATGAACAAGTAATCCCAAACAGTCCTTAATCAACCACTTTTCAAAGAAACTTGTGATTTTCAAACACAACCTACTGATTTTATCATTCATATAGCTACACTAGGTGACAACTAACAGATTACAACCATAAAACACAACGCACAAGCACAAAATCAAAAAATCACATGCCAAAGTACAAAACAAGCAGTAACATGAAATTTTTAGAGGAAATGTAATCAAGGGATTATACCTGCCCTCCACAACATCCTAGGAGAGCCAGCTATGCTCCTCTGACCTTGTTCAACAACTAGAAAAAGACCAAGGTACTTCAATAACAAAGATGATGAATGCCTTGGTTGATGTTTCAAAGCAGAAACTCAAGGGCTTGATTTCTTTAACACAATGAACAAACAGCCCAACCAAAGGCCCTAATCCCTTCACAAGCTTGGTATCAACAAGCTTGTAAGAGCTTATAGCTTATGGTTAATGATTAGTACACAATAATAAGCAAATTCAGAAACCTCTTTTCAAGCTTTTTCAAACTTGAAAAACTTACCAAACATAAACGTCCTTGAACCAAATGATTCAAGCACACTTATAACAACAAATGGAACTCAGAATCACCTTTAAACAACACCAAATTTCAAAAACATAAAAAGGAATTACAATTTTCTCAAAATACCAACTTTTATAAATTTTAAAAAGGAATTACAAGTTTAAAAGGTAAAGACTGGGACAAAGGGACTCTCACATGTTGAGGTCTCCTTTTATAGGCAAATGCCTGGCTACACTATTCACAAACCCTAGAAGTGAATTCTCTAAAATGCCTTTGAGCTCTTGAGGCTGTTTGTTGTTGATGAGCTGTCCAAAATGCATCCAAACCATTTAAAATAGCTTTGTGATGAAGCAATGAGTGTCAGCTGTTGATCTTGACACGTGGCTAAGCTTGGAGAACAAGTTGTGTTTTGATTGGTGGACAGGTTTGAATGGTGGGGCCTCTTCGTAAGTGGGAGTGAGGGTTTTAAGGTTGGGATGGGATTATAGGCGTGTGAATCAAGTGTGGGTAAGGGTAATAGAGATTTACCCTTTGTTTAAGTTGATGGTAATTCTGGGTGGATGAACATGAACAGTGGTAACTTTTGATCTAAAAAAGGTGGGTTGATGTGTTTGGCGCGTGTTTGTGAGTATTTGAACTTTGGGAAATGGCAATAGCAGCCCTTGTGCTTTGGGAAATATGGTAAAACAAGTATTGCAGCCTTAAAAACGAATTCCCTTTGTAAATAACTTTCACATCTTTACACTTTTGGCACAAACTTTTGGAAAAAGGTTTACAAGGGTTGTTTTTGCCATTTTGAGATTTTTTAAGGGCTGATCTTGGACATTCTTGATCTTCAAAGGTCTTCATGTATCTTTGACATCATGAGGGTCCATAATTGACAATTTGAAATTGTTGAGGGACTAATTTTGCCATTTCTTCAAAGTTGAAGGACCATTTGTGTAATTTTGACAAACTTAAGGGACCAAACTTGTAATTATCAATATACAAGGGTTTTAAGTGTCATTTCTTCAATTAATGAGGATCAATCTTGTATGTCTTCAAGTCTTCAAGGGTATTTGTTGAATATTCCATGAATTAGGTCCCGGTTCTTTGTACGACTTCGTTTCTCGTGTCCGTTTTTCCTTGTATCTTGTGAGCTTTTGTCTTTTTCACGATATCCATACCTAAAATACACAAGTAAACAAACACAAGCATATATATGGTATTTTATGACATTTTTATGCATTTGAAGCCCGAAAAGAACGATGAGATCATGTATAAATGCCATCTCATCACTCCCCCATACTAAGCCATTGTCGTGCCCTCACGCAATGCTAGAATAAAGTATCTAAGCATCACCAAAGTTCAATTTTATTAACCTTTATTGAAAAGTAAAAGACTTGCATCATACTACAAAGATGTGTAAAGATATAATGTATGATTTTCATCACGAAAGTGACTTTTAGGGTCAAAGAATAGAAACAAGCAAATGTCCCTTAGAGTAAACTTCGTCATCCTTGATTGTCATACATTCCATGCTAAGTGTAAAAACGAGATCATTGTTGGTACAAGTCACAATGCTAACACTACTCATACGTCCAAATTATGTAATACTTTTTCTCCCTGCAATCCTAGTTATTATAAAAAGAAATGGGTTACTAGCATTTTTTAACTATTTGTCATGGATCACAAGTGATTCATATTGACTTATTTGAGTAGTTATTAGTCCGAAAGTAAAGTAGCACGATTTAATCGATAGTTAGCCGAAGGACAAAATCTTTTAAAACGGCTTCTCGTGTATCTCCTTAAGTTCATATCTTGGCATAACTCGTTTCACGATTTGAGACCTTTCTCGGACCGATATTTGGCATGTACTTCATACTTCAAATCTTGGGAAGACGTTCTTGAAATTATGGTCTTCTCTTCATATATTTGGAATTTCTTCACTTGACGTTTTTGAGAGATTCTTCATATTTGGACCACGACTTCATCATTTTTCTTCAATCTTTACTTTGGATTTTGATATACAACGATCCGCCTCCTTTTCGGACTTGGGTATATTTATCCTCATACCTTGTAAGGGTCTTTTTGTATAGACTTTCTCCATGATCTTTAGGGGAGTAATTGCTTTTCGTCGTGTGTCTCGATCCTTCATATTGATTTAGGAATAATGATACTTCACATCATCTTGGATCTTTAGCAAAAATAGAGCTCCTCATGCCTTGTTAGGGCCTTTTTAGATGATCGCTAATCTTCGCGTCTTGCTTCAATAAGTTATGCCTTGGCTATGAACTCTATTCAGCCCCGAGCAACTTTTAAACGATCTTGCGCTAGAGGCTAAGTAACCTTTCAAATCGTACGACCTTACTTATTGCAATTATGATTTATTCCTAATGCATTGATCTTATGGGAAGAAAAAGCCACAATTAAAAACATATGAGTTTTTGAAAGAACACTTTCATGTTCTATGTTTAGCATGATCACTTGTCTAACTCTATCATTTCTCGTTCTTCACTATATAAAGACCTCTAATTAAAGAGACTCGTGCATACTTAGCCATGGAAGTCAAAATTAAGCCAAATTTGGATTAGATTTCATTAAGACTATATCAAATCAAAGTTTTGGGTTTTCAAGACACCTATAGGATCTTGCACTTTCTTGGACTTTTTCAAGTTTAGAGAATGCGTTTTATAGTTCCCTTGATAAGTGACTTTCTAGGATCAATTTTAGGAACTTGCGAAAAGTTCTTGTTCTTAACCCGAATGAGTTAAGACTTTCGCGTTTTAAAGCTCCCTATATAAAAGTCTAGCAAAACTTGAATTGAGCGGGTTAAGGAATGTAAATGGCTCCAAATGCCCATCAAGTCAAAAATTAACTCTTATTCTACCCATCAGAAAATATACATTCGTGTCTTAAAAACACTTATGAAAACTAAGAGAAAAAAAAATTTAAAATTTGGCCATTTTTTAGCCTTATTAGCAATCAAAAACAAAACATTGAAAGTTGGAGAGCGTGAGGGCGTAGCAAAGCAAGTACCTATTCACCCCCCCATACTAAAAGTAAACATTGTCCTCAATGTTTCGAGTCTAAAGGTGGAGCACCCCCATACTCGAGACGAAGAATCGAATTCTTAGGATCTAGCATGGAAAGGGTGATCAACAATATATCTAAAGCCGTTTATTAAGTATGCTAAAAGATAATTGTTAGAATAATAAAGGATATGTCATGGATTCGTGAAAAAACTTCTTCAAGCAAACGATGGAGGCTCACGTAAACGAACACGAGAGTCTTCAATCGTAGATGATGATGATGATCTAGATAACATAATCAAAAACAATCACGAGACAACGAGTTGAAAGGGTACAAGTCCCCTTATTAGTGAATAGTAAACATAAAAGATAAGCATGGGATCTCCCCCACGAGGCACCTCGTTTTTGATTATCGAGTCATGAGCTCGACTCGATCCCCTCAATGCTAATTATCATTGGGGAAGGTGACTTGGTCGAGGGCAACCATTGAAGGAATTTCCCCACCAAAGTAGTGCTTAAGCCTATGTCCATTCACTTTGAAATTAGGACCATCATCTTGAGCTAGCTCGATGGTCCCATACGGAAACACTTGTGTAATGGTGAACGGACCCGACCAACGAGATTTCAATTTACCGGAAAATATCTTAAGTCGAGAGTTAAAAAGTAACACTTGATCAACAACGTTAAAAACCCGGTTTTTAATCTTTGAATCATGAAACTTTTTAGTCTTTTCTTTAAAAATTAATGAATTTTCATAAGCATTATCTCTTAATTCATCCAATTCATTCAATTGTATTTTCCGCTGATCTCCCGCGGTCTTCAAGTCAAAGTTTGCATGCTTAAGGGCCTGATATGCCTTGTGCTCCAATTCAATAGGCAAATGACAATTCTTCCCATAGACTAACTTATAAGGAGTGCAACCGATAGGTGTCTTATAAGCGGTCCTAAAGGCCCATAAAGCGTCATCGAGTTTGTCGGACCATGAAGCACGGTTTTCTCCAATTGACCTCTCTAAAATCCTCTTCAAAGCTCGGTTTGAAACCTCGACTTGCCCACTTGTTTGCGAGTGATAAGCCGTAGAAAGATGATTAGTAACTCCATATCTCTTTAGAACCTTTTCGAATTGGTCATTACAAAAATGGGTTCCACGATCGCTTATAATAGCACGAGGGGTTCCGAACCGAGAGAATAGTTGCTTCAAAAACTTCACTACCACACGAGCATCATTAGTAGGCAAAGCCTTAGCTTCCACCCACTTAGAAAGGTAGTCCACCGCGACGAGGATATATTTGTTTCCATGAGGTGATGGGAACGACCCCATAAAGTCTATCCCTCATATGTCGAAAATCTCACACACTTGAATTATGTTTTGCGGCATTTCATCACGTTGAGACGATTTTCCTTGACGTTGGCACGAATCACACGACTTCACAAGTGCGTGTGCATCACGATAGATAGAAGGCCAAAAGAAGCCGACATCGAACACTTTCTTAACCGTGAGATTAGCACCGTGGTGACCACCCGTGGGTCCCTCGTGACAAGCTCTAAGGATATTAGAAGCTTCGGCACCAAAAACACAACGTCGAACGAGTTGATCCGCACAAACCCGAAAGAGATAAGGGTCGTCCCAAAAATAGAACTTGACATCACGAAAGAATTTTCGTTTTTGTTGTGTCGTCATACCCTTGATTATGAAATTGCCCGCATGGTAATTTGCAATGTCGGCAAACCATGGGGTGGTATCCTTAGAATTCACTACACCGAGAGTCTCAAGAGGAAATGTTTCGGTGATTTCCTTGTTCTCGAAAACATCTTTGTGAGGATCTTCTAGACGAGAGAGATGATCGGCCGCTAGATTCACGGCTCCTTTTTTGTCAAGCACGGTGACATCAAATTCTTGGAGGAGGAGCATCCAACGAAGCAATCTCGGCTTAGCATCTTGCTTAGCTAAGAGATACTTGATAGCCGAATGGTCGATATACACGATGCTTTTAGTCAAGACGAGATAAGGTCGGAATTTCTCAAAAGCATAGACCACGACAAGGAATTCCTTTTCTGTTGTGGTGTACTTTAATTGAGCCTCGGTCATCGTCTTACTAGCATAGTGGATCGGACGGAAATGCTTGTCATAACGTTCCCTAAAACGGCCCCTATAGCATAATCACTTGCATCGCACATGATTTCAAAGGGTAATTCCCAATTAGGAGCAACAAGAATGGGAGCTTTGGTAAGTTTCCTTTTGAGAGTTTCAAAATCTCTAACACAATCCTTATTGAAGTTAAAAGGAGCATCCTTCTCGAGAAGGTGTGTCATAGGTCGAGAGATTTTCGAAAAGTCCTTGATGAAACGACGATAAAAGCCCGCATGGCCTAGGAAACTCCTAACTCCCTTAACAGTTTTGGGATGAGGTAACTTGGCGATGACGTCTACCTTAGCTTTATCGACCTCAATCCCCGCTCTCGACACCTTATGTCCTAAGACGATTCCTTGTTTACACATAAAATGACATTTTTCCCAATTAAGCACAAGATTGGTTTCTTCGCAACGTTTTAACATTTGCTCGAGATTAGATAAACACGACGTGAACGAATTGCCAAACACCGAGAAGTCATCCATAAACACTTCCATCGACTTCTCGATCATATCGTGAAAAATCGCCATCATACACCGTTGAAATGTACCCGGTGCATTACAAAGTCCGAAAGGCATCCTACGATAAGCGAACGTTCCATAAGGACACGTAAAAGTAGTCTTCTCTTGATCACGAGGGTCGATAGGGATTTGAAAGTAACCGAAAAAACCATCTAAAAAGCAATAGAATTCATTTCCCGCGAGTCGCTCCAACATTTGATCCATGAAGGGCAAAGAAAAGTGGTCTTTACGAGTGGCGTCATTTAACTTTCGGTAGTCAATACACACCCTCCAACCGGTCACAACACGAGTGGGAATTAACTCGTTGTTTTAATTAGGCACAACGGTCATTCCTCTCTTTTTAGGGACACAATGGATTGGGCTCACCCATGGGCTATCGGATATAGGATAAATCATTCCCGCGTCAAGGAGTTTAAGGACCTCCTTTTTAATGACATCGCGAATTTTGGGATTCACCCTTCTTTGACCTTGAATTGCGGGTTTGTAGTCCTCCTCCATTAAAATCTTGTGAGTACAAAATTTTGGGTCAATACCCTTAATCGTTAGGTTGTGTCGAGTCAAATCTGCTCCGTTTTTTTTTCCGTTTTCCATGCAATTTCCCCTTTATGAGCCTTAAGAACTTTCAAGAGCTCGGTTTTTTCATCATTAGCAAGACCATTTGCAATAATAACCGGCAACTTGTCATCACCTTCCAAGAATGCGTATTCAAGGTGAGAAGGAAGATCTTTCAATTCAAGGATAGGTGGTTCCTCGATTGAAGATTTTGGTTCAACACTCATAACTTCCATCGACGGAAGAAATGGTGGAATAGAAGTATCATCACTAATCAACACCTCATCTTCATTGTCAATTTCATTTGAAGTGAGACCTCCTCCTTGGAGTGGAGTGAGATTTGGTGTGGAATTAGCAAGAATCGGATCCAAAACAGTGGGATTGCCACTTGACGAGCTATCAGAAAAACCTAACACTTCTTGTGAAAACTCATCGCAAACCACATCAACGATGTCAATGTGATTGATGGTAGCGATTGCATAAACATGAGAAGGTTTCAAGTTTTGAGTAGCGTTTATATCAAGTTCCTCTTCGTTGAATCTCAAAGTGATAGTTCTTGCATGAACATCGATAAGCGATCTCGAAGTGTCTAAAAATGAACGACCTAAAATTAGAGGAACTTGAGGATCCGCGGGGATGTCAACTACTATAAAATCAACGGGATAGTAGAACTTCCCCACTTTCACGAAAACATCTTCGGCTACTCCACATGCTAAAATCGTAGAATGATCGGACATCTCGATAGACATGTTCGAAGGGATAAGAGCCGGAAGCGAAAGCGATTTCCAAATGGAAAATGGCATCAAATTAATGCTCGTACCAAGATCGGCCAAGGCGAGGAATTCTTTCATATCTTGCATGTCACAAGGAATGAGAAACTTTCCAGGGTCACCAACTTTTTCCGGTATGCGTTTAAGATAAACCGAAGAACAATTAGCAAGCTTTGAAAGCTTTTCCTTATCGCTCATCATACTTTTAAAAGTGGAAGCGAAACGAGGCATATATAACAACGCGTCGGCTAAACTCACATCAAAATGCACTTGTTGAAATATTTTTATAAAAAGCTCGATTTGTTGTTTGTTACGTTCTTGCAATTTCTCTTTGTTTCGTCTCGAAGGGTAGGGTAAAGGTGGTGTGGGTTGGTCATTAGGCAACGGCCTTGGAAACTCGGGTTCCACAATTGGTATAGGTTCAACCGTAGGTGTGGTTTGAGCGGTACTTCGTGGGATTGTAATGTGCTCCTTTTCGACCACCACCTCGGGTTCTTTCTCGATTTCCTTCTCCGTAGAAGTACTTGGACGAGAGATTGGTTCCTTGAAAGTTTTACCACTTCGTGTAGTAATAACCTTCATTTCTCCCTTCGGGTTTGCAATGGTATCACTAGGAAGACCACCCGAGGAAGAGGGTTTACACATGATTGCTTCAAACATCTTAGCCATTCGGTCCTCAAATTTTGATTGCCTAGCATCCGCTTTTAATAACTCTTGCTTAATCTCATGTTGTCCTAATTCCATCTTTTGTTGGTTTTGTTGAAGACGTTGGACATTTCCTTCCATTTTATTTGCATGAGTTTTAAGTTCATTAGCAAGTTCATTTTTAAGCTCGTTTTTCAACTCGGATCTTAAGCTAATCATCTCACGTTGCATGTTATCAAATTTAGCATCATTTGCTTTAGCATAATCCAAAAATTCTCCTTGAAGATTTTTAGTGTGAGCATTTTGAAAACCTTGTGTAGTGATTTGAAAATCACGGTTTTGGTTTTGATTAGTGACTTGTCCATTCCCATTTTGATAATTCCCTTTGTTGTAGTTACGTGAATTGCCTTGGTAATTACCACCTTGGTTGTTGTTTCGATAGTTATTAGCATTTTGATTTGGTGGAGCTTGATTTGGGCGGGAATCTTGACCGTTTTGGTTGTAAGTTCCCGTTGCTACATAAGCACTCGAAGTGTTACCATCCGCGGTAATGCACTCGAAAAGATCATGAGCTCCACCACAAGACAAACAACTCTTAGCAACCGCTTTAACCGAAGCGGAATTTGAAGCTTCTTGAGCTTTCCAATGGGACATAAGATTAGCAAATCTATCAAAAAACCGATTTTCCTCATTAGCTTCATCATGTAAGGCATTAATGCTACAAGACGATGATGATGACGACGAACCCAAATTGGCAACACTCGGTGTGTTACGAGGGCTATAAACCTTAGATCTATTCTCGATGATTTGTAAAGCCTCATTGGTCGTCTTGCACAAAAAATTACCACCCGCGGCGGCATTCAAATAATCTCGTTCATGATCATTAAGCCCATTATAAAAAGTATCAACTTGATGCAATTCCGTAAAATCATGGTGTGGACATTCATGTAACATTTCTTTAAAGCGTTCCCATGCCATTGAAAAACTTTCATTATTTCTTTGCACAAATCGTGAAATCTCATTTTTCAAATGTGTTGTTTTAGATGGTGGAAAAAACTTGTTCACAAACTTAGAAACGAGATCACCCCATGTCAAAATCGAATTTGGCGGTTCTTTCTCAAGCCAAATTTTTGCGGGTCCATCTAACGAGTAAGGAAACAACATCATCTTAATGGCGTCATGTGGAACATCCTTAAACTTGCTAGTAGCGGTGAGACGATTAAAATTCCTAATGTGATAGTGCGGGTTGTCTTTCTCATGACCTCTAAACTTATTTGCTTGCAACATCGACATTAAACCCGTCTTAATCTCGAAATTCTCCGCAAGGATGGCGGGAATCACAATAGCCTCTCCAAAACCCTCGGTGGGTGCTTGTAGCAACTCCATCATAGTACGATTAGCCATGACGACTTCTTGTTCTACAATAGGTTCAACAATTGGAGGTTGTTCCTCAATCAACGTCTCTTGATTGGCTTGCTTTTGAAGACGTTTACGAGCTCGTTTTGCTTGATTACGAGTGATCATAAACTTCACGAAGAATGGGAGGTGAGCAAAGAAGATTCTTTTTGGGTGTTTTGTGGATTTTCAATTTTTTTGTGTTTTTGATTGTATTTAATTTTTTTGGATTTTGGTGTATCTTCGTAGACAACAATCTACAAAATCTCTCCTCGAATCAAACTCTTGATTAAAGAAGCCTCAAAGGAATGAAAACGATCACGTGGAGTGAACGCCTTCGAATGACTTTTAGAACTTTGGTGAAAACCAAATTGTTCAAGAGGTTCTAATCACAAAAAAACAAGTAAATATATTATACGTAATAATACTTTGGGCGGCAAAACCCTCGATTAGCCTTCAATCTCAAAAAACTCACAAGCAAGCGGGGAAACAAGGCGGCGCGAAGCACTTAAGAGCCTTTTTCCTTAGGGTATATTTTATAATACCCGCCTTATACCCACCTTATAGTTTGTATTTTTCAAAATCGAGCTTCACGAAAGTATTTATCTATTTTTGCCCTTTTCTTTTTGTTTGAGATTCGAATACAATAATTAGGAGATCAAATCCCAATTAAGGTTGTGTTTTCACACTTTTGGAGATATTGTTTATTTGTTGTGATACTTAATACAATATAGTAATAATATTTTCACAAGAAAAACCAAGAAAACTGATAATACGTATTAGTAGAGTTCTACTAACACAAATACTATTTTTGGTTAGTATTAAAAACAACAATGCAAATTAATCACGACACACCTCCCCGGCAGCGGCGCCAAAATGGTTGTAGTGTTTTACTACTCTTTAGGAAAAGAGAGTAAATAGGGAAAGTATCGAGTGATGATTTAGGAAAATCAAGCACTAATGACCCTTATGAATTTCAAGTTCGTTTCCCAAGGAGGTATATGTGTGTGACTAAGATGTAAATGGTTTGAGATTAATATTTGGTTTAGAAGGGGATGAGAAAAGAAGATGACGAAGACGTGAAAATAATACTACGACGACAAAAAGTAAAACCGTAAAAACTACAAAAATAAAAATTAATTCTAAAAATTACCAAAAATTCACCAAAATTCAAAATAAATAAACTAAGAGTTTACCAATGATCAAAACTTTTTCAAACCTTTTAAATAATTAAATATTCAATTTTTAAATGCTAATTAAAGCCCTAAAAATCAAATAAATTATCAAAAAGCCCAAATAAAGATTTTTCAATTGGTAAACCTCTAAAATGACCTAAAAAGATTAAAAACTATTTTTTTTTGAAATTTTTAAACTACTAAAAACTATTTAAAATGATTTAAAAACTATTAAAACTTAAAATAATTATAAAAATTAATCTAAAAGTGATAAAATTATTCTAAAAGTTGCTAAATCCCTATTTTAATAATAAAATAATATTAAAATAATATTAAAAATCCAAAAATTATAAAAAATTCTAAAAACTTGCAAACTAGTTTATTTTAACCTAAATAAACAGAAAATCAAAGTGAAATGACCAGAATACCCCTATTGGGCCCTCAAATAGTCCAAAACCAAAAACAGTCAACACTAATGGGCTTTTTGGCCCAAAAAGTCAAACTTTGCCCAATTAACTTGGAAAAGCCCTATTTGACTCAAAATTTAATTCTAAGAACAAAACTCTAAAGGCCAAAAGCTGAATGTGAGCTTATCACAACTTAATAAGCAAACAACTTATCCTTATTGGGCTTTTTAGCCCATTAAGCAATAAGCTAATGCCATAAGCTCTAATTTGACACACAACGTTCTTTTGGGATGCTTATGAGATCTGTAAAAAGAAATTTTGAAAAAGCACACTCAATAAGCCAGAAATAAGCAAAGTAAAAATCCACAAAACGACAAAATAGTCGGGTTTGAGATTTAGGCACCTCAGAAGCTCTAGTTTGTTGCAAAAGCTCACAAATAGCTTAACTAAGAATAATCAATCAAGAAAATCACAAAAAGCCAAGTAGAATAACCTGTAAGAACCAATAAGCTGGCTGAAAAAGCCAAATAAGCTAGTTTTCTAGCAAAAGCTTAACCAAAAGACTTGTAACCTTCTAGATTTGTTATTAAGCTAAGAAAAATGATTTCTATTACAAATGCCAAGTTGTTGCATGTGCCAATAAGCAGTTCTCAAAAATAAGCCAATTTGTGCTTATTTGACCAAAAGTCAAAGTACTCCAAAGTTCACCAAATGATCAGGAATTGTATATGGGCTTGTTATAAGCAAATTTTGTGAAGGACTCAAGGAGGAGGCCTTGTGAATCAAGAGGTCAGTTGACCTTTTGATGGCAGATTTTGGCAATAAGGGCTTAATAAGCCAGTTAGCTTATAAGCCAGATACAAAGCACACCAAATATCAAAATCCACTCACAAGCAGCACTTAAACAAGTTCCAAGCAGCAAAATCACAAGGCATACAATAGGATAACAGATGTAGACACAAAATGAGGTGGTCACTTTGCTGATGCAAATGACCACTTCAACCAACTTTGATAAGCTATAGCACACTCAATAAGCCACCAAATTCAACAACCAGATAACCAATAGATAGCTTATCACCTAAACTATTACCAAACCTGATTTCAGACCTTAGATCCAACAAACAAAGAAGTCATTGGATCTGATGTGTTTGACCAATTTCAACAACACTTTTATCAAATTTTTGCAAAACTTCAAATCCCTTTTCCAAACTTTCAGAAACTTAACCAATGACTAAAACTTGTATATTAAGACTTGTTTAGACCTCCCAAACCCTAAGAACCAAGGGCTCAAGGCCACAAGGCCTTATGAACCAGTAATCCCAAACAGTCCTTAATCAACCACTTTTCAAAGAAACTTGTGATTTTCAAACACAACCTGTAAAACCCGTATTTAAATCGGGAGATGTAAATACGCAGTTAATGAATTACACAATTTACATGGAAATTATCGACGAAAACAAACGCGAGAAATATATATATATACAAGTATTTAAAAAAATTAAGGAAAGAAAGGCTTAGGCCGGTTTGTAAAAAAAAAAAATAATAAAGAAAGGAAAATTTGGGCCAAGCCCATTTAGTGAAAAGAAAAGGGACGGGGGTGTACCCCTTTTGTATTAGACAGTAAACAAAAAAAAGGGGAAAAGTCGGGAGAGCTAGGGTTAGGCGCCGACAAGAGAAAAAAAAGGGGGTTTTGATCTAGTGTTGATTCAGGTAGGGTGCGTTCAATCGTTTCCAATCACGAACCAAGTAAGCAAATCCTTTTATTTTCTTTATTTATAATTAATCACGAATTAAAAAAAAGGGTGTTTGATTAGGCTGTGAAACGGGGCGTCGGGTTTTGCTGTGATTCAAGAAACCGAGACACCACCATGTCTCGGTGGTCCCTTCCCTGCCGAGCCGTGACCCACACAGGGGCGGCTAGGGCCAGATTCGAAATAAGGGTTGCGTTTGGGACGGCAGAAACAATAAGGGTGCGTTTGGTGTATATAAACAGTGGGAAAACATGACCAAACAGTGGGAACCATATGTAAAACCAGTGGAAAATTGGGACTATTAAAATGGATATGTTGAATAACTTTAGCGACAGTTTTAGCGACAGTTTTTCTGTCGCAAAACTGTTATATGTATACAGTTTTTAATAAGGACAGTTTTAGCGACAGTTTTTAGTGACACAGAATTCTGGTGGACAGATTTATGTAGATAGATTTTATCATTTTATGTTGAATTGTTTAGTGCGACCGAGAAGGGGTATCTCGGTAGGCTCGGGTTATAGTTTAAACATATAAAACGAAGATTTTTATATTATACCTTTTTAATATAGTTGTTTTATAAATGGTTAAAATATATTTTGAATGTATTAAATTAAATAGTTCTTTAATATTTTAAATGGGTATAATTTTATTAAATGAATTAAATTATTTTGGGAACTTTCTAATTTAAGAAACTTTATATTTTAAGCAGGATACTTAATACAGTTACTATAGCGTCAGAAATATGCTTGTACCGTAATTGATAGTAGAACGATAATACATTAAAAGAATTATTATAAGATCAGATTTATCAGTTAATATACGTACAGAATTTCAGAAATATAATAAATAAATTAGAAGCCAATAAAACAGTAAATTATATAGCCGGATATCAGTTAGCTTATTCGCGCATTTTATTTATGTAGCTCGCGTGAAGTCTGAGTAGGAGTTCTACTTGTATTCGTGTAGTCAGTTACTGGACACGAGGTACGGATTTCCGTCCTTTCAGTAAGGACTTCCTTTCTATGTATGATTAGGATTCCCCGTCTTCAGCCAAATGTTTTCCCCAGTATATGTTTAAGTTTATCAGTAATCATATTAATAACTAAATAAATTGCCTGAGCATTATATACAAGCACGACCAGTTTATGTACTAGTTACGGAGGTACCGTAACCACGGCACTAGAGGCACCGGTGTCGTGACTCACATGCAGGAGAGTGATATCTTGCCTCTTCCCACTCAGCTCAGCTTGGCCATTTTATCAGTATTATTAGTGGGGCGTATGGATGCATCCTAGGCTTATATGTGTTACAAGTTATCAGGGTGAATGTGGTGTGTGCTCTACATCCTTCACATTGGAGCTGATCCCTCCACCCAGCACAGTTATTTAGAGGTCACCCCTCTACAGCATGACGAGGTCACCCCTCCAGTTATTCATGCACGGTTGTTACAGCACGTGACCTATATAAGCTCTGGCAAATAAAATACAGTAAATGCATGTTTTCAGAATTTATAGTCATATTTCAGTATCAGTATATATGAATCAGGTTTTTCAGATTTTATGCAGAGTTCTACCACATGTTACATATCAGTCTTATAGCTTCATTGTTGTCTTCTATTTCATTACTTTCAGTACATTCTTATCATGCTATATCCGCCCACTGAGCGTTATGCTCAGCCGTAGTTCCTTTCATGTTTCCAAACGGCAGGTACACAAGGACGATCTTAGGACTTCTAAGAGAGTACGTGCATTTGGATGGGAGCTATCCAGACTCCTTTATTTTTATGCACACATGACGTTACTTTAATTTGGTTGTTTGGACACTGTTTCGTCCTTTTTATTTCTGTACTTAATCTTTATATTTTTGAGCTTATGTTGGACTACCGATGTTTGATTCCGGTACTTCCGTATGGTCAGTTAATGTTTAATACATTGCCTTGCATGCTTTGATGACACGCCATAAATACACGTAACGGTCCATTTATCCAAGTGGGGTGTTACAATTATGGTATCAGAGCGCAAGGTTCGACCTGTAGGCTCTAAAACTTGACCTGTGACTAGTGGGTAGTCACCAAGAACTTCCTGTATTTTGGCGTCGTTATCTTCCATGCTAGTCATGAATTTTATCAGTCGGATTTTCAAAATTTTGATTAAGTAAACGGTTGGTACATGACTGGCCATACTTAATCGCATGTTCTTTTCAAGAACCTTTCGTTTTGGTGAACTGACCATAGGCGTTCACCCTTGCCGTTTAAATTTTGTATGGATGAAGTGACCATAGGCGTTCATCCTTACTCATGTCGGATTTATGTTTCAGTAAATTGTCATTTTGTTAACTGACCCAAGGCGTTCACCAGTATTCATGTCATATTTTATTGGCTATACCTTCATGAATTACACTATGCATATTCAGATATATTACCCCAGATTTTAGTAGTTTTATCAACTCATCCTCTTTTATTTCAGATTCCACCCAGACGCAAAACCGAAAATGATCCTAACGCAACTGCCATTGCTGCTGCTGTTCAGGCTGCTATACAAGCCATGTTACCCCAAATTCGTGATGAGATCTGAGCTGAATATCAAAATGGACCTCAGCAGAATAACAACCCTCCTGTTCCACCACCTGCCACTTTACCCGCTTGGCTGGATTTGTTTAACAAGCAGAAACCTCGACTGTTTGAGCAAACTGTAGCTCCAACTGATGCGGAAGACTGGATCTACCATATAGAGAAATTTTTTGGAGCTATGGGTTGTGGTGATGTTTTCAAGGTTAGGCTTGCAGTTTACAAGCTGGAGGGTCCTGCTCTGCATTGGTGGAGGTCTCAGAAGCTGTCCAATGGGGGAGATGCTTGGGAGCTTACATTGACCTGGGCACGTTTCAAGACGATGTTCTATGACCAGTTTTTCCCGCATGCGGAGCAAGCTAAAATGAAGAGGGACTTCCACGTTATTCCTCAGAATCATGGCGAGAACAGTATAGAGTTCATGCACCGATACCTCAGGATGGCTGGATTCTTAGGGGAGGCTGCGGGTACCGCAGAGGAGCAAGCGAAACAATTTCGCTGGGCTCTTCACTCTAGGACTGCAGATAGACTGATGAGTGCCACATTCACTAATGTGTCACAAGTAGCTAATGCAGCTCGGGACATCGAGATGCTTTTCGAGAGGGATGAGCTCGAGAATGTAGAGCGTCCGGAGAAGAGGTACATCTCAACCAACAGACTTAAACAATTTAGCCCCATTATTGCTTGTCAACTTATATGTTATGACTTATCTAATTATAATCTTACACATACAGAGGAGGAGACCGATCCCAGTCGGCTACTCCGCATCAGAACTACAGGAACCACGATCAGTCATATGACCGAAATTGGTCAGATAAGAGGAGCGGCGGTGATAATTACCGCGACAGCTCCAACTCATCGGGCAGCTACAGGTGATTCTTTAAGCTCCAGAAATACTAAACTATCGTGTAAAGCAGATCTTAAATTTTTGTAAATTCCAACAGAGATGCTGGACAGGGGCGTGACCAAAACAACAGGGGTCAGCAGGTTGCCCGACCGGCAAATTCTTGTAATTTTAATTTCAGTCAGACAGCCTCATTTCAAGTTAAGATATCAGAATTGTGGCACGTGTTTATCATCGTAAATCAAGTTCTCAGCAAACCAGAGCTGCTTCTACCGTGTATACTTATCCCACTTGCATCACATGTGGAAAGAAACACAAGGGACCGTGCCGTCGTGGTACAAGTGGTTGTTTCCGGTGTGGCCAGCCGGGCCATCTGAAGAGAGATTGCAAGAGCGAGAATACTGCTGGTACCTCAGGCCAGATTCCTTAGATTTTACCTCCACCACCACCGATAACACCAACCACTAGTCGTGTCTACACTACTACCCGTGAACAAGCAAATAAGACCACAGGTACCATTACTGGCATTTTGTTTATACACGGACAGTCTACATGCGTGCTTTTCGATACAGGCGCCACGCACTCAGTTATATCTACTTCATATGCTGTTAGAATAAACATGACCCCTACGCCACTAGACAATGTACTTAGTATATCTACCCCCATGCGAGACTCTGTACTCATTACCCAGGTGTATAAGGATCTCCCTCTTGAGTTTGATGATAAAATCCGTCCAGTCAGTGCACTTCCTTTAGATATGTGTGAATTCGATGTTATTCTGGGTATGGATTGGTTGTCGGTTCATCGTGCCACCATAGACTGTCATGCTCACCGGGTTATCTTTGGTGATGTCCAGACACCAGAGTTTATTCACCACGGTTTCCTACCAGGAAAACATGTTCAGGTGATTTCAGCTTTACAGGCTCGCACCTTACTATATCATGGTTGTCAGGGTTTCCTAGCTACAGTTCATGACACGACTTCTGAGACACCTTCAATTCATGATCAACCAGTCGTGTCAGACTTTCCAGATGTCTTTCCCGAGGAACTTCCAGGTTTACCTCCCATGCGAGAGGTAGAATTTGGTATCGATCTCATTCCAGGTGTAGAACCAGTATCTAAAGCTCCTTACCGTATGGCTCCTGTAGAGCTTAAGGAACTGAAAGATCAGCTTCAGGAACTGCTAGAAAGGGGTTTCATTCGTCCTAGCGTGTCACCTTGGGGCGCTCCAGTTTTGTTTGTCAAGAAGAAGGATGGTAGCATGCGTTTGTGTATTGACTACCGTGAGTTGAATAAGCTCACTATTCGTAACCGTTATCCACTTCCTCGTATTGACGATTTATTCGATCAGTTTCAGGGTGGCAAGCACTTCTCAAAAATCGATCTACGATCAGGTTACCATCAGCTGCGTGTAAAAGAGCAGGATATAACCAAAACTGCTTTTCGCACGAGGTACGGTCATTACGAGTTTGTTGTTATGCCATTCGGTCTCACGAATGCGCCTGTAATATTTATGGACTTGATGAACAGAGTCTTCCACGAATTCTTAGACAAGTTTGTGATTGTATCATCGATGACATCCTTATTTTCTCCAAATCTAAAGAGGAACATGAGGATCATCTCCGTACAGTTTTGCAGATTCTCAGACGAGAAAAACTATATGCTAAATTTTCGAAGTGTGAGTTTTGGCTGAATACAGCGGCGTTTCTAGGTCATATTGTTTCTGGGGAAGGAATCACTATGGATCCTGCGAAGGTGGAGGCTATCACCAAATGGCCAAGACCGACGTCCGTCACAGAGATACGTAGTTTTCTTGGGTTGGCGGGTTATTACCGCAGGTTTGTGGAAAACTTCTCACGTTTGGCGTTACCATTGGCCCAACTTATGCGAAAAGGTGAGAAGTTTATATGGACCGAGGAGAGAGAAAAGAGTTTTGAGGAACTCAAGCATCGATTGATCTCAACACCGATACTCACTCTTCCATCCGGTACAGGTGGTTATCAGATTTAAAGCGACGCATCAGGAAAGGGCTTAGGCTGTGTTCTTATGCAGCATGGGAAAGTCATTGCTTATGCTTCGCGTCAGCTGAAGCCGTATGAGAAAAATTACCCTACTCATGATCTAGTGCTCGCAGCAGTCGTTTTCGCCCTTAAAATCTGGAGGCATTATTTATACGGTGAGTCGTGTGATATCTTCACCGATCACAAAAGTCTCAAGTATATATTTACACAGCGAGAGCTGAACATGAGGCAGAGGCGATGGTTAGAACTGCTAAAAGACTATGACACTAATATCCAGTATCACCCAGGTAAAGCAAATGTAGTTGCAGATGCCCTTAGCAGAAAGTCAGGTATGATAAATGGCATCAAAGTTCAGGAAGAAATTATTCGGGATTTAGAGCGGTATGATATTGAGCTCTTAGTACGCGGACAGAGGGGATACTGGGCTAGTTTGAGGGTGGAACCAGATTTACTCTCTAGGATTAAAGCCGCACAAAAGGATGATGGTGAAATCTGGGCGATTATCCAGAACATTGACCAGCAGACCGAATTTCGCATCGATGACGATGGTATCGTATGGCAGGGTACCAAACTCTGCGTTCTAGAAGACCCTGCTCTTAGAGAAGCCTTAATGACTGAGGCTCACAGCTCTCCGTTCTCTATCCATCCGGGTTCCACAAAAATGTACCACGATCTTAAGCAGCATTTCTGGTGGAGCGGCATGAAACAGGATGTCGCAACATTTGTGTCTAAATGCTTAACCTGTCAGCAGGTTAAGATAGAGCACCAGCGTTCCAGTGGTCTTCTCCAGCCATTAGATATTCCAATGTGTAAATGGGACAAGATATCTATGGATTTTGTCACCGGACTACCACAGACTCAGCGGAGACATGATGCAATCTGGGTTGTTGTCGATCGTTTGACCAAGTCGGCACATTTCATTCCTATTCGCAAAGATTTCGCAGTCAGTAAATTAGCGAAACTATTCACCGAGGAGATCGTACGATTACACGGTACACCTTCTGAAATTATATCAGATAGGGATCCCCGTTTCACTTCTCACTTCTGGGAAGGTTTGCATAAAGCTTGGGAACTAGGCTCAAGCTCAGCACAGCTTTCCATCCACAGACGGACGGTCAGTCAGAGCGTACCATCCAGACCTTGGAGGACATGCTACGCGCCTGTGCATTAGAATGGACAGGACACTGGGATGACTATATTTGCTTGGTCGAGTTTGCCTACAACAACAGTTGGCATGCTAGTATCAAGCGTGCTCCATTCGAGATGTTATACGGCAGGAAATGCCGTGCTCCTATTTGTTGGGATCAGGTTGGAGAACGTTTGATTGAAGGACCAGAATTGATTGAACTGACCAATGAAAAGGTCGCCATCGCTAGGGCAAAACTGCAAGAAGCGCGTACTCGCCAGAAGTGTTACGCCGACAAGCATCGTAGAAATCTATCTTTTCAGACTGGGGATCGTGTGTTCCTCAAAGTATCACCCGCACGCGGTGTCAGACGTTTTGGCCTCAAAGGAAAGCTCAGCCCTCGTTACATCGGACCGTTCAAAATCCTTGAACGTCTCGGTGAAGTGTCATACCGATTGGCGTTACCACCTCAGCTTTCACACGTCCACAACGTGTTTCATGTATCATTACTCAGGGGGTACAACTATCATGAGCTTCACAAAGTGAATTATCCACTCGATCAGACTCGGGAGGATTTATCTTATATTGAGGAACCCGAAGAGTTTTAGATCGCCAAGAGCGAGTTATGAGAAGGAAGACCATTCCTTTCGTCAAAATCCTGTGGAGGAACCATACCGAGCGGGAGGCCACTTGGGAAACAGAGGAGTCTATACGGACTTCTTATCCTCACTTTCGGTTTTAATTCGGGTATGTCTCTTAAGCTTTTATGTCTTCCAGCTTATTAGCATTTTCAGCTTTTACTCCAGTCAGCTTAAATACCTTACAATTCGGGGACGAATTCTTCTTTTAGAGGGGAAGAATTGTAAAACCCAGTACGGTCGTATCCTTAATTCGGGGACGAATTATTCTTTTTAGAGGGGAAGAATTGTAAAACCCGTATTTAAATCGGGAGATGTAAATACGCAGTTAATGAATTACACAATTTACGTCGAAATTATCGACGAAAACAAACGCGAGAAATATATATATATACAAGTATTTAAAAAAAAAATTAAGGAAAGAAAGGCTTAGGCCGGTTTGTAAAAAAAAAAAAAAAAAGAAAGGAAAATTTGGGCCAAGCCCATTTAGTGAAAAGAAAAGGGACGGGGGTGTACCCCTTTTGTATTAGACAGTAAACAAAAAAAAAGGGGAAAAGTCGGGAGAGCTAGGGTTAGGCGCCGACAAGAGAAAAAAAGGGGGTTCTGATCTAGTGTTGATTCAGGTAGGGTGCGTTCAATCGTTTCCAATCACGAACCAAGTAAGCAAATCCTTTTCTTTTCTTTATTTATAATTAATCACGAATTAAAAAAAAGGGTGTTTGATTAGGCTGTGAAACGGGGCGTCGGGTTTTGCTGTGATTCAAGAAATCGAGACACCACCATGTCTCGGTGGTCCCTTCCCTGCCCAGCCGTGACCCACACAGGGGCGGCTAGGGCCAGATTCGAAATAAGGGTTGCGTTTGGGACGGCAGAAACAATAAGGGTGCGTTTGGTGTATATAAACAGTGGGAAAACATGACCAAACAGTGGGAACCATATGTAAAACCAGTGGAAAATTGGGACTATTAAAATGGATATGTTGAATAACTTTAGCGACAGTTTTAGCGATAGTTTTTCTGTCGCAAAACTGTTATATGTATACAGTTTTTAATAAGGACAGTTTTAGCGACAGTTTTTAGTGACACAGAATTCTGTCACAAATTCTGGTGGACAGATTTATGTAGATAGATTTTATCATTTTATGTTGAATTGTTTAGTGCGACCGAGAAGGGGTATCTCGGTAGGCTCGGGTTATAGTTTAAACATATAAAACGAAGATTTTTATATTATACCTTTTTAATATAATTGTTTTATAAATGGTTAAAATATATTTTGAATGTATTAAATTAAATAGTTCTTTAATATTTTAAATGGGTATAATTTTATTAAATGAATTAAATTATTTTGGGAACTTTCTAATTTAAGAAACTTTATATTTTAAGCAGGATACTTAATACAGTTACTATAGCGTCAGAAATATGCTTGTACCGTAATTGATAGTAGAACGATAATACATTAAAAGAATTATTATAAGATCAGATTTATCAGTTAATATACGTACAGAATTTCAGAAATATAATAAATAAATTAGAAGCCAATAAAACAGTAATTATATAGCCGGATATCAGTTAGCTTATTCGCGCATTTTATTTATGTAGCTCGCGTGAAGTATAAGTAGGAGTTCTACTTGTATTCGTGCAGTCAGTTACTGGACACGAGGTACGGATTTCCGTCCTTTCAGTAAGGACTTCCTTTTTATGCATGATTAGGATTCCCCGTCTTCAGCCAAATGTTTTTCCCCAGTATATGTTTAAGTTTATCAGTAATCATATTAATAACTAAATAAATTGCCTGAGCATTATATACAAGCACGACCAGTTTATGTACTAGTTACGGAGGTACCGTAACCACGGCACTAGAGGCACCGGTGTCGTGACTCACATGCAGGAGAGTGATATCCTGCATCGTCCCACTCAGCTCAGCTTGGCCAATTTATCAGTATTATTAGTGGGGCGTATGGATGCATCCTAGGCTTATATGTGTTACAAGTTATCAGGGTGAATGTGGTGTGTGCTCTACATCCTTCACATTGGAGTTGATCCCTCCACCCAGCACAGTTATTTAGAGGTCACCCCTCTACAGCATGACGAGGTCACCCCTCCAGTTATTCATGCACGGTTGTTACAACACGTGACCTATATAAGCTCTGGCAAATAAAATACAGTAAATGCATGTTTTCAGAATTTATAGTCATATTTTAGTATCAGTATATATGAATCAGGTTTTTCAGATTTTATGCAGAGTTCTACCACATGTTACATATCAGTCTTATAGCTTCATTGTTGTCTTCTATTTCATTACTTTCAGTACATTCTTATCATGCTATATCCGCCCACTGAGCGTTATGCTCAGCCGTAGTTCCTTTCATGTTTCCAAACGGCAGGTACACAGGGACGATCTTAGGACTTCTAAGAGAGTACGTGCATTTGGATGGGAGCTATCCAGATTCCTTTATTTTTATGCACACATGACGTTACTTTACTTTGGTTGTTTGGACACTGTTTCGTCCTTTTTCTTTCAGTACTTAATCTTTATATTTTTGAGCTTATGTTGGACTACCGATGTTTGATTCTGGTACTTCCATTTGGTCAGATAATGTTTAATACATTGCCTTGCATGCTTTGATGACACGCCATAAATACACGTAACGGTCCATTTATCCAAGTGGGGTGTTACACAACCTACTGATTTTATCATTCAAATAGCTACACTAGGTGACAACTAACAGATTACAACCATAAAACACAACGCACAAGCACAAAATCAACAAATCACATGCCAAAGTACAAAACAAGCAGTAACATGAAATTTTTAGAGGAAATGTAATCAAAGGATTATACCTGCCCTCCACAACATCCTAGGAGAGCCAGCTATGCTCCTTGGACCTTGTTCAACAACTAGAACAAGACCAAGGTACTTCAATAACAAAGATGATGAATGCCTTGGTTGATGTTTCAAAGCAGAAACGCAAGGGCTTGATTTCTTCAACACAATGAACAAACAGCCTAACCAAAGGCCCTAATCCCTTCACAAGCTTGGTATCAACAAGCTTGTAAGAGCTTATAGCTTATGGTTAAGGATTAGTACACAATAATAAGCAAATTCAGAAACCTCTTTTCAAGCTTTTTCAAACTTGAAAAACTTACCAAACATAAACGTCCTTGAACCAAATGATTCAAGCACACTTATAACAACAAATGGAACTCAGAATCACCTTTAAACAACACCAACTTTCAAAAACATAAAAAGGAATTACAATTTTCTCAAAATACCAACTTTTATAAATTTTAAAAAGGAATTACAAGTTTAAAAGGTAAAGACTGGAACAAAGGGACTCTCACATGTTGAGGTCTCCTTTTATAGGCAAATGCCTGGCTACACTATTCACAAACCCTAGAAGTGAATACTCTAAAATGCCCTTGAGCTCTTGAGGCTGTTTGTTGTTGATGAGCTGTCCAAAATGCATCCAAACTGTTTAAAATAGCTTTGTGATGAAGCAATGAGTGTCAGCTGTTGATCTTGACACGTGGCTAAGCTTGGAGAACAAGTTGTGTTTTGATTGGTGCACGGGTTTGAATGGTGGGGCCTCTTGGTAAGTGGGAGTGAGGGTTTTAAGGTTGGGATAGGATTATAGGCGTGTGAATCAAGTGTGGGTAAGGGTAATTGAGATTTACCCTTTGTTTAAGTTGATGGTAATTCTGGGTGGATGAACATGAACAGTGGTAACTTTTGATCCGAAAAAGGTGGGTTGATGTGTTTGGCGCGTGTTTGTGAGTATTTGAACTTTGGGAAATGGCAATAGCAGCCCTTGTGTTTTGGGAAATATGGTAAAACAATTATTGCAGCCTTAAAAACGAATTCCCTTTGTAAATAACTTTCACATCTTTACACTTTTGGCACAAACTTTTGGAAAAAGGTTTACAAGGGTTGTTTTTGCCATTTTGAGATTTTTCAAGGGCTGATCTTGGACGTTCTTGATCTTCAAAGATCTTCAATGTATCTTTGGCATCATGAGGGACCATAATTGACAATTTGAAATTGTTGAGGGACTAATTTTGCCATTTCTTTAAAGTTGAAGGACCATTTGTGTAATTTTGACAAACTTAAGGGACCAAACTTGTAATTATCAATATACAAGGGTTTTAAGTGTCATTTCTTCAATTAATGAGGATCAATCTTGTATGTCTTCAAGTCTTCAAGGGTATTTGTTGAATATTCCATGAATTAGGTCCCGGTTCTTTGTACGGCTTCGTTTCTCGTGTCCGTTTTTCCTTGTATCTTGTGAGCTTTTGTCTTTTTCACGATATCCATACCTAAAATACACAAGTAAACAAACACAAGCATATATATGGTATTTTATGACATTTTTATGCATTTAAAGCCCGAAAAGAACGATGAGATCATGTATAAATGCCATCTCATCACATCATTTCAAAAAACAACGAGAAACAATCATTCAAGCATAAAAGATCTTCAAATTAATATTCAATTTAATTATCTTGAGAGGAAAAAAAATGGTGGCACAGTTATTTGATGTGAAGTCACACATTTCTAAACAGGAAATTTCTAAGTTTTCCACCAAATATCACATTTCTACAGGCCTCCATCCGACCGTGCCGGATCCACAAGCACGCATAGGAAGCTTCCCTGATGGGAAATTGGCGTGTATACCAGGTTTTTCGAGTTCTCCAACAACCGTATACCACTAAGCCGCTTCCTAATCGACGTGCTAAGCTACTACGGTATACATCTGTCTCAACTGCACTGTATAGGCGCATCGAAGATCTCTAATTTTGAAATAAACTGTTTATTATAGAATATTGACCCGACCATAAATTTGTTCCATGCCTTCTATCGCCCCTCTTGGATAAACGGGTGGATATCGTTCGCCAAACGCCCCAGCCAATTGTAATGCTATAAAGTTAATATAGACTCTTTGAAGAAACGAAACGACAAATTTTTCTGGGTAAACTAGGTTGTATTCCCGTTTGACTATGATTTCATTACTCCCGATACCATGATGAAAGATGACCACCCAATCCCTGGCACTTATAACGAGGAAGATGCAAAGAGAATAGACGCCGACCGCATACCAATGCTTGAGTACCCAGAGGCGTTACTATACGCATTAGGGCTGAGTCATCATTCCACTCTACCTGCGAATCACCTGCCGCAGTATTTTGACAACTTTGGTCATGGTAAAAAATTCCCTTCTCTTGTTTCTTTGTTTTGTTGAAGCTGTAAATGCAAATGTCCTATGCGTATGTGCTCATATTTCCTCTCTTATTCTGACAGAGTTAACTTATACACAACTCGTGAAGCGCGAGCACCCTTGTGACGTAACCATGCGTCCTCGACCCTTTACGCCATTCGAACTATCTAATGGATGGCGAGTTGGTCAACGCACCGTAGCCCTTGAATTTCCTTCCCCTTCTACCAGCGGCTGTACAGAGAGGGTGATCGCACTGAATGCCACTCCTATTCGGAGCATGCCGTGTATATTGGAATCCTCGTCGGATGAAGCAGATCCGTCAAGTGAGAAAGACCTGAGCCTTGAGGATAGCTCGCGCGCCGGCCCTTTAGAGAATATCATTCCAGTCCATGTATACAAAAGGTTACCGTGCTCCCCAACAGATCAATTTCCCAAGAGGAGTAGGTCACGGGTGACCAGACCACGCACTGATGTCGCCACATGGGGTATGCTTACAAGGCCACATGAGCACATTTTAGATCCGAGGTTTCTATATCATAATTCTGTATTTCGAGCTTCTGAGAATGTTAATAAAAAATTACCTCCTAAGATTTCCATGGTATCCAATGTGCAGCTTATGCGTTGCGGTAGCCAAAGCTGATGCGAGCACATCCAACTCTGAGAAATTCCTTCCCCTTGGAAGTGTACACGCTCCTGCACACTGAATAGTACAACTGATTGTAAGGACTTTCACCAACATCTATCCCCTCCTGGACGTGCCCGACTTCTTGACGAACTATCCGAAGAAATGCTTATGAGAGAGATGGCCATAGGCGCGTCGCAGGGGGTAACATTAGCTTCTCATTTGAATAAGAATATTTCATATCTATCTCAGCACCTGTCTTAAGTTTCCTTGAAATCACACAAGTTATAGAAGAAAAAGACAATGAGCTTGTGTGTGCCAAAGTTAAACTAGCGCGTCTGCACGACGTGTCTAGTATAAATGCCGGATCCATACAATATTTGGAGGATGAGAAGGTATCTTTATTGGAATCTATAGAACGAGAGCACCGCCTTCGTGCAAGACAAGAGGAGGAAAATCGATGGGTCATGTCCAAGCTTGAGGAGGGTAAGAGAGTCCTTACTTTAAATTACGATAATTTCGTTGCCAACTGTCATCAAGATACTGTCATCAAGCAGTGCGCGTAGAGAGGCAATAGCTTATCAGGTATGGTCTTCCGCTGGCCGCCAAAGGTGCTTTGGAGTCTCCCAACATCAATAGGGCCTTTCAGGAGGTTTTTGCTTCTGCCTAATTATTAGGGCAAAGTCTTGATATGGAGCGCACTTTCAAAGATGGTTTACTGACAGGACCGTTAGAAGGTAGTGCTATATATTCTCGTTACGCCCAACAAGGCTTCGATGTCGCATGTCGTAGATTGAAAGATTATCCTGTAACACCCCATTTTGGTAAATGGAATGTCACGCGTGATTATGGTGTGTCATCAAAGCATACAAGGATAAATGTCTTAAACATTACATGACCATAAAGGAAATACTGGAAACAAACATCGGTACCCCAAAGTATAAGCTCACCACACACAAACATAAGTACTGTAAAGGAAAAGGACTAAACAATGTCCATGAAAGTAAGTAGCAAAATGTATGATGATAAGCATAAAGTAATAAAGACTAGTAAGCTTCCAATCTATATGCACCTACGCTTAGAGTCTACGAGCGCCCTTGAGTACCTGCCGTTTTGGGAAACATGAAAGGAAAATGGCTGAGCATAACGCTCAGTGCACGGATATACAAGCATCGAATGAATAACATAAGCATATACAACATATAGCAGCGGAATTGATTAAGTCCTGGAAAACCTGGTATAACTTAGTAAAACTAGTTTTATAGTTTGAAAAGCCTTATGTTTATCTTATAAAAACTGTTTAACATGTTAACCATTAAGCCAATATTGGTCAAGAAATAACAACGTGCATGAATACTTGGAGGGGTGACCTCATAATGCAATTAGAGGGGTTGCCTCTAATTAATATAAGTTTTGGTAGGAGGGATCAGCTCATTGTGAAGGATGTAAGGAACACACCACATTCACCTTAATAATCTGTTAAAAACATGTAACCTGGGATGCACCCATACGCCCCACATGATAACATAATAATATGGCCAAAAGCTGAAAGGGACGCCACGAGCTATCACTCCGCCGTGGTGAAGTCATAACACTAGTGTCTCTAGTGTTATGGTTATGGTACCTCCATAACTAGGTGGAACTGGTCATGCATGTATCTGGCTTAGACATTTAAACTAAACATAAGCAAATCAAAACATATAAAACATATACTGGGAAAACAGTTGGCTGCATACGGGGAATCCTAATAAGGAAAGAATGTCCATACTGAAAGAACGGAGAATCCGTACCTTATGTCCAGTGAACGAAGAAGACGAACGAAAGAGAGTCCTACTTCGATCTCACTAATGCTACGTAAATAGTATACGTGTATAAGTATTCTGGTTACTGACTACGTACCTGGTTTCATATCATGTCTTAGCTTGTTTTATATGTTCATGTCTTGTTTTACTGATTTTAACGTTATGTTGTGTTTATCATGTATTATGGATATTCTGATTAAGTATTACTTGTATTTCTTGTATTATTATACTTGTCGTGTAATAATAAGTAACTTTATAAAAATAGCAGGTTTCCTAAAATAGAAAGTTTCCAAAAACAGAAAGTTTCCAAAAATAGAAAGTTTCCAAAAATAGAAAGTTTCCAAAAATAGAAAGTTTCCAAAAATAGATTAACTACTTAAAATAGATAAGTTTCTAAAAATATTAAGTTTCCAAAAATAGTAAGTTTCCTAAAATAGAAAGTTTCCATAATTAGAAATAAGCTGGATTAATAAGCTAAATAAGATAAGCTTAAGTTTTACTGATTAAATATACTAACTCATGTGATTAATAGTATACTTTATTAATTATAGCATGTTAATTAAATAAACTATATGTTATACGATTTAATTAAATATAATCATGATTTAATTAAATTAAAGTGTATATAACACTTAGGTTAAAACATGTATTAATATTTATATTAATATAACCTAAGTCATGAAAATTAATTAATTATATGTCATGTTTTAATAATTAATTAATCACCATAGTCTTAATTATATAATTAAATACCTAGGTTAAAATCATGTATTAATAATTATTAATAATAAACCTAAGTCCATGTTTTAACTAAATTAATTATATGACATGTTAAATTAATTTAATTAACTTGTAAATAAATATACTTGTAAAAATAATAAACCGAACCTATGTATTATTTTATTAAAACATGTCATGAACCGGACCCGTGAACCCATGAACCGGCCCGAACCAAAAACCCAACACCAACCACCACCCACAGCCGCGGCTGCGGTGGCGGCTGGTGGTTGCGCTGCCAACAGCGGCGGCTGCTGCCGCTGCTGCGACGTGGCTAGCCGTTGCCAGCATCAAAGATCCCACCGGCGCAGGCCACTGGTCTTCCCCTGCTGCCTTCGCTGTTCCCCCCGTCCGACCCAAGCAGCCACCGGATTAAGCCGGTGGTTCATGCTGTTGCGCCGAGACCCACACCGAGCCCTTTAGGGGGTCTCGGTTGTGGCTAAAAAGGGACACCGAGAGTCTTTCGGCTCTCGGTTGGCTGCCGAACCACAAAACCAAGCCAAATGAACCCTTTCCCATGTTTATTTAATTTCATAACATGTTTTATTTAATTGTTTTTAAAGATCTAACACAAAACATAATTAAATAAAAGGATTAAAGATTAAGGTTTAATGTTTTACCTCAACGTGTGATTGAAAATAACACGAACACGAACCAAATACCAAAGATCAAAAATCAAAAACGAAATCCTGCTTGTTCTTGTATTGATGCCGCGACTATGGAATCACCAAGAGCTAGGGTTTTCAACTTTTCTGTAAAAATATGTTTATGAAAACTCTATGGTTTTAGTTTCCTTTAATTAAACCAAAAGTGAGCTTTTGGGCCCCTCCTTTCTCTTGTGTGTCGCGGCTAGTAGGGCCCACCAAGGGAAACCCGTAGTTTTTCGTGTTCAAAATTATTACTTTGTTTTTGTGCTTGTATTTACGTGACGTTATTATTAAATGTTCGTGTTATTTTATATACTTGTACATAGTCGTAATAATAATTACCTGATTACATAATTATACGTTCGTGATTCTTACGTTCATGATTTCATGTTCGTGATTTAATTATTATCTATAATAATTATCGTGAACTATCACGTACTTAATACTTGTCGTGTAATAACACGTACGTAATTTTTGTAATTTATGTTCGTGAAACGTACTTATGTTATAAAAGGAAAGTTTTAATCATGTACGTACGATTATAAGGGTATTATTCATGGTAAAAGCATACGGGTTTTACAACTCTTCCTCCCTAAAAAGAATAATTCGTCCCCGAATTATAGATAACGTGAACTGGAAAAAGAGGAACATACCCGAATTCAAAACTTGAAATGAGGGTAAGAAGTCCGGATAGACTCCTCGGTCTCCCAAGTGGCTTCCCGCTCGGTGTGATCCCTCCAAAGGATTTTGACGAATGGAATCGTCTTCTTCCTCATGACTCGTTCTTGCCTGTCAAGAACTCGTTCGGGTTCCTCTATGAAGGTAAGATCTTCACGAATCTGTTCCAGTGGATACTGAACCATGTGAAGGGATGATACTTGTACCCTCTGAGTAAGGACACATGGAAAACGTCGTGTACGTGAAAAAGCTGCGGAGGTAACGCTAAACGATATGATACTTCACCGACTCGCTCAATAACATCAAACGGTCCGATGAATCGAGGACCGAGCTTCCCTTTGATTCCAAAACGCTCAACACCACGTGTCGGTGATGTAAACCTGTATGCTTTTACCATGAACATTAAACTAATAATCATACGTGCAAGATTAAAACTTTCCTTTTATAACTTGAACACGTGTCACGAATATTAATTACAAGAATTACGTACGTGTTATTACACGATAAGTATTAAGTACGTATTAATACACGATAATTATTATCAACAATAATTATAATCACGAACATGAAATCATGAACGTAAGAATAACGAACATATAATTATGTATTTACGTATATTATTATTACGGTCACGTACAAGTATTATTTATAACACAAACATTTAACCACGAACTAACACGAATATATTAACGAATGAACACGTAAATAGTTAAACATGAAATTAGTCGGGTTTGTCCTTTGGGCTTTTGTAGGTCGCGGACAAGAGAAGGGTGGGGGCCCAGCCCAACTTGACTTTTCTACTAAATTTAGTAAAAGGGAAAACACAGGAAAACTTAACACACAAAATTTTTACAAAAAAAGAAGATAACCCTAGCCTCCTTCTCTCACCTTGTGGCCGCCGGCTATACATCACACCACAGGAGGTGGTTGTTGATTTTGAGCATTGAATTTGGAGAGATCCTGTTTGTGTTCATAGTTTCATTCAATCACGCATTCGGTAGAAACGCCAAATCTTTATCTTCTTTTAATTCTTTTATTAATCAAGAACATGTGAGTTTGATCTTGTATAATTAATAAAAACAAGTAATAGATTAAACTAAAACAAGAAAAGGGGCCATTTGGTTTGGCTTATGTTCGGCAGCCCTAAACCGAGAGTCCTATGACTCTCGGTGCGCCATGGTCCACAGCCGAGACCTCCTGAGGGGCTCGGTGTGTGTTTTGGTCCAACAGCAGGAACCACCGGCCAAGCTAGTGGCTGTTTTGGTTTGAGTAGGGGGAGGAAACAGCACGGCAGGGGGAACCACCGGCCTACTACCGGTGGAAACTCTGTTCGAGCAGGGGGTACACGCATCCAAGCAGGGGGAAACCACCGGCTTCAGCCGGTGGGGTTTTTGTTCAAACATGGGGAACTTTTTACTCATAGTAGGGGTGTTTGGCTGCTGGTATTAGACAGGGTGTTTGGATGGCAGTTTTAGGATTTAAAAGGGGGTGTTTGTTTTATCATTCTTTCAAGTTATTTTAATTAATTTAATTAGGGTATAAAATTAACCATGCAATATTAATTTTATTTAATCTAATTAATATTGAATTAACCCTGTCAAGTTAGGCTATGTATTTTAAACCTTAGTTATAAAAGAATTATTAAAATAATTCGGTCCGGGTTCATGGGGTTTGGGGTCCGGCTCATGACTAAAAATGTAAAAGTATTTTATTTTTGTGCAAGTATTCATTTTTAACAAGAAATTAAATTAATTAAACATGACATGTAATTAATTTAATTAAACATGGACTTAGGTTTATTATTATTAGTTAATAATACATGTTTTAACCTAAGTATTTAATTATTTATTTTACACTATAGTATTAATTAATTATTAAACATGAAATATAATTAATTAATAATCATGACTTAGATTATATTAATATAATATTAATACATGTGTTAACCTAAGTATTTTATATACACTTAAATTTAATTATATCATGTTTATATTTAATTAAATCTTATAACATATACTTTATTTAATTTACATGCCTTAATTAATAAACCATACTATTAATCACATGACTTAGTATACTTAATCAGTAAAACCTAAGCTTATATCATTAGCTTATTAATCCAGCTTATTTCTAAATATGGAAACTTTCTACTTCAGGAAACTTAATATTTTTCGAAACTTTCTATTTTTAGAAACTGATCTATTTTAAGAAGTTAATCTATTTTTGGAAACTTTCTATTTTTGGAAACTTTCTATTTTAGGATACCTGCTATTTTTAGAAAGTTACTTATTATTACACAACAAGTATAATAATACAAGAAATACAAGTAGTACTTAATCAGAATATACATAATACATGATAAACACAACATAATGCTAGAATCAGTAAAACAAGACATGAACATGTAAAATAAGCTAAGACATGATATAAAACCAGTTACGTACTCAGTAATCAGAATACTTATACACGTACACTATTTATGTAGCATTAGGACTCTCTTCCGTTCGTCTTCTTCGTTCACTGGACTTAAGGTACGAATTTCTTGTCCTTCAGTAAGGACAATCTCTTCCTTCATTAGGATTTCCTATATGCAGCCAACTGTTTCCCCCAGTAGTTACAGATTAAATGCTTATATTTTATTAGTTACCTTAGCCATGTACATGCATGACTAGTTTCACCTAGTTATAGAGGTACCATAACCATAACACTAGAGGCACTAGTGTTATGACTTAACCACGGCAGAGTGTTAGCTCGTGGCATCCCTTTTTAGTTATTTGGCCATCATATTATTATATTATCATATGGGGCGTATGGGTGTATCCTAGTTACATGTTTTAGTCAGGATTTCATGGTGAATGTGGTGTGTGCCTTGCATCCTTCACAAGGAGTTGATCCCTCCTACCCACTAACCAGTTAATTAGAGGCAACCCCTCTAATTGCATGATGAGGTCTCCCCTCCAAGTATTCATGCACGTTGTTGACCTCATGACCTATATTGGCTAATTTGGTACATAAACTACTATTGATTTTCATAAGTAACATAAGCTATGTTTTCAGAACTAAAACCAGTTAACATTACAAACAACTAGGTTTTTCCCAAGACTTATACATTTCTGCTGCTATTAGTCTTATTTATGTTTCAGCCATTTATACTATGTCATATATCCGTGCACTGAGCGTTATGCTCAGCCGTTACTTTCCTTTCCATGTCCCAAAATGGTAGGTACCTAAGGATGTACTCGAGCATTTGGATGAAGTTCATAGGATGGAAGCTGCCATAGACTTCTTCTCCTTTTTGCCATATACTTATGCTTGTCTAGTCTTTCCTAGTTCATTTACTTAATTTATGTTTTGGGCTTATGTTGGGAACCGATGTTTGATTCCGTTTTCCCTATGGTCACGTATGTTTTACTACATATTATCTTGCATGCTTTGATGACACGCCATAATTACGTGTAACGGTCCACTTATCAAAGTTGGGTGTTACAATTATGGTATCAGAGCCATGGCTTCGACCTGTAGGCTCTATAACTCGACCTGTGACTAGTGGGTAGTCACCAGGAGCTTCCTAAGCCAACGCTTGTTATTCCACGTATTGATGTTTTTAGCACCTTTTTGTTTTATCCATGATGTTTTCAGCACCTTGTTGTTTTAACCATGATGTTTTCACCAGTATCGTTTTTACTAATATGGAATGAACAATTGTCATCCATACTTAGTTATGTGTCATTGTTTATGTACGATGTTCCTTGTGAACTTTGGCTATGTGGACTGAACACTAGTAGTTCATAATTAGTCACATAATTTTTTTTTTCTGTTAAGTTTTGACATATGAGTTTTACTTATTTATGTTTCATGTATCATTGTTGTAGGAATTTTGACTAATAAATGGTTGGTACAGGACTGACCCTATTTATTCGCATGTGATTTTATCGTAACTTTTAACTTTGGGACCGACCCATAGGCGTCCCCTCGCCATGTCTTTTGTTTTGGGTGAACTTCCCATAGGCGGTTACCCTCGCGCATATAAAAGTTTTCTAAACTACATCATGCATTCATGCACTGTTTTCACGCATAATTTTTTTTTCATGATTATTGCATAAAATTTTATTTCATGTTTATTTATATTACACTCTAATCAGATGAATCATATCAATTTTACGTTGTGAACTAACCCCAGTCGTTCACACCGGTGATTTTCAATTTTATTCATTAAAGTCATATTTATTTCATGTCCACTCATTAAAACTTTCATGATCTTTATGTCGAGTATGTTTTCATGCTACCATGGTTAACTTCATTTTCATGCTGATTATATTTTATGCTCCCTCGTGATTAATTTCATTCCAAGATTTTTCATGTTGATTTCATCTTCATGTTGAGTATGTCTTAAGTCTACTTATGTTGAGTATGTTCTCGTCATGTTGAGCATGCCCTCATGCTAGACATTGAAGGATTTCATTAAATCCTGTTTTTATGATAGTCATGGTTGGTTTTCATTAATCATGCTTTCATGCTAATCATTGTTAAATTTTGATCCACCACCCTTCTGGGTGTTTTTACTATGTAACCAAAATGATGTCTATGCTGAAATTGCTAGGCTCTCATGATGCTCAGTCCAGTTTGCTTTTCTAACCGTTTAACCAATTATTCCCTGTAAAATCATGTCAGATGATCGACCCATATCGATCATTTCATGTGCATCCCATGTGTACTCTAAGTACCGTATTTCATGTGTATTACACGTACCATAATCCATATGTATTTCACTTACAATACTCCATGAGTATTCACTAGACGATTCTGAGTCATCTTAGGCGTATTCCACTTGTTGATGTTCTACAAGATGCTGATGCCGCACATAGCTTGGAGATGTTACTAAAGGTTGATGTTGCTGATTAGTTGGAGACGCTACGAGATGCTGATGATGTTCACAACCTGGAGATCCCACAAGACGAAGACAAAGGCGTTAAATCAAAGCGATCGGACGAGAAGATGCTTCACCACTAGACGATTTCCATCACAATATATGTCCCTAATTCCTAGTTACATGTCACATGTTATTCGGTTGTCTTTTAAGTCATATGAGTGGGAACCGGTACCAGCCGGCCACTCATCTAAATGGTTACATGAACCACCGTCATGAAAATGACCATCATGGAACTGACAGACAAGACGATAGTAACCACTATTGTGACAGTAACTATCCTAGAAATCACAACAGAACAACGGTCACGGACGTGATCTAAAATGCAAAGGATCAGCAGTCCAACCGATCCGCTAATTCTGGCATGATAGCGTA
Organism: Glebionis coronaria; assembly: GCA_025667525.1. NCBI lineage: Eukaryota > Viridiplantae > Streptophyta > Magnoliopsida > Asterales > Asteraceae > Glebionis > Glebionis coronaria. The sequence continues at coordinate 166,510,371 of CM046878.1, read as the reverse complement.
AGAGTTTCAGTTTTATTCGTTTCACACCTCGAGACACATGTCAATACATCATTCAAGACACATGTCTCCCATATATTTTCTGAAGACACATGTCAAGGCATCAGTCAAGACACATGTCATACGCATATTTTATCAAGATACGGTTCAAGACACATAACTCACGTCCATTTCTAGAACATCCCTAAGGAATTCAGGGTACCCTCCCAGGGGTATATCCATTTTGTGATGCCATGTATTTATTAGGCCACAAGAATTTCGGAACCATCACCGGCGTATTATACGTGTTTGGACACGCAGGACCCGTTGTGCGTGGGACAGGCAAAACACATTGAGTAAGATCTGTCACGCTCACTTCATGACATTTTCATTTCTTGACTTCATATTTCATATATTCATGACCATAAAGGACACCATTCATATAATCCATTTATACGAAGGTCTTCCTTCAGTCTAATGATAAGATCCAATTTGCTAAAGTACTTCCCTAGAACAAATATGAATTAAATATGATTATAATTTTGGACCACGAACAACACACTATGCTACGACTGGTCGCCATCTATATCATATTATGTACAGTGATGTTCAAGTTCCTGAATAAATTCAGCATGGTATTCCATCATGAGCATCTGTACGAATCATTTATGCTTAAAAAGCACGTGTTTGTTATTCCATAGCTACGAAGATTTTCAGCTATTATTGATAACACAATTTTTGAGGTTCCTCTTATTCTTAACCAACCGATTATTTTAAAATTTTCCAATATAAATTCCAGAAGGACCTTCAAGGATGAGGACAGTAACATGAGATTATGTGTCGACTACCGTCGATTTAAACAAATCACCATTCATGACCGTTATTTCCTTCCACATATTGGAAATGGGTTGGATCAACTTTAAGGTGCTAACCACTTTTCCAAGATTGACTTATGATCATGCTGCTAGCATTGACGAGTGAAAGAGCAAGACATTCCATGACTGCTAATTATACACGACTTGGTCATGCTAAATTATTGATTTTATTTTAAGTCTTATAAATGCTCCAGTAGCATTATGGACTTAGTAAATTGAGTTCCATGAACTCATGAACATATTCATCATTATTTTCATCAAATGATAACCTAACCTTCTCTAAGTCTAGAGAAGGGCACGATGACCATATTTGCACTACGTTGTAAATTCTACGACAGAAGAAATTTCACCCTGAAATTTTCTAGTATGAATTCTGGTTGATTATAGTGACATGCTGAATCACATTGTTTCTCACGGCTAGTCTTACCATGACTATGCTTACGCATAAAGGAGAGAATCATATACTATATTATGTGTTCTAGAGGTTTCTACGCTAATAGAAGTCTAACTTCAGAGACTCATCGTTTCCAATCTTCTATGTATCCAGTTTCTATGAAACAAGATGCAATTAAGTTCATATCTAAATACCTGTCACACCAGCAAGTTAAGATAGAACACCTACATACTAGTAGCTATCTCCACCGGGTACACTTTCCGAATGGAAATGGTACAGTATCTCCATGGATTTGTCAGCAGGTTGACGAAGTCTGCAAGATCCTTTCATCTGAAAATATTTCACGGTAGTAGAGTTTTAAATATTTTAGCCAGAGATCGTACGGTCACTTGGCACTCTGTCACCTATTGGACCAGATCAAGGTTCACGTCCGCGTCCATTATTTACGTCACATCCTTGTTCAAACTTACGTTATTTTCACGTTCACGTTCATGACACCACTCACGTTCATGATCGTATTCAAGCTTACGATTTAAGTCCTACGGTTATTCTAGATAGTTTACAGAAAACTTGGAAGACCAGACTCGGGTTGAATAAACTTTTCATCTTCAAACAAATGTTTCATGTCACATTTCACGTCTTACCTCATACCGTTTAGCATTTTATGTAAGTTATTCTATGTTCACGATATGTTTCACATGTCATGTTCATTCCACGTTTCACATATCACGTTCACGATATGTTACATGTATCAATGTTCATCATATGCTTCTTATATTACACTCACCATATCTCCACATATCACGTTCACAATAGTTCACGTATCACGTTCACAATTGTTCACGTACTACGTTTCAGTATGTCTCACACATTATTGTTAATACGGGACTAATATCAGTTAGTCTAAGCTATTTTGCATTGTAACGCTTCATCACACTTGCACGTTAATCCTTATTCCCTCGATCAAATCTAGAAGGATATATCTTACATTGATGACCAGAAACTTTTTGTATCGTCAAGACAAAGTCATGAAGACTTAGATTGTTATTTCCACCAAGACCTATTAGAGGACCGTTCTAGGAGGGAAACCACTTAGAGCGGAGGAGTCCATCCGGACTTCTTATCTGTTTTCTTCCATTAATCAAATACGTTCTTTCAGTCACGTCATGTTCCATATCCTTTCAAGACATGTCACGTTCCATGTTCCTTTCTACCATGTCACCTTCACGTCCTTTTATCTTACATACCCTCTCAGTTTGATCCGGGTATGTTTCTCTTTCAGTTTACTTACCTATAATCTGGGGACGAATTATTATTTTTAGGGGGGAAGAGTTGTAAAACCCGCATGCTTTTACCATGAAAAGTACACTAATAATCATACGTGCAAGATTAAAACTTTCCTTTTATAACTTGAACACGTGTCACGAATATTAATTACAAGAATTACATACGTGTTATTACACGATAAGTATTAAGTACGTATTAATACACGATAATTAGTATCCACAATAAATAAAATCACGAACATGAAATCATGAACGTAAGAATCACGAACATATAATTATGTATTTACGTATATTATTATTACGGTCACGTACAAGTATTATTTATAACACGAACATTTAACCACGAACTAACACGAATATATTAACGAATGAACACGTAAATAGTTAAACATGAAATTAGTCGGGTTTGCCCTTTGGGCTTTTGTAGGCCGCGGACAAGAGAAGGGAGGGGGCCAGCCCAACTTGACTTTTCTACTAAATTTAGGAAAAGGGAAAACCCAGGAAAACTTAACACATAAAATTTTTACAAAAAAAGAAAAGAACCCTAGCCTCCTTCTCTCACCTTGTGGCCGCGGGCTATACGTCACACCACAGGAGGTGGTTGTTTATTTTGAGCATTGAATTTGGAGAGATCGTGTTTGTGTCATAATTTCATTCAATCACGCATTCGGTAGAAACGCCAAACCTTTATCTTCTCATAATTCTTTTATTAATTAAGAACATGTGATTTTGATCTTGTATAATTAATAAAAACATGTAATCGATTTAACTGAAACAAGAAAAGGGGTCTATTTGGTTTGGCTTATGTTGGGTAGCCCCAAACCGAGAGTCCTATGACTCCCGGTGCGCCATGGTCCATAGCCGAGACCCCCTGAGGGGCTCGGTGTGTGTTTTGGTCCAACAGCAGGAACCACCGGCCAAGCCGATGGCTGTTTTGGTTTGAGCAGGGGGAGGCAACAACACGACACGGGGAACCACCGGCCTACTGCCGGTGGAAACTCTGTTCGAGCAGGGGGTACACGCAGCCAACCAGGGGGAAGCCACCGGCTTCAGCCGGTGGGGTTTTTGTTCAAACAGGGGGAACTTTTTACTCACAAAAGGGGTGTTTGGCTGCTAGTTTTAGACAGGGTGTTTGGATGGCAGTTTTAGGATTTAAAAAGGGTGTTTGTTTTATCATTCTTTCAAGTTATTTTAATTAATTTAATTTGGTTATTAAATTAACCATATAATATTAATTTTATTTAATCTAATTAATATTGAATTAACCCTGTCAAGTTAGGCTATGTATTTTAAACCTTAGTTATTCAAGAATTATTAAAATAATTTGGTCAGGTTCATGGGGTTCCGGGTCCGGCTCATGACTAAAAATATGCAAGTATTTTATTTTTGTGCAAGTATTTATTTTTAACAAGATATTAAATTAATTAAACATGACATGTAATTAATTTAATTAAACATGGACTTAGGTTAATTATTATTAGTTAATAATACATGTTTTAACCTAAGTATTTAATTATTTATTTTACACTATAGTATTAATTAATTATTAAACATGAAATATAATTAATTAATAATCATGACTTAGGTTATATTAATATAATATTAATACATGTGTTAACTTAAGTATTTTATATACACTTAAATTTAATTAAATCATGTTTATATTTAATTAAATCTTATAACATATAGTTTATTTAATTTACATGCCTTAATTCATAAACCATACTATTAATCACATGACTTAGTATACTTAATCATTAAAACCTAAGCTTATATCAGTAGCTTATTAATCCAGCTTATTTCTAAATATGGAAACTTTCTACTTCAGGAAACTTACTATTTTTCGAAACTTTCTATTTTTAGAAACTGATCTATTTTAAGAAGTTAATCAATTTTCGGAAACTTTCTATTTTTGGAAACTTTCTATATTAGGATACCTGCTATTTTTAGAAAGTTACTTATTATTACACAACAAGTATAATAATACAAGAAATACAAGTAATACTTAATCAGAATATACATAATACATGATAAACATAACATAATGCTAGAATCAGTAACACAAGACATGAACATGTAAAATAAGCTAAGACATGATATAAAACCAGTTACGTACTCAGTAATCAGAATACTTATACACGTACACTATTTATGTAGCATTAGTGAGATCGAAGTAGGACTCTCTTCCGTTCGTCTTCTTCGTTCACTGGACTTAAGGTACGGATTTCCCGTCCTTCAATAAGGACAATCTCTTCCTTCATTAGGATTTCCTGTATGCAGCCAACTGTTTTCCCCAGTATCTACAGATTAAATGCTTATATTTTATTAGTTACCTTAGCCATATACATGCATGACCAGTTTCACCTAGTTATGGAGGTACCATAACCATAACACTAGAGGCACTAGTGTTATGACTTCACCACGGCGGGGTGATAGTTCGTGGCGTCCCTTTTCAGTTATTTAGCCATTATATTATTATGTTATCATGTGGGGCGTATGGGCGTATCCTAGTTACATGTTTTAGTCAGGATTTCATGGTGAATGTGGTGTGTGCCTTGCATCATTCACAAGGAGCTGATCCTTCCTACCCACTGATCAGTTAATTAGAGGCAACCCCTCTAATTACATGATGAGGTCTCCCCTCCAAGTATTCATGCACGTTGTTGACCTCATGACCTATATTGGCTAATTTGGTACATAAACTAATACAGATTTTCATAAGTAACATAAGATATGTTTTCAGAACTAAAACCAGTTAACATGACAGACAACTAGGTTTTTCCCAAGACTTATACATTTCCGTTGCTATTAGTCTTATTTATGTTTCAGCCATTTATACTATGTCATATATCCGTGCACTGAGCTTATGCTCTGCCGTTACTTTCCTTTCCATGTCCCAAAACGGCAGGTACCCTAGGATGGACTCGAGCATTTGGATGAAGTGCATAGGATGGAAGCTGCCATAGACTTCTTCTCCTTTTGCCATATACTTATGCTTGTCTAGTCTTTCCTAGTTCATTTACTTAATTTATATTTTGGGCTTATGTTGGGAACCAATGTTTGAATCTGGTTTTCCCTATGGTCATGTATGTTTTACTACATATTACCTTGCATGCTTTGATGACACGCAATAATTACACGTCACAGTCCATTTATGAAAGTTGGGTGTTACAGGTGATACCATAAGAAAGACGTGATCTCATACATTAAAATGTAAGTCCCTACGATGCTTGTCGGCATAACTCTTCTGACGTGATCGTGCTTCTTGCAATTTCTGCTTAGCTAAAGTGACCTTATCGTTGGTCAATTCTATCATTTCTGGTCCTTCAAGTGTTCGCTCACCAACCTGATCCCAGCAGATTAGGGTGCGACACTTTCTGCCATACAACATCTCGAATGGAGCACACTTAATACTTGCGTGCCAACTGTTGTTGTATCCAAACTCTACCAAACAGATATAATCGTCCCAATCTCCTGTCCATTCCAACGCACATGACCTCAACATGTCTTCTAATGTCTGAATCATTCGCTGCGATTGCCCGTCTGTTTGAGGATGAAAAGTCGTGCTAAGCTTAAGTTTTGTACCCCAAGCTTTCTGCAGACTCCTCCAAAATCGCGAAGTGAAACGAGGATCTCTGTCCAAGACGATGCTGAATGGAGCACCATGAAGTCTCATGATCTTCTTCTTATAAGTATCAGCGAGTTTACTGACAGGATCATCCTTGCGGATCGGTAAGAAATGAACTGACTTAGTAAGTCGATCAATGATAACCCAAATCGCATCGTGCCTCCTCTTTATCTATGGAAGACCAGTAACAAAATCCATGGTGATCTTGTCCCACTTCCACTCTGGAATATCTAACGGTTGTAGAAGACCGCCAGATCGCTGATGCTTGATCTTAACGTGCTGGTAGGTAAGACATTTGGAGACGTAAGTCGCAACATCCTGTTTCATACCACTCCACCAAAAGTATTGCTTGATGTCGTGGTACATCTTGGTCGAACCAGGATGAATAGAGAATGGGGAGCTATGAGCCTCAACTAACAATGCTTCCCGGAGTTCTTGATCATCAGGAACAAAAAGTCTCGTGCCCTGCCATAAGATACCGCCTTCGTCTACACGAAATTCTGTCTGCTTTTCCAAGTTCCGAATTATCACCCGGATTTCACCATCATCCTTCTGAGCTTCCTTGATCCTAGAGAGTAACTTAGGTTCCACTCTAATATATCCCAGTAACCGTGTTGTCCACGTACCATGATCTCAATGTCTAGTCGCTCTAAGTCTCTTATAATTTCCTCCTCAATTTTAATGCCGTTTATCATTCCGAACTTTCTACTAAGTGCATTTGCCACTACATTCGCCTTGTCGGGATGATACTGCAGATTAATGTCATAATCCTTCAACAACTCTAACCATATCCTCTGTCTCATGTTTAGTTCACGTTGAGTGAATATGTACTTCAAGCTCTTGTGGTCCGTGAAGATGTCAGATGATTCTCCATACAAGTAGTGCCTCCATATCTTCAATTCAAACATGACTACTGCAAGTTCCTAGTCATGCGTAGGGTAATTTTCCTCATAAGGCTTAAGCTGCCGTGAAGCGTACGCGATCACTTTCCCGTGTTGCATGAGAACATAGACAAGTCCTTTCCCTGAAGCATCACTGTAGATTTGAAATCCACCTGAACCAGATGGGAGAGTAAGAATCGGTGCAGATACTAACTTTTGCTTTAGGTCTTCAAAGCTCTTCTCTCTTTCTTCAGTCCAAACAAATTTCTCCCCTTTCAGCATCAGTTTGGTCAATGGTAGTGCTAAGCGGGAAAAGTTCTCTACGAACCTACGGTAGTAACCAGCTAAGGCTAGGAAACTACGAACCTAAGTCGTTGATGTTGGTCTTGGCCACTTGGTAATAGCCTCGACCTTTGCTGGATCCATGGTGATTCATTATGCGGATACAATGTGACCTAAGAACGCCACCTTGTCTAACCAGACTCACACTTAGAGAATTTAGCATACAGCTGCTTCTGGCGAAGAATCTATAACACTGTACGAAGATGGTCTTCGTGTTCCTCCTTGGACTTAGAGAATATTAGAATGTCGTCAATGAAGACAATGGCGAACTTGTCCAGAAATTCATGGAAGATTTTGTTCATCAAATCCATGAAAACAGTTGGAGCATTGGTAAGGCCAAATGGCATGACTATAAATTCGTAGTGCCCATAGCGTGTACACAAAGTAGTCTTGGCGATGTCCTGCTCTTTAACCCGTAGCTGATGATAGCCCGACCTCAGGTCAATTTTGGAGAAATGTTTGGCCCCTAGGAGTTGGTTAAACAGATCATCAATGCGTGGTAAAAGATACCTATTCCTGATGGTGATATTGTTGAGCTCGCGATAATCTAGGCAAAGGCGCATACTTCCGTGCTTCTTCTTCACGAATAAGACCGGTGCGCCCCATGGAGATGCGCTCGGTCAAATGAAGCCTTGTTCCAGAAATTTCTGCAATTGGTCCTTCAGCTCCTTCAACTCTATGAGAGCCATGCGATAAGGAACCTTGGAAATCGGCTCAACTCCTAGGATGAGTTCGATATTAAACTCTACTTCACATGCAGGCGGTATGCCCGGGAGTTCTTCTAGAAATACGTCTGGAAATTCTGACACTATCGGCTGATTCTGAATTGATGGAGATTCAACATCCTTGTCATGAACAATAGCTAGATAGCCCTCGCAACCATTTGAAAGTAATGCACGTGCTTACAGGGTTGATATGATTTGTACAGACCTTCCGGGTACGAAACCGTTGTGAATGTACTCTGGTGCATTAACATCATCGAAGATGACCCGATATGTATGGCATTCTATGGTGGCATGATGTTTGGATAGCCATTCCATGCCCAATATCATGTCAAAATCATTCATGTCCAGCGGAAGTGCGTCAACAGGATGAATCTTGTCGTCAAACTCTAGGGGAAGGCCCTTGTACACATGGGTTATGTGTACAGAGTCTCTTAAAGGCGTGGAGATGTTTAGTACATTCTCTAATGGCATAGGGGATATCCTAACGTTCTTAGCATAAGCAGTAGAAATGACCGAATGAGTAGCACCTGTGTCAAATAAAACACATGCAGTCTGACCATACATATAAAATATTCCAGTGATGGTACATGTAGACTTGTTGTCCTGATCCCGAGAAGTCGTATAAACGTGTCCACTAGTAGGAGGCGGCTTGGAATCAGCATGTCCAGATGTGCCCTTCATCTCGCCCTTGCGGCAGTCCTTCATGCGATGACCAGTAAGGCCACACTTGTAGCATGCGTCGCTGTCGCGGCGACATGGCCCTGGGTGCCTACGGTTGCAGGTAATGCAAAGAGGATGAGTATACCCTCCAGCAGGTGCCCTTGTTGGCTGGGAGCCTGTTAAGAACAATATACATGAGACAGGGTTTATAGGTACAAAAGGACAATGCGGAAACTTCGTAAGATGTAATACCAGTGATAGCTGGACAGTTAGGCTGTGAACCTCTTTGGTTCTGGTCCCTCCCGTTACCATGATTCCTGGTAGAAGATTGCTAATGTGTCAGAATTATGAAATATTGCATGTAACATAAGAAAATGAGTAAGTGCAAGGACCTGCTGCTGTTGGAGTTTCCAGCGTTGTTACGGTAATTATCATTACCGCCACGCCTATCCGTAGCAGAACGGTCGTAAGTCTGACCGTTTCCCTTGGGCTGAGTAGGCTGTTGCTGAGTAGCCGGCTGAGACCGGTCCCCAATCTTCTGCCTGGAAGATGCAGTTTAAAAAGAGATATAAATATTGGAATATACTGAAAGAATTCGGAATGGTCACCGCTGAATAACGAATATTTACCTCTTCTCGGGTCTCTCTGCTTCCCCGAACTCTTCTCTTTCTTGCAGCATCTCCAGCTTACGTGCTGCATCAGAAACTTGTGCCACCGTGTTGAAGGTAGTGCCCTCCAAATTATTTGCAATCATTGGACAAAGGGCCCAACGAAAATGGTGTACATACTCTTCAGCAGTGCCCGCTGCTGCTCTCAGAACACCAGCGAACCGAAGGAAACGCTGCATGAAATCGTTGCTGTTTTCCTCGGCTCGCTGCCTAATCGCGTAGTATTCTATCATGAGCCTATTCCTTCCCTCCGTGGGGAAGATATGTGGTGGAGGAGGATAGTTGTCGTTTTGGTGAAGGATGTCCTGCAAATCTGCATTGGCAGCTGCAACCATCTCTAAGACATTGTGTGTATTTACCATCTGACAGTATCACATAAAATACATGATTAAACTGATCAAAACATAAAATATATACATGAAAAAAGTATACCAATAAATCATGAGAAAAATTTTATGCAGGAAAACTAGTACATGAATGCATGATGCAGTTTTATGAAAACTTTTATATGCGCGAGAGTGAACGCCTATGGTCTGTTCACTCAAAACAAAAGAAATGGCGAGGGGACGCCAATGGGTCGGTCCCAAAGTTAAAAGTTTCGATAGAAGCACATGCGACTAAATAGGTCCAGTCATGTACCAACCATTACTTAGTCATAAACATGCGACAATGACACATATAAGAATGCATGAAAACAATGAATGCATGAAAACTGACTGTCAGTTCTAAGAAGAATATAGTGACTACCCACTAATCACAGGTCGTGTTTTGAGAGCCCACAGGTCGAAGCCTTGGCTCTGATACCATAATTGTAACACCCCATTTTGGTAAATGGAATGTCACGCGTGATTATGGCGTGTCATCAAAGCATACAATGATAAATGTCTTAAACATTACATGACCATAAAGGAAATACCAGAAACAAACATCGGTACCCCTAAGTATAAGCTCATCACACACAAACATAAGTACTATAAAGGAAAAGGACTAAACAATGTCCATGGAAATAAGTAGCAAAATGTATGATGATAAGCATAAAGTAATGAAGGTTGGTAAGCTTCCAATCCATATGCACCTACGCTTAGAGTCTACGATCGCCCTTGAGTACCTGCCATTTTGGGAAACATGAAAGGAAACCGGCTGATCATTACGCTCAGTGCACGGATATACAAGCATAGAATGAATAACATAAGCATATACAACATATAGCAGCGGAATTGATTAAGTCTTGGAAAACCTGGTATAACTTAGTAAAACTAGTTTTATAGTTTGAAAAGCCTTATGTTTATCTTATGAAAACTGTTTAACATGTTAACCATTAATCCAATATAGTTCATGAAATAACAATGTGCATGAATACTTGGAGGGGTGACCTCATCATGCAATTAGAGGGGTTGCCTCTAATTAATATAAGTTTGGGTAGGAGGGATCAGCTCCTTGTGAAGGATGCAAGGCACACACCACATTCACCTGAATAATCTGTTAAAACATGTAACCTAGGATGCAACCATACGCCCCACATGATAACATAATAATATGAGCTGAAAGGGACGCCACGAGCTATCACTCCGCCGTGGTGAAGTCATAACACTGGTGCCTATAGTGTTATGGTTATAGTACCTCCATAACTAGGTGGAACTGGTCATGCATGTATATGGCTTAGGCATTTAAACTAAACATAGGCAAATCAAAACATATAAAACATATACTGGGAAAACAGTTGGCTGCATACGGGGAATCCTAATAAGGAAAGAATGTCCATACTGAAAGGAAGGAGAATCCGTACCTTATGTCCAGTGAACGAAGAAGACGAACGGAAGAGAGTCCTACTTCGATCTCACTAATGCTACATAAATAGTATACGTGTATAAGTATTCTGATTACTGAGTACGTAACTGGTTTCATATCATGTCTTAGCTTGTTTTATATGTTCATGTCTTGTTTTTTACAGATTTTAACGTTATGCTGTGTTTATCATGTATTCTGGATATTCTTATTAAGTATTACTTGTATCTCTTGTATTATTATACTTGTTTTGTAATAATAAGTAACTATCTAAAAATAGTCGGTTTCATAAAATAGAAATTTTCCAAAAATAGAAAGTTTCCAAAAATAGATCAACTGCTTAAAATAGATAAGTTTATAAAAATAGAAAGTTTCCAAAAATAGTAAGTTTCCTGAAATAGAAAGTTTTCATAATTGGTAAAAAAAAGTTGGATTAATAAGCTAAATAAGATAAGCTTAATTTTACTGATTAAATATACTAAGTCACGTGAGTAATAGTATAGTTAATTAATTATAACATGTTAATTTAATAAACTATATGTTTACCGATTTAATTAAATATAATCATGATTTAATTAAATTAAAGTGTATATAATACTTAAGTTAAAACATGTATTAATATTTATATTAATATAACCTAAGTAATGAAAATTAATTAATTATATGTCATCTTTTAATAATTAATTAATCACCATAGTCTAATTACAAAATTAAATACTTAGGTTAAAATCATGTATTAATAATTATTAATAATAAACCTAAGTCTATGTTTTAATTAAATTAATTATATGACATGTTAAATTAATTAAATTAACTTGTAAATAAATATACTTGTAAAAATAATAAACCAAACCCATGTATTATTTTATTAAAACATGTCATGAACCGGACCCGTGAACCCATGAACCGGCCCGAACCAAAATCCCAACACCAACCACCACCCACAGCCGCGGCTACGGTGGCGGCTGGTGGCTGCGCTGCCAACAGCGGAGTGCAGCCGCTGCTGCGCCGTGGCTAGCCGTTGCCAGCATCAAAGATCCCACGACGCAGGCCGATGGTCTCCCTCTACTGCCTTCGTTGTTCCCCTCGTCCGACCCAAGCAGCCACCAGCTTAAGCCGGTGGTGCCTGCTGCTGCGCCGAGACCCACACCGGGCCCCTCAGGGGGTCTCGGCTGTGGCTAAAAAGGGACACTGAGAGTCTTTCGACTCTCGGTTGGCTGCCGAACCACAAAACCAAGCCAAACGAACCCTTTCCCATTTTTATTTAATTTCATAACATGTCTTATTTAATTGTTTTTAAAGATCTAACACAAAACATAATTAAATAAAAGGATTAAAGATTAAGGTTTAATGTTTTACCTCAACGTGTGATTGAAAATAACACGAACACGAACCAAATACCAAAGATCAAAAATCAAAAACGAAATCCTCCTTGTTCTTGTGTTGATGCCGCGGAAATGGAGTCACCAAGAGCTAGGGTTTTCAACTTTTCTATAAAAATATGTTTATGAAAACTCTATGGTTTTAGTTTCCTTTAATTAAACCAAAAGTGGGCTTTTGGGCCCCTCCTTTCTCTTGCGTGCCGCGGCTAGTAGGGCCCACCAAGGGAAACCCGTAGTTTCTCGTGTTCTAAATTATTACGTTTTCTTGTGCTAGTATTTACGTGACGTTATTATTAAATGTTCGTGTTATTTTATATACTTGTACATAGTCGTAATAATAATTACGTAATTACATAATTATACGTTCGTGATTCTTATGTTCATGATTTCATGTTCGTGATTTAATTATTATCTATAATAATTATCGTGAACTATCAGGTACTTAATACTTGTCGTGTAATAACACGTACGTAATTCTTCTAATTTATGTTCGTGAAACGTACTTATGTTATAAAAGGAAAGTTTTAATCATGTACGTACGATTATAAGGGTACTATTCATGGTAAAAGCATGCGGGTTTTACATGTCCACTGCCCATCATAGATGTTATTGAGAAGGATCAAGATCAGCCAATCAGTGTGCTCATGGCGGGACTTACTCTGGCGAGGCATAATGAAGAGGGTGTAGAGGAGGATCCCAACAGTATTGCCAAGCCGAATATCTCCCAATTACGGGTTCCTGTCTACTCGTCTGGTGTGCCAAAGATGGTTTCGCTCAAGGAAAAGTTGAAGCATCATGCCATACATGTCGCGAAGGAGAACCAGTCTTCTGCCATAGGTGTTTTGATTGGTTTAGGTTTGGCATACCCCAATCGATCTGATGGTGTACCTGTAAGTCTGCCTTCCATTGATGTACATCATGTGCGTGTCTTACAATATATGAAGGAGGCTTGGGCAGAACGTCATGCGTCGCTGAACCCATCGTATCGCAGATTAATGAGAACGTATTCAGCTGGTGATCGGTCATAAAGGGTAGTTGTCATACTATGTGCCTAGTTGTAACCTTGAACATATTTATCATTATTTGTAATGTAAGAACTTTATTGTGTCCATAGCGTCCTGCACCGTTGTTTACATATAGCGTCCTGCGCATGTGTTTTTTTATATATATCCAGGTCTTTGTACCTACGTCTGAGATTGTGAGTGTAAGTGCCTATTTATGAGTACATTCAGTGAAGTTTAGCTCTGAGCCTATGTGTGAGTTTAAAGTTCATTACGTGTGGCTTGTCACTACTACCATAAGCGGTATCATAGATAATGACGTGTTTGTTAGGCATGCACACTATGTCTTGTGCATATCCATCATGGAATGTGAGGAATGCAATACTTACTACAACGTCTATAGTAAGCTGCCTAACAAAGGATACCTGATCCGGCGACACTGGCGGTGCATCCCTCTTACGTGACAAGTTTAATTAGTAGGGTAAACTTATTCCTCTTATTACACCTGGAAACGTTTTTTGTACATGTACACCTTGGGCCAAATACGTATATATAGAAAAATTTCAACATATTATATGCGCAACTTCAATTTATTGAGGAAAATAAAAAATCCCAAATGAAGAAAAAGTATGGTCTGCGAAACTAGCTAGGGACCACAGAGTTTATTTTATGCTCTTGCGAGTGTTCGAAAGGAAAACATTGAAAAATAAATCCTAAATTACCGAAAATGAAGAAATACATAGATCTTTATTAAGAGTTGGCTGCGGGCAAGAGGGTGATCCCTGCTGAGTATGCGATGCCTCACAGATAGTATTGCTTCAATCCATGATTGTGTCCCGCCTGTTTCCCGTGCTGATTCAGCTGACTCGGTGATGATTGTGAACGACTATCACTGCATATCCTGCCGTTTTGGGACGCACTCCAAATATCCTTGGCAAGACCTGCGCCCTTTGTTTTGCCATCTCTGTTTGCTAAACATGGTCTGACGGCGATCACTCTAGCCAACAAAGCGGCAATTCCCCCTGGTTCTTGTTGACTATTCAATTGGCAGGGGAACATTGATACTACGCCGCGGACTACACTTCCCATTTTTGCTGCGAGAGACCCAAATGTGCGCCATAGGCTTCACAGAATTCCTCCCCTAATCGTTCCTACGCCAGGCGCACCTCCGGGTATCTTGCACGGTCTCACTTCTATGTTCGGGCGTGTCTGGCATTGGCGACACCGTATTACCTTTTTATGACCATCCCTATGCATGAAGGGCCAAATATATCCTGAGCGAACAACTTCGTGTACCATAGCTTGTGGACCTTGGCGACATGTCTTTTTATGCGCGACTTCCATAATCAGTCGCGCTTGCTCAGACCCTAAGCGTTGTTGCTTCTAACCATGCTTTGATTTCTTGTATAGAATTATGTTCATGACCGTAAACTGCCTTGCTCTGTACTGCAGTCGTTTGGCGCTTCTGTTGTCGCTCGGTAGTTTGTGTTGGACCAAATAGTTTACGATTGGTGTCATACATGTTTGTCACCCTCCTCCGTTCGCTGTACAAATTTGTCTAGAATAAAATCGATGAGTACATGCCTAAGGCGATCTTCGACATTGGTCACTAAGAGACGATCCATGGTTGTTGATATTACGCCATGTTCTTTTGAGATCTCTCGGATGGAAAAATCGGTGAATTCCTTATCATAGCCCTTATTTTCCTTGTGTACTGGATGAGCGTGCACCCTCAAGGCTCACACAGTCCTACTACTCTATCTGCTAGTAAGGGGTTATATACGTAAGCCACCAGATTTTTTACTTCCATTCACAGCGCCAAGCCCAGCCCTGCTATCAGCGCTTCATGATCCGCCTGCATACTCGTTGCGCTGAATTCAAAGCGTAATGCGTGATGATCTGTATATCTCCCTGATCCTTGAGGATGAAGCCAGCATCAGTTCCTCCTATCCTTGCAAAGCTTATCGAGAATAGGGTCCATGGGAGGTCTATTGATGACCCTACACCTCTGGATATGTTATATTTGTGTGGTATTACTTGGTAACTTTCAGAGCTACTCTTCCTTCGCGTTGGATATGAGCAAGAGCTTGTGCTATGTTCGCTTTCTCCGACATCTTTTCTCTTTCTGCTATTGGTAAAAACGCTGTTGATCTCTTCAAGTGTGTCCACGTTACGAATTGTAACTATTCCCCTGTCACTAGAAATTTCAGGATGCCGTGAATTGTGGATGGTACAACGCACAATGTTAAGAGTGCAGGCTGTCCAATGATACCGTTTTATGACGAATGAGATTGCACAATCATAAAGTCCATCCACATAGTAGTCAAATGTCCAATAGGTCCCACTGTTACTTGCATACAGAGGTGTCCTAAGGGTCGAGTCTTGTCGCCGTTGAATCCTGTGAGTACCGACGAGGTCTCTTTTAGTTCCCTCTTAATCTCCATTGGCAATTGCGCGAAGCAATGTTCATTTAGTATGTTTGTTGTGGCTCCTCCGTCGACACACATGTCGACTATGACATGAATTCCAAGCATTATGTTGATCGATAGTGAACCTATCCTGTAATCCATATCAGTAAGAATGGGGAACGATATCTCTTTGTTGTGTGAGAACTCCTATATCGTTTTCCTCTACATGTGTGGCTTCCCCTTTTGTACCATGTAGATGGTTATGGGTTTTTCCTTCAGTTTTTTGGCTTCATTTTTCTTTGCATCAATCCCCCTTCTCTAGTCCCGTATGAGGTTGTTCAGTTTACCATCCTTAACAAGACTCTCAATGTGCCTTTTCAGTTGGATAGACTCATCTGTAGTGTGTCCCTTATCATTGTGATACTTACAGTGCTTACTATTGTCCCTTTTTTTCTGCTGGATCGATCATTGGGCTAGGCTTCTGGAAATTCACGCCTTCGGAGAGGAATATCTCCCTGGTGGTTTTTGCAATGGGGTGAATTTACTGTTGTTATTACGCGCAGGCTTCGCAGTACTATGGAAGTCCAAGGTAATTCTATGTTCTGGCCATACGGCTGCTTCCTCGATCGATCTTGGAATTTGAAATTCGAGGCTGCTTGTCGGTTGTCTGCTGCTGCTGCTTCTCCTTGAATAAACGTGGGGACCCTCTTCATCACTCCGTCAAAGGTTTCTGGGGTCCTATCGTTAGCTTTCTTATTAGGTCTGGATTAGTGATCCCTGCAAGGAACCCTAAAATCTTCAAGATCTCTAGGCACTCCTTGATCTGGTTGTACTCGGATTTGAAGCGCTCCATAAAATCTTCTAGACTTTCATTATGCCTCTGCTTCACCGTCGCGAGTGACATAGAGCTCGTCGCACTTCTTTTGCTGGACATAGTTCCTTCTAAACGCCTTCCTTAGTTCTTCGAAGCCATTGATGCTTCTTCGTGGAAGTCAATCGAACCAGTTTCGAGCGTTCCCAATTAGGGTTGAATTAAACATGTGGCATCACACTGCTTCCGGCCATTCTTCTATTCCTGCATGGGATTCGAACACCTTCAGGTTGTCATCCGGGTCTGTTGTTCCATCATATGTTTTGACATTGGACGACATTCGTCTCTTTTTGCTATCTTTAAACATAGTTATGCGTTTTGAAAACGCACTTCCTCTGTGACAACCTGACATTTTCAGGTAGTAAATTTATTCTTGTATATTATTTTTATATTTTATTTTAATGTTGGTTCATGAACTCACGTATTTACGGGATGAAATTAGGGCTTACGTGCATAGTTTAACGTCTTTTACGATTAAACAGGAACCCTAGGTTTATGTATTTACGCTTTTGTGCTCCGTTTTTTATGAGACAATTTTTATTAGAATCGTTTTGTGAAGTAGATTCATAAATAATTTAACCTACAACTTCATCTACAATCAACATATAATGATCACTACTTAAAAGGAGGTTATTTTGAGGTGATTACATCTTGTGAAAAGGAGTTTTCATGAAGTCCCAGGGCTCATTTTCAAGAAGGAGTTTGTATATTTGAAGATCACAATAATTTGTTTCAAAAAGCTAAAGATTTGGTCACAAGTTGAAGTCTTGTTCATCCAAAATCTTATCTTTTTCATCATTTGGTTGGTATAAAGATCATTTTCTTTCTATCATTCTATTGTTTTTGTAAAAGTACTTGTATATTTACTTTAAAATGTATATGTATGGTGATGATAACTGATGATCAATATATTGCATGGGGATTTTGTGTCACTAGATTAGGTTAAAAAGGCTAAAACTACAAGCAAAAGTTGATAAAATCATATCTAGTTATGTAGGCTGTAATAAATAGTAACTTTCAATAATTTTACTTTGTTAAATGGATTAGATTATTTGATATAATTATAGATAAATAATTTTTACATAAGTGGTGAATTGACCACACGATGGAATGTTAAAAATGAGTAGGATATGGCCAAAAAACTTTTGTGGTACTAATCTGTCTGGTCTGTTTTGGACGATTTAAAACTAATATTTAGAAGCTGTTTGAGAAGGAGCTATAGTAGAGTTATTTGTAGCACATATTATGTAGTTTATACAGTAAAAATTTGGAGTTCCAACTCCTTGTAGAACTCAAGATATGATCAAAATGGTGAACATGAGATTTCACATCATATTTGACTTTAAAGTATATAATACTAGAATGCCACTTGAAGTGAAATACTATATAAAATAAGTATATAAAAGTTAATAAATGATAATAACTATTATAAAATAATTTTATATACTATAATAAATAAATATTACATTTTTTAAAAATAAAACTCAAATGTTTTGTAAACTACAAACTATATATAGATTTTTACGTCTTTTCGGCTAAAACCGAAAGGATGGCGTTTTCGTCAAATAAAACTTAGATGGTCGGACCCGTATAATGTAACATTTTTATAAAACATCCAACTCTAGATAAATATTGAATGGTCCGATATAGCGGGGATTCACTTTCCCACGCTTTCCAAATCTTATGACGCCTTTCCATGGCGACACTTTCAACATCACACGGTCCCCCACTTCGAACTCCATCGGTTTCCGCCGTACATCCGCGTAACTTTTCTGCCTACTTCGGGCTGTCAACAACCGTTTCTTAATCTGAACTATCATCTCCGTAGTCTCCCGAATCAATTCCGGTCCTGTGAGCTGGGTATCCCCAACTTCACTCCAACATACAGGAGACCTACACTTTCTACCATATAAATCTTCGAACGGTGCAGCCTTAATACTAGCATGATAACTGTTGTTATATGAAAATTCTACCAATGGCAAATGTTTATCCCATTTCTAACCAAAATATATTACACATGCTCTTAACATATCCTCCAGTGTATGTATCGTCCTTTCACTCTGTCCATCAGTTTGGGGGTGATAAGAAGTGCTCATTTCAAGATTCGTTCCCAAAGATCTTTGGATGGATCTCTAAAGATTCGATGCGAGTTGAGGATCTTGATCAGAAATAATCGATGCAGGCACCCCATGCTTACATACAATCTCCTAAAGATAAAGACGAGTCAGTTTATCCAGTAAGAACTGCCCTTTAACAGGAATGAAATGAGCTGAATTGGTCAGTCTGTCGACAATGACCCAAATCGAGTTATTTCCAGAAGAGGTTCTTGGAAGCTTAGTGATGAAATCTATCGTGATTCGTTCCTACTTCCATTCAGGAATTTCTGGTTGTTGAAGTAGTCCTGATGGGTTTTGATGTTCAGCTTTGAATTTTGCACAAGTCAAACATTGAAGAACATACATAACAATATCAGCTTTCATATTCGGCCACCAGTATAACTTCTTCAGGTCATGATACATTTTATCAGAACCAGGATGATTGGAATATTTAGATTTATGGGATTCTAACATGATTAAATCTCTTAAGCCTCCATACTTAGGTATCCACATACGACCTTTTAAGCATTTCACTCCGTCTGCTCTAACCTCTAAAGGATCTCCTTTACCTCGACACCCTTCAGTATCAAAATTTTCTTTCTTACAGGCATCTATTTGTGCATTTCTAACTTGTTCAGGCAAATTATTATGCACATTCAAGACTAGAGAACACGTACCCTGATAGGGTCTCTATCCTTTTTATTTAATGCATCGGCAACAACATTTGCTTTACCTGGGTGATATTTTATCTCACAATAATAATCACTTAAAAGTTATATCCATCTTCGTTGCCTCGTGTTTATTTCTTTTTGATCGAGAATATACTGTAGGCTTTTATGATCGATGAATATCGTACATTTGGTGCCATACAAGTAATGTCTCCACAACCTAAGAGAAAAGACTACAGCTCCTAATTCCAGATCATGAGTAGTATAATTTTCCTCATTTTTCCTAAATTGCCTAAAAGCATAAGCTATCACCTTTTCTCGTTGCATCACGACAACTCCATAACCTCTAAGAGACGCATCACAGAATACCACAAAATCTTCACTACCTTCGGGTAATGATACAATAGGTGCACTACATAATTTGTTCTTTAATACCTGAAAAGCTTCATCTTCTTCACTTCCTCATACAAAAGGTTTATTTTTATGAGTAAGCTTGGTCAGGGGTTTAGCTATCAAATAAAATTCTTTAATGAATCGTCTATAATAGCCAGCCAATCCTAAGAATTGTCGCACCTCCATTGGCGTTGTCGGTGCAGACCAACTCTTAATGGCTTCAACATTTGCCGGATCAACATGAATTCCATCTTTGTTAATCACATGACCAAGAAATTGAACAGAGTCCAACCAAAAATCACATTTTTAAAACTTTGCATACAACTTTTCATCCTTTAACAAATTCAAGATAGTCCTTAAGTGTTCTCCATGCTCCTCTTTATTCTTAGAATAGATTAGAATGTCGTCAATGAACACGATCACAAATTTATCCAAATAGGGTTTGCACACTCGATTCATTAGATCCATGAATACCGCAGGTGCGTTAGTTAACCCAAATGGCATCACTTGAAATTCATAGTGTCCATAACGAGTTCTAAATGCACTAATGGGAATATCTTCTTCACGGACGCGAAGTTGATGATATCCAAACCACATATCTATCTTAGAATATACACTAGAGCCTTGTAGTTGATCAAATAAATCATCAATCCTTGGTCAAGTATATCGATTTTTAATCGTCAACTTGTTCAGCTCACGGTAATCGATGCACATACGGAAAGATCCATTCTTCTTAACGAACAAGACTGGAGCTCCCCAAGGTGACGAGCTCGGTCGAATATAACCCTTATCAAGCAACTCCTTGAGTTGTTCGGATAATTCCTTCAAATCGGATGGTGCTAATCGGTAAGGCGCACGTGCCACCGGTGCAGCACCAGGAACTCGATTGATTTGAAACTCAACTTGCCTTATCGGAGGAATTCCGGGTAAATCATTGGGAAATACCTCAAGAAAATCACAGATAATAGGCACATTTTCTAATCGTTTCTCCTTAGACTCATTCCCGGTCACTTGAGCTAAGAATAGCTCGCAACCATTCCTGATGTACTTTTGGACTTTAATACATGAAAAGATTTTCAAACGGGATTGACCTCGATTACCATCAATTACTAACATTCTCATCTTAAGAGGAATTTTAACCTTATTTTCTCCACATAAAATTGTAGCATCATTCATGGATAACCAATCTATACCAATAATAATATCAAAACTACCTAGTTCAATTAACATCAAATCAATCGGGAAGGAATGGTTCAAGAGATTTAAAGAGCATCCTTGCAATAACTTATTAGTTCTTACGAATTTACCATCAGCCAATTCTACTTCGTAACTGGTATCTATCTCAATAGGTTCAATGTCAATAAGGGCACTAAATTTGGTAGATACAAAGCTCCTATCGGCACTCGAATCAAATAGAGCAACAACATAATGATTGTTGAGTAAAAACATACCAGTAACGACATTCAGATCCTCCTTCTTAACATCAACCGTCCCAAGTTGATAAACACCACCCTGGTTGTTCCTTCCTTGGCCATTCTTTTTCAGTTTTGGACAATCTGGCTTCTTATGAACCTCTTTTCCACAATTGTAACAAACGACTCCCCTCTTACAGTTTTCCACTTTGTGTCCTAGCTTTCCACAATTTTGGCACTTCCAGCAATCACCAGCATGCCTCTTATTACCACACCTTGGAAACTTTTCATCATTTCGCGGTGCATTGTTAGTCATAGCGTTTGCATTTTCCCTCCTTTGATTTTGACAGTGATTAAAACTTTGCCTATTGTCACCTTGACCTCTATGATCGCCTCACCCTTTCTTTTCTCACCAGCATGTGCTTCATCCTCCTTGTCCTGAATGATTTGTCCAATGAGCTTGTAAGCCATCCGAACCGCATCATCAATGGTCAATGGATTTGACGATGTCACATCCCCTCGGATGTTCTTGGTAAACCCCTTAATGTATTGCTCAATCCTTATCTCCTCAGGTTCAACCAACCAGGGACACAACAAAACCAACTCATGGAATCAGTTTGTATAACTATCAATGTCCACACCTTTCATCTTCAAATGAGTTAACTCTTGTTCCAACCTTATGATCACACTACAAGGACAAAACTCCTGTGTCATCCACTTCTTAATTTAAGCCCATGGAGTAGCATTAGCAACATCAATGCCCATAAAAGCAATCCTCCCATTCCACCAAGTCAAAGCACGACCTCTAAGGGTAGCCATAACAAAAGTCACCTTATCTTCCTCCTTACACTTATTGATACGAAACAAAGACTCAATCTTTTCAATCCACTGACTTAATCCTACTGCACCTTCAGTTTCATTAAAAGGGAGTGGGTCACACTTCATGAACGCCACATAAGTACAACCACCGACTTTAGGTGCATTAGGTCTAGGTTCTCCTACATTTCCTCCACCATTAGCATTCACATTATTAACATTAACATTATTACCGCCAGCTCCACTACCGCCAGCTCCACTACCGCCAGCTCCACTACCGCCAGCTCCATTTCTAGAATTTGCAATAAACTCAGCCATAAATGCGGCAACTTGCTCCGCAATGATCCTACGCACATCTTCCTCGGTCACGACTTTCTTGGGCGGCATGATTCTGTTATCGCACAATTCAAAGTATAATAAGCATTCACTCAATGAGGGGTTTAAATAAAAGGGTCGAACTGATAACCAAAGAAGCAAATATATATAAGGTACGACATGGAATTTAAGACAAAAGATACACATTTCGTTAGATCATAAACAACCACATTGTCTTAGTTAACTTCCACATCATAATTCTAGCACTATACAAGCCCAAAATTTGTGCTAGCTCTACTAACCGACATACCAGTTTAGTTAAGGTTTTACAAAAGATACAAAGATACTACTAAAGATAAACTAGTCTACTGAGAACAGCTCGAAGGTCCATCATCATTCTTCTTTGATATCTTCCTCGGACGATCACAAGATTCATCATCATCAGTTGGGCGCTTATGAATCAATCCTCTCTCAACCATCTCAGCATAAAATCTACTGTTCGAACCACAAGATACATTTAACTCTTTTTTCGCCTTCTCGCGCATCGCACGAGCCACACTCAATTGAATCTCCATCGAGTTCACCTTTTTCTTCATCTCTGCATACTCACCACTTTCCAACACAGACAATCTCCTTAATGCTTCATTCAAACTACGCTCCACATCACTCAAACCCAAATCAAGCAACTCTCGCTCTTTCTCACCGATCTTTGTTTTTTACTCCAATAAAGAAACATGAGTCTGAACAACACCTAAACCAATCTCTGTCATACTACCCTGGACTCAGGAAGCATCTAAATCGCGTCTTAAGGCCCAAGGTGAAAGTCCATCAATATGAGTCTCTCGAACCCTCGACGACTCTCCTACCACATGTACACTCCTCTGAAAGTAATCCATATCAATCGGCCTACGAGTAGTAATCCCATTAGTGCCATCAGGTGCATCATCATCATCCTCATCATCCTCTGATTCAGACTCAGGCGATTCATCACTAGGTAACTCAGAATCAGAATCAGACCACTCAAATGGAGGGGGTAAAATCTCACCATCCTCTACATCATAAAGAAAAATAAGCTCCACCTCATCATCATCAATCTCATCTGTTGGGAATTATTTGTTAAGTGTCAAGTACCGTTAGTATTATTTAAGTACTGTTAGTTATCTTTCAAGTAGCGTTAGTGTTAACGCGGTACATAGTAAGTACTGCTACTTATAAAGTAAGTACTGCTATATTGATTAGGACGAATATATCTTTGTATAAGATATGTCATAGTTATAGTTAGAGTATATCTTATGTGATATACTTAAATAGTTAGAATATTGATAATATATCGTCTGTGATATAGTTATCTTTATAGAATATTCTAAGGTTTCTAAGGTTCCTTACTCTAAAAAAGGAACATAGGTACAATGTCATTCATGTACCTCATTCAAGTCGATTAATAAGAGAATCAAATAGTTAAAAGTAATTCTGTTCTTCTGTACTTTATAAGTTAGATTCCGCATAACTTATTTAGTTTGAGTAAGAGTTCTCAAAGTGTTTTAGTTTGATTACAAACTATTATACTAGTTCTTAACAAAATATAGATCCAATCAAAGGGATCAACAAGTGTTATCAGAGCTTGTTGAGAAACTGTGAAAAAGAAGAACACAACCACATACACTCCACTTACACTCAATGTCTCAGGGACAACCACAAGGTGATGACGCTCACTTGGATGATGTTCAAAACCCTAATCCAATACCACATGGACAACAACAAGTTATGCATCCCACACCAGCACAAGGTGTTCAAGCCGTGAATGTTGTAGCTACCTCTACAACTACAACACCTTCTCATACTCTTTCTGCTTTCAAACTCCCAGTGCTCAAAGGTGACAATTATGAGACATGGGCTATGCAGATGGAACATTACTTAAATCACACAGATCACACTATGTGGCAAGTTATAAAGAATGGGAATACACCTAAGAAGCTACACTGGTTGCCTGATGGTACATGCTATGCTCTACCTGCTGTGACTGCTGAAGAGGTACAAGCAGAGATCAGAGAGAGAAAAGCCAGAACT
The DNA here is from genome assembly GCA_025667525.1 of Glebionis coronaria. Classification (NCBI taxonomy): domain Eukaryota; kingdom Viridiplantae; phylum Streptophyta; class Magnoliopsida; order Asterales; family Asteraceae; genus Glebionis; species Glebionis coronaria. The sequence goes on along the minus strand of CM046878.1, from coordinate 166,485,722 downwards.
GCTTTGGCTATGGCTCTTTCAGAAGACATCTTACCCAACTTTCATCATTATAAGGATGCTAAAGCTATGTGGGATGTCATAAAACTTAGATTTGGAGGTAATGACAAATCTAAGAAGATGAAGAAGATTGTTCTTAAGCAAGAATCTGATAACTTCTCAATTTCTAGTGTAGAGGGAATACATGGTGGCTATGGAAGATTCAGTAAGCTGCTTATTCAATTAGCAGTTTATGGACAAGTAATTCCTAATAAAGAAGCTAATCTAAAATTCTTAAGGAGTGTTCCACAAGAGTGGAAAGCAATGGCTATGCACTTCATCACAAGAGATGATTTGGAAACAATTCCTTTTGATCATCTCCAACAATCTTAGAGCATACGAGATGGATGTAAAAGGCATTGAGGTGACTAAGGCAACGACTACAACAAAGTCTAACTTGTCTTTTGTGTTAGAAGGAAACAACAGTACTTATTTTCATATACCGCTAGTGGATCAAGCAGCGGTACATACTTCACAAATACCGCTGGAGGACTTACAAGTGGTACTTACCCACAAAGTACTGAAGGCAGCCACATAGTCTCTCAAAATCCACCTGGAAGATCTTCACCATTGTTTAGTGACAATGATGCCTTCTCATTCTTTGTTGGACAAGACAACAGGCCAAGATTAACACTCAATGACTTGTTCCAAATGGATGATGCTGATGTTGAAGAGATTGATCTTAAATGACAAGCTGCTATGGTGTCAGTATGATCTAACAGGTTCTTCAAGAAGACTAGAAAAAAGATGACTGTTGATCCTAATGAGCCATTAGGATATGACAAGTCCAAAGTTGAATGTTATAATTGTGGAAGGAACGAACACTTTGTAAGAGAATGCACTAGAGACAAAGCTGAGAGTAGCAGTCAGAAGTCCAAGAACAGCTATAGAACCAGTCCAAGAATAACTGAAAGCTTTCCAAAAGGAAACAGTAGGAGTCCTAAAGGAACCAAAGCATTGGTAACTGTAGATGGAGTGGTGAACTGGGCTAAAGAAGAAGAAGAGCTTGGTTTAATGGCTCTCTCACATGAAGATACTAAGGTACATCCTTGTTCTAAAGACTGTGTTCTTAAATTTAATAGCTTAAAAGTAGAACTAGAGGAATAGTATCAAAAAGTCAACACATGCACTGTAGAACTAAATGATTTTAAACGGGGTGTTGCTAAGTTAGAAGAAAATATAGTTTTGTATAAAAAGGCTCAACAAAACTATGAAGAGAAAATAAGAATTTTAACTCTTCAAATGAGTGAAAAAGATGTGGAAATTAAAGCCTTTGAAAGAAAACTTTGAAAGTGTCAGCAGAAAATGACGCTTTAAAAGCCAGTCTTTATAATAAAAGGGAAGTGATTAATCATTGGAAAAAGTCCTCTAAAGGATTGGGAAAACTGATTAATTCACAAATGGGGTATTATGATAAGTCAGGCCTAGGATATATTGAGGACCAACCTGGGATAACTTTAACTGACAAGGACTTATCAAAAGGGATTTTTGATTGCTCTAGTGAGTCAGATAATACACCTGAGAATGATAGATATGCTAAAGGAATGAAGGCAGCTCCTCCACCACTATCAGGAATTTTCATGCCCCCTAGTAATGATACAAGTATAGAGTTTGAAGAACCAAAGGTTAAAAATACCTCAAACTCTAGTACTTTGTCCCAAGATAAGACTGTTGTGACCATGAACATTATTTATCCACCTTTAATGAACAATTTTGTTTCTAAAGAATCTAAGACTAGTTCTGCTCCCAAGCAGGTAAAAACTCCTAGCAAGATATTGGAAAATGATGTAAAACATAATAAAACCAAGAGGGGTGGGTTATGTTTTGATAAAGTTAAGTCAAAACAACCTTTTAGGTCTTCTTTAAGAAGAAAAGGATGTTATGTGTGCGGTAGTCTAAGTCATTTTATCAAAGATTGTACTTTGCATCAAGATAAAATTGTGAAACAAAAGGCTGCACAAAAGGTCATGAAAAACAGTAATGGGAAAAATGCAGAGGTTAATAGGAATCAGAAACTTAAGAATGACAAACCTAAGTTTGATCACTCGAGGGTATCTAAACTGGTTAAAAACAACTCTACCAAAAGTTTTGTTCCTAGAGCAGTACCTATGAAACAAGGTCTAGTACCTTTGAAGTCTGGTAAACCATGTACCGGCAAGTCTAGACCTGCAAGTACTGCTAGACCAAACTTAAGTACTGTTGGTTCTAAGTCTGTCAAACCAAAGTTCTCTAAGACTTCTAAGAATGTTGTTGAAAGAGCTAAAACAATTAAGGCTAATAACAAACCAGTGGATATGTGGGTTCCTAAAAGAGAAAAATCATGTGTTTAAGCAAGTACTGCTAAAGAAGTACTTAAGGCAAGGAAGCTTGAGCACATAGAGTCATCCTATGTCTTTGACTATATAACTGAAACCATGAAGTATAAGAGTAAAAGCAGTATCACTGAGAATGCTTCTGAACAGACTCTTAAGTGTGTAGGTCCCATAAGATCTGAGCCAAATATGGCTTGGGTCCCTATTAAAAATTAATATGTTTTGTTAGTGTGCAGGGGCATCTAATTGATGAATTGAAAGACAAAGGTATATTAGATATTGGATGCTCAAGACACATGACAGGAAACAAAGATTTTCTTATTGAATTTGAAGAATTTAGAGGAGGACCAGTAGCCTTTGGAGGTAGCAAAGGTAGAATTACTGGCAAAGGGAAAATCAATACAGGGAAGTTGGAATTTGAAGATGTGTTCTTTGTGAAAGAATTGAATGAGTTCAATCTCTTTTCTGTATCACGAATGTGTGATCAGAAGAACAAGGTGTTGTTCACAGACAAAGACCGCTTGGTACTGTCTAAAGACTTTGAGATGCCTAAAGAATTTCAACTACTGCTCAAAGTACCCAGGCAAGAAAATATGTACACCTTTAATCTTCATACTATTATTCCAACATGTGGTATTACATGTTTGCTAGCTAAGGCTTCTTTTGATGAGTCTAATTTATGGCATAGAAGGTTAGGTCATGTGAAATTCAAGAATCTTAACAGATTAGTGAATAGGTATTTGGTTAGAGGTTTACCTAACAAATCTTTTCAAAATGATTTCACATGTGCGGCTTGTCAAAAGGGTAAACAACATAGATCCTCTTGTAAGACCAAGACTGTCAATACTATGACAAAACCTTTGCAACTCTTGCATATGGATTTGTTTGTTACCAGTTTCTATAAGAAGCATTAGTCATAAGACCTTTTGTCTAGTCATTACTGATGATTATAGCAGATTCAGTTAGGTTTTCTTTTTACCTCTTATGAGTGAAACCAATGAATTACTTAAGGATTTTATCACATAAGTTGAAAAGCAGTTCACTAAACAAGTTTTAATCATTAGGACAGATAATGGGACAAAATTCAAGAATGCTGAATTTGATGAATTATGTAGGTCTAAAGTCATTAAGAGACAATTCAGTAATCCTAGGACTCCGCAACAAAATGGAGTAGCTGAAAGGAAGAACATGACACTAATTGAGGCTACTAAAACTATGCTGGCTGATTCTCTTTTACCAAATACCTTTTGGGCAGAAGCAATCAACACTGTATGTTATGTGTTAAATAGAGTCTTAGTGACCAAGCCTCAAAACAAAACACCTTATGAACTTTTGACTGGTGTTAAGCCTACCATAAGTCATTTAAGACTTTTTGGGTGTCATGTGTCTATACTAAATACTCTTGATCATTTGGGAAAGTTTGATGGAAAGTATGATCCAGGATATCTTATAGGATATTCATTGCAGAGTAAAGCATATAGGATTTATAATTTGGCATCTAAAAAGGTTGAAGAAAATGCCCATGTTAATTTCTTAGAAAATAAACCCAATGTCCCAGGAATAGGTTATGCTTGTATGTTTAATTTAGATTATCTAACTAACTCCATGGATTACTATTCTGTGCAAAAGGATTGTCAAACTAACAATGCATGTGAGAAGTCTAGTGCAACTAATGCAGGTACTCAAGAAGAAGTTTCTTCATCAGATAATGATGTTCATATCTATGTGCCCAATATGCCTATTGTTACTCCCATGTCTTCTACTCCCAAGAAGCAAACCATGCAATCAAAAGATGATCAAGCCTCCCAAGAGCTTCAGAGGATTCAAGATCAAGAAAAGAATGCTACATCTGCTAATAAGCATTCAGGAGAAGAATCTTTTGAGTCACAACATTCAGCAGTACATACTACACCTAGCGGTACTTCATCTGCAAGTACTACTAAGTCAAAATCTGCTAAGTCTGTTGATTCATTAGAAGAGATTTTACAAGCTATGGACGATGAAGACGTATATGCTAGTCCAGCTGAAGGAATCTTCTCCAAAGCTTCCTATGATGAGCAGGGTGAAGTAACTGATTTTAACAATTTGGAAACAGAAACTCCAGTCAGTTCTATTCCCACTCATAGAGTCAACAACAACCATCCTACTATACAGATCATTGGAGATCCCAATTCTACTATACAAACCATAAGACAACTTCAAACCAATACTAAAACTCACGCACTTGTGAGTTATGTCAAACAACAACAGAGAACTAATTATAAAGATACTCAACATTGTTTGTTTGCCTGGTTCTTATCACAAGTAGAGCCCAAAAACATTTCTGAGGCTCTTGATGAAGAAAGTTGGGTAGATGCCATGCAAGAATAATTAACACAATTTGAGCTACAAAAAATTTGGATTCTTGTAGATCTTCCCTCAGGTAAGAGAGTAATTGGTACTAGATGGGTTTTCAGGAACAAGAAGGATGAAAGAGGAGTTGTTGTGAGGAACAAGGAAAGACTTGTTGTTCAAGGCTATAGACAGGAAGAAGGGATAGAATATGATGAGTTTTTTGCACCAGTGGCAAGGATAGAAGCCATTAGGTTATTTTTAGCCTTTGCATCATATATGGGTTTTATAGTCTATCAAATGGATGTGAAAAGTGCTTTTCTTTATACTACTATTTCAGAGGAGGTATATGTCTCACAACCTCCAGGTTTTGTAGATCCTAAATTCCCCAACAGAGTCTACAAGGTTATCAAAGCACTTTATGGTCTGCATCAAGCTCCTAGGGCCTGGTATGCAACTTTATCCAATTTTCTGTTAGAGCATGGATATAGGAGAGGGACCATTGACAAAACTCTGTTCATCAAGAAGAATGCTAAGCATATTTTTCTAGTTCAAGTCTATGTTGATGACATCATTTTTGGTTCTACCAAGAAGACATGGTGTGAAGAGTTTGAGGCTTTGATGAAAGGAAGATTTCAGATGAGTTCTATGGGAGAACTAACTTTCTTTTTGGGACTGCAAGTCAAACAAAGGAAAGATGGAATATTTATCAGCCAAGATAAATATGTTGCTGAAATCTTGAAGAAATTTTTATGTATGGATACAAGGAGTACAAGCACACCTTTTGAAGCTAAGAAGTCTTTATCAAAAGATGAACACCGAGAAAATGTTGATATTCATCTATACAGATGAATGATTGGTTCATTGATGTATCTTACTGCTTCAAGGCCAGATATTATGTTTGTTGTGTGTGCCTGTTCAAGGTTCCAAGTCAATCCAAAGGTGTCACATCAACATGCTGTGAAGAAGACTTTTAAGTATCTTAAAAGTCAACCCAATTTAGGATTATGGTATCCTAGAGATTCTACCTTTGAATTGGAAGCTTACTTAGACAGTGATTATGCTGGAACTAATCATGATAGGAAATCCACAACATGAGGTTGTGAATTCCTAGGAAGAAGACTCATATCATGGCAGTGTAAGAAGCAAACCATTGTTGCTACTTCTACAACTGAAGCTGAATATGTAGCTGCTGCTCATTGCTATGGACAAGTACTTTGGATTCAGAATCAATTGTTAGATTATGGGTTTAACTTCATGAACACCAAGATATACATTGATAATGAAAGTACTATATGAAATGTCAAGAATCCAGTATTTCACTCCAAGACCAAGTATATTGAAATAAGACATCACTTTATAAGAGATGCCTATGACAAGAAGCTTATTCAAGTCTTGAAGATTCATACAGATAACAATGTAGCTGATTTGTTAACCAAGGCATTTAATGCAAAGAGGTTTGATTTCTTGGTGACACATATTGGTATGCTCAACCAATAGACTGCTGCATATGTAGAGGGGAGGTAATAGCTGCATAAATTTTTATACTAATTTTTATTATATAGTGTATGTTTTGTGTTTTTGATGTGATTGCAGGTTGATAGAAAAAAAGATAAAATAGGTTACAATGATAGTGGAATGCATGAACTGGTCAAAATTGTGAGGTACCGTTATAACTCCAAGTACCGCTAGCACAAATTCAAGTACCGAGTATGTTCCATGTACCGCTACATGTCCGTTGTACCGTTACGGGTCTCTTTTGTAAATTTGGCGGTTTCTTCGCACTTGGGTTTGTTATTTACTTAAATACTTACATCAATTGCACAATTGATTCACCTAATCTTTTATTTTTATCTCTTGATTCTATAACCTTCTCTCTAATTTTTCGATCATCAAAAATACTAATGGCTTCTTTACAAGTGATCTCTAAGCATAATTTTGTTACGAATCTTGATGTGAATGATGACTCTCTTGGATTCCATGAGATCTTGGTTTCTTATCTCGAAGTCATGTTCGTTTTTTACTCACTATAAGTCCCATTGTCTCTATTTCCATTGTTGAACAATTTTGGAACACTGTTGTGTTAGGTACTCGGTTTGATCAACCTTGCATTAAGGCTAGGGTAAATCATAGAAATATATATGTAAATGAGGTACTGCTAAGGGCAAGTTTGAGATTGAATGATGAAAATGGACTTAGTATGCTTAATAACACAGAGATTCATGATGGCCTTGCAGCCATGGGCTATGAGGGTGGTAGGGAAAGTCTTACTTTCTTTAAAGCTTTATTTTCATCTCAATGGAAATTGCTTTTTCATGCTATTTTTCACTGTTTAAGCTCTAAAAGTACATCGTTTGATCAAATTCCTGCTGCATTGGCATCAGCTGGTATTTGTCTAGCAAATAACAGGGTTTTTAATGTTTCAAGATTAATTTTTGAAGGCATAACTATGAATTTGGAAGGAACTAAAAAGTTTTTGATGTGTCCTAGATTCATTCAGACTTTAGTTAGTGACCAAATATCTAACCTACATGAGTTAACTGATACATGGGATGTTCCTACATTCACAAAGAGAACTTTCTCTTTCTTGACCAAACAAGGCAATGCCTTTACAAGAATAGTTACACCATTTTTTGCTCATATGTTAGCCCAACCTGCCAATCAAGAAGGTGAGGAACCTAGAAATGCTAGTGCTTCTCAACAAACTCCTTCTCACCAGAGTTCCCATTTCCTAGAAGATTCACAATCTTCTTCTCACAATGTTGGTTCTCCACCAAATAATGATGAGATGATCCATACACCTGCTGCTTCTATTGCTGCTAGTGGTCCACCACCAGCACAAGCACCAGAGGTGGTGGATGTTGCAAATTTGACTGCTTTGTGTACTAGTTTGTCCCAACAGGTAGAGGTGTTGCAAAAAGAAAAACTTGTTCAAGAGAAGAAAATTGCTGAATTAGAAGCTAGCCTACTCAAGTTGAGGAAAAAAGTATCACCTTGGATGAGGCAACATAGATCTATTCAGAAGGCTGCACTCAAAAATCAAAGATTCGGGAACCACAAGAAAAGGCAACTGAATGCAACCAAACAGGGGAGGAATTATGAAGAGCAACCACCTTCTTCTGATAATAACACAAGGATCTCTGGAAATGACATCAATTTTAAGCTGGATGAAGATGTCATTAGGACTTATGAAGATGGAACTGGTTTAGAGACTGGTGTGGATGAACCTAAAAATATGGAGTTTCAACAGGAAGAACCACAGCCTACTCATGAGGAGCCACAAGTTAAAGAAATGATGGTAACTCAGCCAGCACCAACACCTCAATCACCACTTCAAGTGAATTGGAGTACTTTCTATGAGAAGTTGGAGGAAATTAATATTCAATTTCCTGTATCTTCAACTCCACCGCCACAAAGACAAATATGGTTTCACAGGAAACAGTCTTTGCAAGTACTGTCCAAATCAAGAATGAGCAATGGATCAGACAAGACTAAAGAGGTGCAAGTTGATAGGATAGCTTAAGTGGAAGAAAGGGTATCTGGATATACACAAGTGATTGAAGAAACAAGTGTGTCTAATACTGGTGAAGTCAACATTGTTGAAGATCTAAGTACTGCTAAGCCAAATAAGCCGACTGCAAGTAATGTTGACATTGTTGAAGACCCATGTACTGCTAAGCCAACTAAGCCGATTGTAAGTACCGCTGGTGATCATCTTTCACTAGAAAGTCAACCTCCTTTTGGAGAGGATGAGACTTTAGCCCAATTACTACTTGACTTAAGAAAGAAGAATTCAACTAAGAAAACAAAACCAATAGAGGCAGAGAAGAAGACATAACAAGAACTTCTTGCCAAAAAGGATCAAACTAAAGGTAAGAAAGTTCAAGCTTCACACCCTACTAAAGGTATAGTTATTCAACAGCAAGCTGACGAGGAAAGACCTTCCAAGCTGAAGAAGAAGCTACCTAAGATTAATACAAAGGATAAGGGGAAGAAGCAAATACTATCAGAATCTAAAAATGAAAGTGATTCAGATGAAGATATTAGCAAACTCATGTATAGATTTAATCAATTAGACCATGATGAGGAATATGCTCTTAGAATGCAAGCTCAGATTCGTGAAGAAGACTTAGAAGAAGAACTTGCAGCAAAGCAACATTTGCTAGAAGCTAAGAGAATAAAGCAAGAATGGAACATACAAGAGTATGATAGAATTCAAGTTGAATTACATGCAAGTGAGCTTCTTGAAGACTCATTGATAGCTGAAGAGAGAGATGCTTATGATGAAAAAGAGAAATCAAAGTTGATTGATGATCTAGTAAGGGAGCAACACAGATTCTTTGCTGAAAAGAGAAGAAGAGAAAAGATTAAGCCTCCAACTACTATGAAGATTAGGAATCAAATGATGAACTTTCTCAAGAAAGTTAAGGGTTTCACTCATATTCAAATGGTCAAGAAATTTTTTGAAGAAATCAGGACTTTGGATGAGCAACATAAGAGAACTGAGTTGAATTTTGTTGAGATTAGATCTGAAGCAGATAGAATGGCTGTTGAAAGACATAGAAGACATCTGCAACAACAAAGACAATTTAGAAGCACTCCTAGAATTGAGCCAAGTACTGCTGGAACTGTAACTACATCTCCAACTATCAAGACCACTTATGTGAGGAAGAATATAAAGGATAAGGAAAGTTCAAAGGAGGAAGAGTGATAGGTGTGTAAACACCCATCTTTTCTACCACTTAATTACTATAATAACCGGACCAAAACGTGTATTTTATGTCTTTTATGTCGGAATTATGCGTGGTTTGTGTTTTTGTTGTAATTTAGGACGAAATTGTGTAAAGTGGAGAAAACACGAGAATTCACGGGCATTCACGGCTTTTATTGAAGAAAAAGATGAAAGACGAAGTCGAGAAATCAAGAGTGGAAAAAGAACGGAAGTCCAAGACCAATTCTGAAGATTTATCGAAGAAAAAGTCAAAAGACGGAAGTTTATCAAAAGCCGAGAAACTCAAGTCTATGTTATTGAAGAAATTAAAGACGAGTTCAAAAGATATCCCGAGCCACAAGTCCTTAAAGTCCAAACTTAAAAGAAATATTAGAAGAAAGGGACTAATGACGCAATTAATGAAGATTAAATGAAGGAAGGACTTAACCTTGCAATTAACAAGAAATGAAGGAGGGGAGGAAGCTTCCTAATCCTCCCCTATAAATAGATTAGGATTATTATCATTTGTTTTGTTGGCTAATAGTGACAATTAGTCCTTCCACCTTTAATTACCTTGTCAATTTAAATACATGCACATTTAATTACCTTGTCTTGCACTTAATTACCATTTTAATTCAAGTAAGTTTTCCCTTTTAATTCTTGTCAAGTTTTATCTTTATCTTGTTAATCTCATTCTTCCTTTCTTTATCTTTGTGTTGATTTGTTTATGTTCATGATCTTTATTGTTGTTGATTTATTTAAGTGGGTTTTGATTATTTTGATTAAGTTTTGTGATTTTGATTGTTTTGGTTTGATTGTTTATGCTTTATAATTGTTTATTAATTTGTTTGATTTAACTTTGTGCTTGATTTGGTTAAGTTTTATTTAGATTCGTGCCTTTTTAGCTTTCCTTGTTCTTCGCTTCACTCTTACTGTTTTTCCCAGATTCGTGCCAGCAAATATTCCGAATAGGCGTGGATGATTTTGTTCTATTCGGAACATTTTATTATTCCGCATAGAGATTTTAAGAATTGCTTATTCGGAACATTTTATTATTCCGCATAGGGATTTTTATAAATTGCTATTCGGAATATTCTGGATATTCCGAATAGGGAAGGTTTTCCGTATAAGGCATTTATTCCGTTTAGGGCAATATTCCGAATAGGGTGACAATATTCCGAATAGAGCACTTTCCGAATAGACCTGGATTTTCCGAATAGGAAGTTTATTCCGAATAGAGCACTTATTCCGAATAGGGACAGATATTCCGAATAGGGGAAATATTCCGAGTAGACACACTATTCCGAATTAGGTTAACATTCCGAATAGGAGGATATTCCGCATAGGGCTGGACTTTCCGAATAGACCAACTTTCCGAATAAGGTAATCTTTCCGAATAAGTGACAGTTATTCCGAATAGGCCTAATATTCCGAATAGGGGATTTATTCCGGATAGGGAAATCTTAGTTTTTAGTTTTCTGCCTTTAAGTTTTCTTTTTCCCGCCTTTTTCCTTAATCGCACTTTAAGTTTATTTGCCTTAGTTTAAGTTTTAGTTTTAGTTGCGTTTTAAGTTTGCCTTAGTTAGATTTAAGTTTGCGTTATTTACTTTATTGCCCTTTAATTTTAGCCTTGTTTTTAAATACTTGCACTTTATTTTAATTAGACTTAGATTTATTTTAATTGCACCTTTACTTTAATTGTTTTGCACCTTTTAATTTTCAACACTACAACGACACATCTTTGTTCCACCAAATATCGACTGAGTCACACATAAAACAATAAAGTTGTTCAATTCGATTAGATCGGAACACAACGAATCTTTTTAACCTGAGTAAAATCGAGTTATTAAATGGCGCCGCTGCCGGCTCTTTTCGTAAAGATCAACAGTTTTTTGTGAGAGACACGTTGCTTTTTGGGATCCGTTCACTTGTGAGCGTTATTTTTCTTGCATAAAAATTCAAAAATCATAAAAATTAAAAATTGATAAAAATCCATAAAAATTAAAATTTCAAAAAAATCCAAAAAGATTTTATCTTTATTGTGTATATATATTGTCTTTGTGTTTGGTTTTGTTTTCTTTTGCATTTTCAGGTGTATGCGTACTAGATCTTCTAATTATCAAGAGCCCGAGCCTCAAGAAGATTTAGATATGGCAGGTGTTAACAACAATAATCAACTACCGCACCTCAATAATAATAATAATAACAACAATGCTCCTCCACAGCCCGATCTTCGGACCATGGAGGAACTTTGTCAACCAACAATGTTTGGACGAGGAGGACCGATTGCGCCGATGCAAATCAACGCTCCTGAGTTTTCGTTGAAGCACCACATGATTCAGCAAGTGCAAACAAACCCATTTAGAGGATTGCCTGATGATGATGCCAACAAACACCTCGACAAGTTCATTACAATCACCCAAAGCATGAAGTTGCCTGGGGCCACAATGGATGTTCTCCGCTTACAACTCTTCCCGCATACTTTATCACATCATGCCGAGAAATGGTTTGATCGTCTCCCGAAGAATTCTATTCACACTTGGGATGACATGACTCAACGCTTTCTTTCGCGCTACTTTCCACCATCCATGGTCACAAGCCTTCGCAATCAGATCAGCGGTTTCATGCAAGATCCCGATGAATCTCTTTTTGATGCATGGGAGAGATATAATGTCTTGATCGACCGTTGTCCAAACCACAATATGCTTCCGGTCACTTTGATCGATACTGTCTACAACGGATTGACTTTTCGAGATCGTGATACGATCAATGCAGCCGCCGGTGGCACATTCATGAAAAGGAGACCCGAGGAGTGTAGAGAGTTAATTGAAAACATGACTACTCATCATAAGAACTGGGATTCTTCTGCTTCTTCTAGAAACAACACGAGAGTCAATGTTTCCTCTACCTCAGCAAACCCTGAGATGACCGAACTCACCCGCATGATGGCTGAAATGAGCAAAAGTATTACGCTTCTCGCTTCAAATCAACAACAACAACAAGTTAAAGCGGTTGCTAATCCTTGTGAAACATGTGGCGGTCCTCACTCATACACCGATTGTCCTTCTACACAAGGAAATCCGGAAAATGTGTATGCAGCTTACGGTAATTATTCACCGGAAAATTACTAAGCTAGACAACAAGGGGATAGAAATCTGCTGAGCTACCGTTCCAACAATTACCTTTCACCCGGTTTTTCTCCTCAAAACCAAAATCGCGCCAACAACTACAATAGAAGCAACCAAATCCCACCTCGTGCTTCTAACCCTTATCAACCACCCACCCAACAACACCCACCCATTAATCCCGATGTTGAAACAATCATGAGAACTCAAGGTGAGCAAATCAAGAATCTACAGAGCCAAATAATCAATTTGAAAGGAGATATCTTGAAGCAAGGTAATGACATCCGAACCGAGGTTCGTGATAATCTTCAATCCTCTTTCATCACTCAAACAACTGAATTGAAGAATCTGTTGGCTAGTTTCTTGCCTGAAGCTCAACCTTCTTCTTCTTCGGGTTCTCTACCTTCAAACACCGTCACCAATCCGCGAGCTAATGTGAGTGCTATAACTACGCGTAGTGGAACTACCATTGTCACTCCATCTACCCCACCACCATCATCTACACCTCCTCCACCACCATGTATCCCTACTCCTCCTACACCTAGTAATAGTGCACCATTACCGTCTCCGCCTCGTCATGACGATGTATCTCGGAAAAACCCGTCAACATCACAACCGTCACCACCTACACCTTCACCTAACCCTTATCAACCTAGAATCCCATACCCTTCTCGCATAGGCAAGACCAACGAGCTAACCAAGAATGATTGTAATGTAATGAAATATGTGGATATGCTATCTAAAATGACCATCAACATTAGCCTTGTTGAAGCACTTTGCCACATGCCGAAATTCGTCAAAACATTCAAGGATTTGCTTAGCAAGAAGGAGAAGTTACTTGAACTCGCCAACACACGCTTAAATGAAAACTGCTCTGCAGTCCTTCTTAAAGAACTTCCGGAAAAACTTGGAGATCCCGGTCGTTTTGTGTTGTCTTGCTTATTCAACAAAACTGAAGAATTTACTGCCCTTGCTGATCTCGGGGCTAGTATTAATCTTATGCCACTCAGTGTTTGGAAAACACTATCATTGCCCGATCTCATTCCTACAAAGATGACTCTCGAACTTGCAAACCGCACTCTCGCTTACCCCGTTGGTATAGCCGAAGACGTGTTTATCAAAGTTGGCACATTTACCTTCCCGGTCGATTTTGTTGTAGTTGATTATGAAATGGACCCTCGTATTCCTCTAATACTTGGTCGGCCATTCTTGAGAACCGGACGTGCTTTAATAGATGTGGCCGAAGGTGAGTTAATCTTACGAGTCGGGGATGATTCTAAAATTTTTAAAATGGGGAAGCTTACAGGCAGATCTTTTGGAGGCCGAGAATCAGTGAATATGATCAATGTGCTCGATGACTTTACCGTCTATGACAATCCTCTATTCGAGTCTTCCACTGATAATCCACTCTTTGAAGATAATGTGGATGATTCTCTCCCTACTTTGGACGATTCTCCCATTTTTGATTCTCCACCGGTCTTTGATGCTTATGAAGATGATAATTCTAGCTCAGATTCGGATGATTTTTATTGTACTTCTGAGTATCCCGAGCTGCCCACTTTCGACGATTTTGATGAGGCTGATACTCTCTCAAGCGATTCTTCCCATGATGAAGATCCACCGCCATCACTCGATCCTACTTTGGACGATTACTCATTCGAGGAAGATTTCTCTGAATTTCTCAACACATACTTCCCTCATGAGAGTGATGCACCTCCTTTGGACTTTGAAGATTATCGTCTTGATCCTACTTTGGATTTGAAGAGCATTTTGTCCAAGGAGAAGAAACCAGTTGACACCGAAATCCGTTGCACTTATGATTTGACACCTCTTTGTCCCACTTCTGAGGACGAGGTTGTGCTTCTTTGCGGATCTTCTTCACACTCGGCTGAGCCGGAGTGCTATTTTCCCCTAAAGGAAAAGGTGTTCGACCCCGGTATTGAAGTCTTAGAGCCATCTCAGTATCCACCTGATGAAATAAAAGGAAAAATCTTTGGAAATTTGGAAGACATGCTTGCACCGCTTCATACTTGCTTCTACTGTGCTCCATCACTGCTTAAGGGAACCCTGCCGTTTATCTTTTGGCTTGCCTTGTTCACCTTAAGCTCTTGCTTATTGATGGATGAAAACTATGTCTTTGATCCTGGTGGATTTGTTTCATGCTACTTCCGTTGATGATCAAGGTCGAGTCAGGCTCACGACTCGGTTAACAAAAACCAAGCGCTTCTTGGGAGGCAACCCATGCATCTATCTTTCCGCTTTCTTTACCATAAGTGTAGGGGGGACCCCTATGGATTGCTATTTGCTCTTAATGATTCTTGACGACCCGTGATTCCGTGTTCTACTTCTTCCCGGTTCTATCCTAAACTCTTTTCGATTCACTATTTTTATATTTTCTCAATATTAAAATAGGAATCTCTTTAGTTGTCTTGTCCTTAGCGTGATTTAAACAACGTGCACAATGTCTTAAGTGTAGGGGAGTTTACTCCCACATGCTTCAACATTGAGGACAATGTTTATCTTAAGTGTAGGGGGGACTTCTATCGAAGTTAAGTGGTCTTTTCCTTGTTTTTGTCCTCATTTTAACCGGAAAATCAATTTTTCGACATTTTTCAAAATTTTTGATCTATTTTGGCCTATTAGTTTTTCCCTTTTGTATAGTTATTTTCTTTCTTTGCTAGAATAAATGTTTAATAAGTGGTTTTAATTTTCAAACGTTGTGAATCTTTTGACTCAATCCGAGTTTACTCTAGCTAGTATCCTTAACGTGTTTAAGTCAAGTTTTGCTAGGCTTTTATATAGGGAGCTATAAAACGCGAAAGTCTTAACTCTCACGGGTTAAGAACAAGAACTTTTCGCAAGTTCCTATAATTGATCCTAGAGAGTCGTTTATCAAGGGAACTTTAAGATGAGATTTCTAAACTTGAAAAAGTCCAAGAATTTGCAAGATCCTATAGGCGACTCGAAAACCCAAAACTTTGATTTAATAGGCTAAGTATCCACGAGTCTCATTACTTGAGATTTTAAACTGTGGAGAACGAGAGATGATAGAGCCAATTATAAGTCGGTATTCTTTCATGAATTTATGTGAGTTAATTATAAGCCTATTCTCCCATCGCTTGCTAATAAATTTATCTGCTAATAAATAAGGTTGTACGATTTGAAAAGTTACTTAGCTTCTAGCCCCAGATCGTTTAAAAGTTGCTCGGTAATGACGAGAGTTCATAGCCAAGGCATAACTTATGAAGCGGGGCGCGAAGATTGGCGAGTCCGAAAAGGCCCTAACAAGGCATGAGGGCTATGTTTTGTTGCTAAAGATCCAAAAGTGATGTGAAGAATCATTTATCGAAAATCAATATGAAGGATCGAGACACACGACGTAAAGCAAAACTCCCAAAAGTCATGGAGAAGTATATCCGAAAAGACCCTAACAAGGTATGAGGATAAATAGATCCAAGTCAATAAAGGAGGCGGATCGTTGTATATCAAAATCCAAAATAAAGATTGGAGAAAAATGAAGAAGTCGTGGTCCATATATGAAGAATCTCTCAAAAATTCCAAAGTGAAGAAATTCCAATTATGAAGAGAAGACCATTATTTCATGAACGTCTCTCAAGATTTGAAGTATGAAGTCGCTGCCAAATATCGGCCCGAGAAAGGTCTCAAATCGCGAACCAAGTTATGCCAAGATATGAACTTTCTGATATCCCGAGAAGCAGTTTTAAAAGATTTGGTCCTTTAGCTAACTATTGATTAAATCGTGCACTTTATTTTCAGACTAAATAATTATCGAAATAAGTCAAACAATGCATCTTTATGATCATTCAAGACAAATAATAAAATATAAGAGATACACCTAGGAATAAGGGAGTCTAAGTGAATAATTGGCCCACATGAGTTCGTGTTAGTTTACTAACTTATAATAACAATGATCTCGTTTTTAAGCTTGGTTTGGAGAAAGTGAAAAGTTGAGGATGATGATTATTCATAACATTTTCAAAACCCAAGGTATGCTTTTAATTTCTTCGCTTTGCATTTTTATAATTTTATATCTCTTTAATAAAGGCCAACGTGGATTAATTATGATGAAAAGTGTAAACATGCTTTGTAATTAATGCATTGCATGAGAACATTGCAATGGTCAAGTGTAGGGGATTTGATAGGTGTGTAAACACCCATCTTTTCTACCACTTAATTACTATAATAACCGGACCAAAACGTGTATTTTATGTCTTTTATGTCGGAATTATGCGTGGTTTGTGTTTTTGTTGTAATTTAGGACGAAATTGTGTAAAGTGGAGAAAACACGAGAATTCACGGGCATTCACGGCTTTTATTGAAGAAAAAGATGAAAGACGAAGTCGAGAAATCAAGAGTGGAAAAAGAACGGAAGTCCAAGACCAATTCTGAAGATTTATCGAAGAAAAAGTCAAAAGACGGAAGTTTATCAAAAGCCGAGAAACTCAAGTCTATGTTATTGAAGAAATTAAAGACGAGTTCAAAAGATATCCCGAGCCACAAGTCCTTAAAGTCCAAACTTAAAAGAAAGATTAGAAGAAAGGGACTAATGACGCAATTAATGAAGATTAAATGAAGGAAGGACTTAACCTTGCAATTAACAAGAAATGAAGGAGGGGAGGAAGCTTCCTAATCCTCCCCTATAAATAGATTAGGATTATTATCATTTGTTTTGTTGGCTAATAGTGACAATTAGTCCTTCCACCTTTAATTACCTTGTCAATTTAAATACATGCACATTTAATTACCTTGTCTTGCACTTAATTACCATTTTAATTCAAGTAAGTTTTCCCTTTTAATTCTTGTCAAGTTTTATCTTTATCTTGTTAATCTCATTCTTCCTTTCTTTATCTTTGTCTTGATTTGTTTATGTTCATGATCTTTATTGTTGTTGATTTATTTAAGTGGGTTTTGATTATTTTGATTAAGTTTTGTGATTTTGATTGTTTTGGTTTGATTGTTTATGCTTTATAATTGTTTATTAATTTGTTTGATTTAACTTTGTGCTTGATTTGGTTAAGTTTTATTTAGATTCGTGCCTTTTTAGCTTTCCTTGTTCTTCGCTTCACTCTTACTGTTTTTCCCAGATTCGTGCCAGCAAATATTCCGAATAGGCGTGGATGATTTTGTTCTATTCGGAACATTTTATTATTCCGCATAGAGATTTTAAGAATTGCTTATTCGGAACATTTTATTATTCCGCATAGGGATTTTTATAAATTGCTATTCGGAATATTCTGGATATTCCGAATAGGGAAGGTTTTCCGTATAAGGCATTTATTCCGTTTAGGGCAATATTCCGAATAGGGTGACAATATTCCGAATAGAGCACTTTCCGAATAGACCTGGATTTTCCGAATAGGAAGTTTATTCCGAATAGAGCACTTATTCCGAATAGGGACAGATATTCCGAATAGGGGAAATATTCCGAGTAGACACACTATTCCGAATTAGGTTAACATTCCGAATAGGAGGATATTCCGCATAGGGCTGGACTTTCCGAATAGACCAACTTTCCGAATAGGGTAATCTTTCCGAATAAGTGACAGTTATTCCGAATAGGCCTAATATTCCGAATAGGGGATTTATTCCGGATAGGGAAATCTTAGTTTTTAGTTTTCTGCCTTTAAGTTTTCTTTTTCCCGCCTTTTTCCTTAATCGCACTTTAAGTTTATTTGCCTTAGTTTAAGTTTTAGTTTTAGTTGCGTTTTAAGTTTGCCTTAGTTAGATTTAAGTTTGCGTTATTTACTTTATTGCCCTTTAATTTTAGCCTTGTTTTTAAATACTTGCACTTTATTTTAATTAGACTTAGATTTATTTTAATTGCACCTTTACTTTAATTGTTTTGCACCTTTTAATTTTCAACACTACAACGACACATCTTTGTTCCACCAAATATCGACTGAGTCACACATAAAACAATAAAGTTGTTCAATTCGATTAGATCGGAACACAACGAATCTTTTTAACCTGAGTAAAATCGAGTTATTAAAGAGACTGCTCAAAGAATGAATAAAGGAGATAAAGCTCAAGATATTGCTCAGACTGAAAATGTACAAGCAGTACATACACAGTCAACGGTACATACTAAAGAGACGGTACATACAAACTTGGAAGAGGATTCAACAGAATTTGAGGGAACCTCCAAGGGTGTTAAAATAAAAATGATCAACAAAGAGAAAGCAGAAAGCCAAGAGGGCTAAGTCAACAGCAGAAGATAGTGATGATGATGAGAGCTTGAAGAAGTACTTGAAGATAGTAAAATTTG
This sequence comes from Glebionis coronaria, assembly GCA_025667525.1. Taxonomy (NCBI): domain Eukaryota; kingdom Viridiplantae; phylum Streptophyta; class Magnoliopsida; order Asterales; family Asteraceae; genus Glebionis; species Glebionis coronaria. Next base: position 166,466,921 of record CM046878.1, on the reverse strand, counting down.
AAGATCAGTGTATTGATACAGAGATTTTTGGAAAGAGATCATCTATTGCTAGATGGATATACTCTATGGATCAAGGACTTTAAGCTCATGGAATTCAAATAACTGATGGCACAACAAGAGTATTCAGACTTTTGGAAGATATTCTTCACATTCTTGACAGACAAGATATTCAGGATCTTTTCAGGTTAGTTCAAGAAGCCAGTGCAGGTAAAACTGAAGTATCACTATTATATATGGAATTGCTCTTCATGTATGAACCTCACAACTGTGATCAAGAAATGTTGAAGTTATTAGAGAATCAGGTTCCTAGTTACTAGAGATATTATAGGTCATGTGGATTGCATATTTTGGATATAGATGATGTTACCTACTATATGCTACAAGAGAAGAGTTATCCATTCAAAAGAAGATTGTTGGAAAAATGTTGGAACAACAATTGGAAGTTATGGAAGAATATGTTGATGCTTTGGAGTTGATCAGAATAGTTAAACAACAAATCAAGGATTTGAAAGATGAGGAAGAAGCTGAGAAAGAGCCTTAAGTGTTTGACTTTCAGTCACACTTCACAAATGGTTCTCAGTTCACCATGTCTAACAAACATAAGAACTGGCTAGTCCATAAGCAAACAGTTTGTGGTAAAGACTTCTCAAATCCGTTGAAAGCTGGTAGTTTGCTAAAAACTATATGGTTCTGACTCACCTTGTTTCGAGACAAAGAGTTGGCTAGTCATAGACAAACGGTACTAGGTAAAGACTTCATCAAATCCGTTGATGGTTGAAAACTTACCAAAAATTGTAAGGTTATCAGTACACCTTATTCTTCATGAATAAAGTATTGGCTATTCCAGAGTGTACGGCTAACTGGCAAAGAATATATCAAATCCGTTGATAGCTGATGATTTGCTAAAAATCATGAAGCCAATACATATTGGTTTTTGTTGTTAACTGTTTTATTTTAGGTATGAAGATTGCAAGCAAAGAAGTATTCAAGAAGAAAACACTTAGAAGGTTTTGTCTTATCAAATCAAGACCGAAGTTTATGATTAAGAGTTCATAGATTTAACTCAAGAAGACAATTACTGATGCTGCAAAGATAAATGAATGTTTACAAGACACAAGAAGATTATAGTTTGAAGACAAAGATGATGTTCATGCTGTTTGAAGATTATCTTATCAGAAGAAGATCTACATTGAAGTATTTGGCTACATTCAGTTGGATACAAATATAAATTACCAAGTTCAATCCAAGGATGAAGGAAAGACTGAAGACATGTATTCTAAATACATCCAGTACAAGAGAAACAAGAAGACAACAAGTTATCATTCTTGTTTAGGGGAGGATTGTTGGGAATTATTTGTTAAGTGTCAAGTACCGTTAGTATTATTTAAGTACTGTTAGTTATCTTTCAAGTACCGTTAGTGTTAACGCGGTACATAGTAAGTACTGCTACTTATAAAGTAAGTACTGTTATATTGATTAGGACGAATATATCTTTTTATAAGATATGTCATAGTTATAGTTAGAGTATATCTTATGTGATATACTTATATAGTTAGATTATTGATAATATATCGTCTGTGATATATAGTTATATTTATAGAATATTCTAAGGTTTCTAGGGTTCCTTACTCTATAAAAGGAACATAGGTACAATGTCATTCATGTACCTCATTCAAGTCGATTAATATGAGAATCGAATAGTTAAAAGTAATTATGTTCTTTTGTGCTTTATAAGTTAGATTCTGCATAACTTATTTAGTTTGAGAAAGAGTTCTTAAAGGGTTTTAGTTTGATTACAAACTATTATACTAGTTCTTAACAGAATATAGATCCAATCAAAGGGATCAACATCATCACCTATATCTACCTCCTCCTCGACACCCTCATCGTCATCCTCATTACCTACATCATCTATATCAACATCATCATCTTCCTCGACACCATTATTACCATTCTCTACTATATCAACCTGTGGGGCAATCTGATCTCCTAGTCCTATTTCGGGCTCAGGATCCTCAAATGGTTCCTCCTCTTCATCATCCATATCATCTTCTACATTATAATCCACTAAGTCTAAGTAAGGGTTATCATCTAGGTTAGGTTCAGGAATAGCAGGTTTCTCTACGAGAATGTTAGGGTCTGTCATGACAAATATGCATTATATAATATATCTCAATAATTATTAAGCAATTACATACTGAAACCATGATATATATCTTAAATTATATATCAAAATATATATCTTCTCAATAAGGCTTGTTGGCAACATCGGAGATCTTCGGCACTGTTATAGTCAAAAGATTTTTAAACAATTTACTCAAATATTCATTTAAAAATATTTATGGTTAAAAGATTTTTGAAATGTTTTATTCAAAACCTTGGTTTTAAAAATCTTTCGTTCTTTATAACGAGAGCTCTGATACCAAACTATAACACTCTTAAATTTTAATATCGGAATAACAGAAGGGTCAATAGAGTGTTACGGAATAACACAATAACTCAAATCATAGACAACGCATAAAAAGGGTTGTACAAAGTTAGCATACATTCATCCGAATAAAAGTATGAAGTTTTACACAAGGTCCCCGAGTTTTACAGTCATAAGTTTATAAAACATAGTTCGAATGAACATTATTATTATGTGGGCCATCGGAGTTGATCTACATCCAAGTTACCTTCAAGCACCTGAGATAAAACATGCGAAAAAATAATCAGCGAATGACGAGTGAATTCATAAAGTTTAGTAAAAACCGTTATATAAAACAGTTATGTAAAGTAGAACACAAGCATAATGTCAGTAATGAGACCCCATATTGCTAGTCAGGCAATATATTATAATTCCATTCATATAGCATACATTATTTATGAGACCACAGCCTCAGTATATACCATTATCGTTATTATTATTGGATTATTATAAGCCGCATGACATTGTTGCCTTTCTATAATATACAACGGGTCGTGAGCCCGACAAACATGTGCCCATCTAAATCAGCGTGTCGTCACTAATATCATACTATATAAATCTTCTCATACATAAATTCTCTTACCAATCAATGTGGCATGACGGGGATCAAACGTCAAGGCGCGAACTTGGGTGATCTTTCCCAAATAGTACTATTATATGCATAAGCGTCTACCAACTCCCGGTAGTTCACAATTCATGCTTATGAGACTTATAGTGACATAACCTTACTTTTAATAATTCATTTCAATCCATTCATTGGGTCATGTAATCAATCGGGTCCAAATCAATAAGCATACAATCGGGACTACATGTGTTCTATTTTTATTAAAAATCGCATGTTATCTCCCTCGCGGGTTTACAAAACATTTCATAAAACATTTAAAAGAGTGAGAGGCTATGAACTCATGTTGGTTGGGAAAGGCGGGTTATCGGTAATTAGGATGTACGGTACGTGCCTCGATCACGGAAACCTAAACAAATAATACTCGATCTTAGACTATGTCGAATAATATTTATAAAAAGTTTTTATGTATATGTAATGATGTCATAACATGATGGTCAAGTGGGGTTTTATTTCTTTATACAACATTATTAGTTGTTAAGTACTTAGTTACTTAGTCTAATCATACTAGTTTTAGCTCATGTATATGTTAAGGCCCAATAGGCCCATTAAGAGTCCAATATCTTTTTATTAGTCCACTTGTTCATTTAGGACCAGGCCTATACTCATATGTTGGGCCCAAGTGGGTTAAGCCCATGAGTAAGTCCAATAGTGTTAAGCCAAACTAGTTGGGCCTAGTGGTCCAACAAAGCTAATTTGGCCCATTATGGTCCGTCAGTTACAAAGCTCGGTTTTGTCGATTTTTACTTGTCAAATGTGTTTACATATCAGTGGCGTATAAATTAGAGTTACCCCAAGAACTTCATGGTGTCCACAATACATTCCATGTATATAATCTGAAGAAATGTTTAGCTACGTGTGATGAGAAGATTTCATTGGATAAGATCAGGATTGATGAGAAGTTGCATTTTATTGAAGAACCCGTAGAGGTTATGGATCATGAAGTAAAGCAACTTAATCAAAGTTGTATACCTATTGTTAAGGTTTGGTGGAATTCAAAGCATGGGCCAGAATTTACTTGGGAGCGAGAGGATGAAATGTGGAAGAAATACCCACACCTCTTTGACTTCAATAAGAAACGGGCATCGAAATGAAATGGATCTAAGAGGACGTAGATCCCTTTTTAGGAGGAAATGCTGTGACAACCTGACATTTTCAGGTAGTAAATTTATTCTCGTATATTATTTTTATATTTTATTTTAATGTTGGTTCATGAACTCACATATTTACGTGATGAAACTAGGGCTTATGTGCATAATTTAACGTCTTTTGTGATTAAACCGGGAAGGCTCGGTTTACGTATTTACGCTTTTGTGCTCCGTTTTTATGAGACAATTTTTATTAGAATCGTTTTGTACCGTAGATTCATAATTTATAAAAACGTTTTTTGTAAATCGACCCGAGGGTACGTAAATCGAGGAAACTAGAATCGAGAATTACCCGTAAAATAATAGGGGATGAAACAAGTTTACACTTGTCCCACCCCCCACTATGGGCGGACACAACAAGAGTGTAACACCCCTTGTTGTCAAAATTTAACAAGTGCTAGAGACACTTGTCACATACATGCACTTAAGCACAAAACCATCAACTTTATCACACACACTCATACAACTTATCTAAAAAGTTTCCCAACTCTCTCCCTCTCTTGCCGTCCAACACCATCACCATACACCCTTTTTCATCAAAAATTTAACCTACAACATCATCTACAATCAACATATAATGATCACTACTTAAAAGGAGGTTATTTTGAGGTGATTGAATCTTGTGAAAAGGAGTTTTCATGGAGTTCTAGGGCTTATTTTCAAGAAGGGGTTTGTATATTTGAAGATCACAATAAGTTGTTTCAAAAAGCTAAAGATTTGGTCACAAGTTGGTGTCTTGTTCATCCAAAATCTCTTCTTTTTCATCATTTAGTTGGTATAAAGATCATTTTATTTCTATCATCCTATTGTTTTTGTAAAAGTACTTGTATATTTACTTCAAAATGTATATGTATGATGATGATAAGATGATCAATATATTGCATGGGGATTTTTTGTCACTAGATTAGGTTAAAACGGCTAAAACTACAAGCAAAAGTTGATAAAATCATATCTAGTTATGTAGGCTGTAATAAACAGTAACTTTCAATATTTTTACTTGGTTAAATGGATTAGAATATTTGATATAATTATTATAACACCCCATTTTGATAAATAGAATGTCACGCGTGATTATGGCGTGTCATCAAAGCATGCAAGGTAATATGTAGTAAAACATACATGACCATAGGGAAAACCGGAATCAAACATCGGTTCCCAAACATAAGCCTAAAACATAACAAAGTAAATGAACTGAAAGAGAGACTAAACAAGCATAAATATATGAAGGAAACAGGAGAAGAAGTCTATGGCAGCTTCCATCCTATGCATGTCCTCCAAATGCTCGAGTCTTGGGTACCTGCCGTTTTGGGACATGGAAAGGAAAGTAACGGCTGAGCAAAACGCTCAGTGCACGGATATACAATATAGCATGAAATAGGATAAGCATGTAACATATAACAGCGGAAGACTAAGTTCTGAGTAAACTGGTTAAGTATCAAGAAAACTGGTTTTATAGTTTGAAAAGCCTTATGTTTATCTTATGAAAACTGTTTAACATATATATACCATAGCCCATATAGGTCATGAAAAGGTCACGTGCATGAATACCTGGAGGGGTGACCTCATCATGCTGATTAGAGGGGATGCCTCTAATCAATATACTGGTTTGGGTAGGAGGGATCAACTCCTTGTGAAGGGTGCAAGGCACACACCACATTCACCATGATAAACTGAATAAAACATGTAACTAGGATGCACCCATACGCCCCACATGATATAATAATATGGCCAAAACTGAAAGGGACGCCACGAGCAATCACTCCGCCGTGGGGAAGTCATAACATCGGTGCCTCCAATGCTATGGTTATGGTACCTCCATAACTAGGTGAAACTGGTCATGCTTGTATATGGCTATAGATTATGCTAATTAAACATAAGCAGTTCAAAACAATAAAACAAATACTAGGGAAAACAGTTGGCTGCATACGGGGAAATCCTAATAAGGAAAGAATGTCCATACTGATAGGACGGGAATCCGTACCTCAAGTCCAGTGAATGAACGGAAGAAAGACTCTACTTCTGGATCACTAACACTACATGAATACACACGTGTATAAGTATCGATTCACTGATTACGTACTGGGTTTTATGTCTCATTTTAGCTGATTTGGTATGTTTTAGGTCATGGTTCACTGTTTAAAGCCTTAAACTGTGTTTATCTTGTATTCTGATTAATCTGTTTAAGTATTACTGGTATTTCATGTATTATTATACTTACTGTGTAATAATAAGTAACTTTCCAAAAATAGCAGGTTTCCAAAAATAGAAAGTTTCCAAAAATAGAAAGTTCCCAAATATAGAAAGTTACCAAAAATAGAAAGTTTCCAAAAATAGAAAGTTTCCAAAAATAGAAAGTTTCCAAAATAGAAAGTTTCCAAAAAATAGAAAGTTTCCTAAAATAGAATTTACTGCTTAAAATAGATTAGTTTCTAAAAATAGAAAGTTTCCAAAAATAGATCAGCTGCCTTAATTAAATAAGTTTCCATATATAGAAGGTTTCCATAATTAGATTAGCTGCCTTATTTAATTAAGTTTCTATAAATAGAAATTTCCATAATTAGAATTAAGCTGATTACATAAGCTAACATATAAGTCTAAGTGTTATAAGCTTATTTCTTAAGTCATATGATATAGTGTATAGTTTAATTATTATTTCATGTATTTTAATTAAACTATAGGTTAAGCATTTTAATTAAAGTATAACATGTTTTAATTAAAATGAAATGAAATACTTAGGTTAAAATGTGTATTATTATTAATAATAAATATAACCTAAGTCATGTCTAAATTAATTAATTATAGGCATGTTTTAAATAATTAATTAATTATAACTTATAACATAAAATACTTAGGTTAAATTAATGTCATGTTAAACTAATAATTAAAATAACCTAAGTCATGATTTAATTAATATTTCATGTTATTAATTAATTTATATCCTAAGTTCATAATTCATAAAAATTAACATGTAGCATAAATCATGATTTAACCAACGAACCATGAATCGGGCATGAACTCGACACCGTACCCCGAGCCAAACTTGGGGCACGTGTGCCTCCTTGCTGCCGTGGGTCCCACATGAGCCAACCAAGACCGAAAATGGTCTTGGTGGTGGCGGCTAAAAAGAAACCGAACCCTCCCCCGGGTTGATTAAACTAGGCGGCCAAAAACAAACACCCTCTTTTAACAACCTTTGATTTTAGTTAACCCCAAAACATGTTAGACCTATGATTAATTACCATGTTTTAATAAGAAAAGCAATAACATGTTCATGAACATAAACAAAGATTCAAAAGAATTAAAAAGAAGGGTTTAAAAAGGTATACCACTATGTAGCTTGGAAAAGGATGAACAAACACTGATTATAGCAATAGTTTTTAAGATCAAAATCAACCAATCACCCTCCTATGGTGTTGTAGAAGTGGCGGCCAAAAATGGGGAGGAAGAAGGAGAGGAGAAGCTTTTTAGGGTTTTATCTTTTTTCTAGGTTTTGTCAAAATGAACAAGTTTTTCTAAATTTTTCATGTTAGTTAATTTTGCATGGGCTAAGCCCATTTCTTCTTCCAATTTCGTGGATATGGGGCCCACAAGGGGTAACCCAAATGTTTTTCGTGTCCCGATGTTTCGTGTTCGTTCGTGGTTAAACGTGTTCGTGTCTGAAGCGTTTCTGTTTATTTTATCATGTAGTTTATCGTAATCTTAACGCTCGTAATTATATTATATGTATTTACGTAATTATTCTAGTTCGTATTTTAAATGGTGATCATGATTTAACTATGTTCACGTGACATATTTATTAATTGTTTATCATGGGTTCGTACGTAATCGATACTTATCATGTCATACACGTATGCACTTGCTTGATTATTAGCACATGAATGTGATCAATACTAAATAAGGTAAGTTTTAATCTAGGACGTACGATCTTAAGGGCACTATTCATGGTAAAAGCATGCGGGTTTTACAAACTCTTCCCCCCTAAAAAGAATAATTCGTCCCCGAATTATAGATAAAGTAACTGGAAGCGAAACATACCCGAATCAAACTGGAAAGGTATGCAAAAAACGGAAATGAAGGTGACATGGTCGAAGGGAACGTGGAATGTGACATGTCTTGAAAAGACATGGAACGTGACGTGACTGAAAGGACATATCTAACCGATAAGAGAAAAAAAAATGGATAAGAAGTCCGGATGAACTTGTCCGTTCCCAAGTGGCCTCCCTCTTGAAATGGTTCCTTCAGAAGATCCTGACACTAATGATAAATCTTGGTCCTCCTGACCTTGACTTGGAATACGAAGAAATTCTTGGTTATCAACGGAAGGTAGATCCCCTAAATTCGATCGAGGAAAAATAAGAGTTAACGTGCAAGGGTAACTGAAACGTTACGATGCAAGACCATCTGACTTAACTGATAATTAGAAACGATGCGCGAGACATAAAGAAACGTAGTATGTGAAAATTTTGAACGTGATACGTGAAAAATTTTGAACGTGCTACGTGGAGATATGGCGAGTGTAGTATGAGTAAACATATCGTGATCCATGATATGTGTAACATATTTTGATCATGATATGAGGAACGTGGAATGAACATGACATGTGAGACATATCGTGATCATAGAATATAATGGCGGTAACGCCAAACGCTACAAGGTGAGACGTGGAATATGACGTGAAATGTCTATCTGATGATGGAGAGTTATACTAAACTTGGGTCTGGTCTCTGAAGTTCTTGCAAACTTCCCAGAATGAGAAAAGAAATGAACGTAAAATCGTAAGCCGAAATACGATCATGAACGTGAATAGTGTCATGAACGTGAGCGCGAAAGTAAGTCGTAGAATTAGAATGAAGACGTAAAGTACGTTAGGAGTACAATTACGAATCTTTGTCTGACCCGATAGCTGAGGGATTGCCAAGTGATCGGATGAGCCTTTGCTGGAACATGTTCGTTCAATCTGTTGGTTCTGAAATCCGTACGGATGTAAGGATTTTGCAGACTTGATCAAACTGTTGACAATAACCCATATAGCATCATGCTTCTTCTGAGTTTGCTGAAATCTGGTAACTAACATCCATGGAGATCTTGTCCCATTTTAGTTCACAATTTCAGATGATGAAACATCCCAGTTTGTTGGTGTCCTATCTTAGCCTGTTGGTATGTCAGGTACATAGATATGGACGTAGCTATATCCTGCTTCGTAGAAACTTGATACATAGAAGGTTGCGAAACTCTGAGTCTTTGAATCAGACTTCTCCCAACGTAGGCTTTCCTAGAACACCTAATGTAGTGTAGGGTTCTCTCCTTTACGCATAAGCAGAGTCATGGTAAGATTAACCGTAGGAACCCATGTGATTCAGTGTGTCACTGTAATGAAACAGAATTGATATTGGAAAATTTCTAGGGTAAAAATTCTCTTGTCAAGAATTTGCAACATAGTGCAGATATGGTCTTCCTGTTCTTCTCTAGGCTTAAATGAAATCAGGTTATCCTCAATGAAAATGCTGATGAATTTGTTTAGGAGTTCATGGATACACAATTTATTAAGTCCATAATGCTGTTGGAGCATTGATGAGACTAATCCAAAATCATAAATCTAGCATGACCCAGTCGTGCACGAATAGCAGTTATGGACATGTTCTGCTCTTTCACCCGTCACTATTGGCAACTTGTTCATGAGTTCGATCTTGGAAAAGTGATTAACACTATACGGTTGATTGGACATGTCGTCAATACGTGGAGGAGAATAACGGTCATGAATGGTGATTTGTTTAAGTCAACGGTAGTCGACACATAATCTCATGGTACTATCCTTCTCGTTGTAGGTTCTCCTAGAATGTATAGGAAGACTTTGGAATAATCAACTGGCTATGCGTAAAAGAGTTAAGTGGTTGTGTCTTACTGACAGCTAGAAAATTTTAGCGACCATGGCTAACAATGCACATGCTTGTAAGCGTAGAAAATTTGCACAGATATTCCGATGGAAAATCAAGTTGAAAGTATTTAGGAGCCTGAACATTACTGTACATAATTATGAATCGTAGCATGGTGTGCTGTTCATAGTCCATAATTAGGATATAAATTCATCTCGTGTCTGTCCGAGGAAAATGCGTTAGCAGCTTGGATCTCATCATTAAGCTGACGGAAAAAAAAAATCTTCGTATACGTGGAAATACGAAAGGCGTCCTTCCTGGTCAGGAATATATGAACTATGGTGAAAGAAATGAAAGTGACATCGGCAACATGACAGTTCTCAGTGATGCGCTGATAATGGTATTGAAATTCTTGTGGCCTGATTAATACATGGCACAACAAATAGATGTACCCTTGGGGGTACCCTGAATTTCTTAGAAATGTTCCATAAATAGACGTGAGTCATGTGTCTTGACTCGTGTCTTGAGAAATGTAAGCGTGACATATGTCTTGACTGGTATCTTGACATGTGTCCTCAGAAAGTATACGTGAGACATGTGTCTTGACTGATGTCTTGACATGTGTCTCGAGATGTGAAACAATTAGAATTACAAATATTAGGTTAATATGCCAGAATTGGCGGATCGGTTGGACTACTGATCATTTGTATGTCTGATCACGTCCGTGGCCGGAGCCTCGGTTGCGATTTCTAGGATAGTTGTTGTCGTAGTAGTGGTTACTATCATCTTGTCTGTCGGTTTCATGACGGTCATTCTCATGACCGTGACTCATGTAACTATTTAGCTGAGTGGCCGGCTGGTACTGGTTTGCACTCATATGGCTGAAATGACAGCCGAACGACGTGTGACATGTAACAATGAATTTGGAACAATGATTGATGAGAATTGTCTGATGGTGAAGCATCTTCTCGTCCAATTGCTTTGCTCCGACGCCTTTGTCTTCGTCTTTTAGGATCTCCAGGTTGTGAACCGCATCAGCATCAGCATCACGTAGCGTCTCCCAACATCAGCAGCATCAACCTTCAGTAACATCTCCAAGCTATGAGCGGCATCGACAATCTTGTAGAATATCAGCAAGTGAACACACGCCTGAGGTGATTTAGAATCGACTAGTGAATACTCGTGAAGTATTGCAAGTGGAATACACATGGATTAAGGTACATGTAATACACATGAAATACGGTACGTGGAGTACACATGGAATGCACATGAAATGATCGGTATGGGCTCGATCATTTGTCATGATTTAAGGAAAGTAAACCGGTTAAACGGTTAGGAAAACCATCATGATAACCTGGCAGTATTAGCATAGACATCATTCTAGTTGCATAGAGAAACGCTAAAGTGTGGTTACACAAAATTCAACGATGATTTGCCTGACAGCATGATCAATGGAACCAACCATGACCATCATGAAAGCATGATTCAAGAAATCTAACAATGTCTTGCAGGACAACGTAAATAACAAAAGAGGCGTGAAACATAATCAACATGAAGACGGAATTATCATGAGGAAACATGAAACCATCCATTACGAAGAAGTGTATAACATAATCAGCATGAAACTGAAGTTAACCATGACAGTATGAAGGCATACTTGACATAAAAACATAACTTATGATGGGACATGAAAAAAAAAATTTATGCCAATTTAAATCATGAGAAAAATTTTATGCAAGAAAAACAGTGCATGAATGCGTAGTGTAGTTTATAAAACCTTTATATGTGCGAGGGAACGCCTATGGGTCGGTTCCAAAACAAAAGACATGGCGAGGGGACACCTATGGGTCGGTCCCAAAGTTAAAAGTTTCGATAAAAGCACATGCGACTAAATAGGGCCAGTCCTGTACCAACCATTACTTAGTCAAAATTCCTGCAACAGATGACATATGATATAAATACATGAATGCATGAACATAATAATTAAAAATCATTGTCAAAACTTAACAGACAAAATTTTATGTGAAAATTATGAACTACTGGGGTCAGTCCACATCGTCACAGTTCACGAGGAACATCATGCATAGACAATGACACATAACTAAGTATGGATGACGGTTGTTCATTCCATATTAGTAAGACGATACTGGTGAAAACATCATGGTGAAAACAACAAAGTGCTGAAAACGTCATGGTTAAAACGAAAAGGTGCTGAAAACATAATGGTTAAAACAACAACGCTTTGAAACATCAATACGTGGAATAACAATCGTTGGCTTAGGAAGCTCCTGGTGACCACCCACTAGTCACAGGTCGAGTTTTAGAGCCTACAGGTCGAAGCCTTGGCTCTGATACCATAATTGTAACACCCCATTTTGATAAATGGAATGTCACGCGTGATTATGGCGTGTCATCAATGCATGCAAGGTAATATGTAGTAAAACATACATGACCATAGGGAAAACCGGAATCAAACATCGGTTCCCAAACATAAGCCCAAAACATAACAAAGTAAATGAACTGAAAGAGAGACTAAACAAGCATAAATATATGAAGGAAACAGGAGAAGAAGTCTATGGCAGCTTCCATCCTATGCATGTCCTCCAAATGCTCGAGTCTTGGGTACCTGCCGTTTTGGGACATGGAAAGGAAAGTAACGGCTGAGCAAAACGCTCAGTGCACGGATATACAATATAGCATGAAATAGGATAAGCATGTAACATATAACAGCGGAAGACTAAGTTCTGAGTAAACTGGTTAAGTATCAAGAAAACTGGTTTTATAATTTGAAAAGCCTTATGTTTATCTTATGAAAACTGTTTAACATATATATACCATAGCCCATATAGGTCATGAAAAGGTCACGTGCATGAATACCTGGAGGGGTGACCTCATCATGCTGATTAGAGGGGATGCCTCTAATCAATATACTGGTTTGGGTAGGAGGGATCAACTCCTTGTGAAGGGTGCAAGGCACACACCACATTCACCATGATAAACTGAATAAAACATGTAACTAGGATGCACCCATACGCCCCACATGATATAATAATATGGCCAAAACTGAAAGGGACGCCACGAGTAATCACTCCGCCGTGGGGAAGTCATAACATCGGTGCCTCCAATGCTATGGTTATGGTACCTCCATAACTAGGTGAAACTGGTCATGCTTGTATATGGCTATAGATTATGCTAATTAAACATAAGCAGTTCAAAACAATAAAACAAATACTGGGGAAAACAGTTGGCTGCATACGGGGAAATCCTAATAAGGAAAGAATGTCCATACTGATAGGACGGGAATCCGTACCTCAAGTCCAGTGAATGAACGGAAGAAAGACTCTACTTCTGGATCACTAACGCTACATGAATACACACGTGTATAAGTATCGATTCACTGATTACGTACTGGGTTTTATGTCTCATTTTAGCTGATTTGGTATGTTTTAGGTCATGGTTCACTGTTTAAAGCCTTAAACTGTGTTTATCTTGTATTCTGATTAAACTGTTTAAGTATTACTGGTATTTCATGTATTATTATACTTACTGTGTAATAATAAGTAACTTTCCAAAAATAGCAGGTTTCCAAAAATAGAAAGTTTCCAAAAATAGAAAGTTGCCAAATATAGAAAGTTACCAAAAATAGAAAGTTTCCAAAAATAGAAAGTTTCCAAAAATAGAAAGTTTCCAAAAATAGAAAGTTTCCAAAAATAGATAGTTTCCAAAAATAGAAAGTTTCCAAAAATAGAAAGTTTCCTAAAATAGAATTTACTGCTTAAAATAGATTAGTTTCTAAAAATAGAAAGTTTCCAAAAATAGATCAGCTGCCTTAATTAAATAAGTTTCCATATATAGAAGGTTTCCATAATTAGATTAGCTGCCTTATTTAATTAAGTTTCTATAAATAGAAATTTCCATAATTAGAATTAAGCTGATTACATAAGCTAACATATAAGTCTAAGTGTTATAAGCTTATTTCTTAAGTCATATGATATAGTGTATAGTTTAATTATTATTTCATGTATTTTAATTAAACTATAGGTTAAGCATTTTAATTAAAGTATAACATGTTTTAATTAAAATGAAATGAAATACTTAGGTTAAAATGTGTATTATTATTATTAATAAATATAACCTAAGTCATGTCTAAATTAATTAATTATAGGCATGTTTTAAATAATTAATTAATTATAACTTATAACATAAAATACTTAGGTTAAATTAATTTCATGTTAAACTAATAATTAAAATAACCTAAGTCATGATTTAATTAATATTTCATGTTATTAATTAATTTATATCCTAAGTTCATAATTCATAAAAATTAACATGTAGCATAAATCATGATTTAACCAACGAACCATGAATCGGGCATGAACTCGACACCGTACCCCGAGCCAAACTCGGGGCACGTGTGCCTCCTTGCTGCCGTGGGTCCCACATGAGCCAACCAAGACCAAAAATGGTCTTGGTGGTGGCGGCTAAAAAGAAACCGAACCCTCCCCCGGGTTGATTAAACTAGGCGGCCAAAAACAAACACCCTCTTTTAACAACCTTTGATTTTAATTAACCCCAAAACATGTTAGACCTATGATTAATTACCATGTTTTAATAAGAAAAACAATAACATGTTCATGAACATAAACAAAGATTCAAAAGAATTAAAAAGAAGGGTTTAAAAAGGTATACCACTATGTAGCTTGGAAAAGGATGAACAAACACTGATTATAGCAATAGTTTTTAAGATCAAAATCAACCAATCACCCTCCTATGGTGTTGTAGAAGTGGCGGCCAAAAATGGGGAGGAAGAAGGAGAGGAGAAGCTTTTTAGGGTTTTATCTTTTTTCTAGGTTTTGTCAAAATGAACAAGTTTTTCTAAATTTTTCATGTTAGTTAATTTTGCATGGGCTAAGCCCATTTCTTCTTCCAATTTCGTGGATATGGGGCCCACAAGGGGTAACCCAAATGTTTTTCGTGTCCCGATGTTTCGTGTTCGTTCGTGGTTAAACGTGTTCGTGTCTGAAGCGTTTCTGTTTATTTTATCATGTAGTTTATCGTAATCTTAACGCTCGTAATTATATTATATGTATTTACGTAATTATTCTAGTTCGTATTTTAAATGGTGATCATGATTTAATTATGTTCACGTGACATATTTATTAATTGTTTATCATGGGTTCGTACGTAATCGATACTTATCATGTCATACACGTATGCACTTGCTTGATTATTAGCACATGAATGTGATCAATACTAAATAAGGTAAGTTTTAATCTAGGACGTACGATCTTAAGGGCACTATTCATGGTAAAAGCATGCGGGTTTTACAATTATAGATAAATTATTATTACATAAGTGGTGAATTGAACACAGAATGGAATGTTAAAAATGAGCAAGATATGGCCAAAACACTTTTGTGGTACTAATCTGTCTGGTCTATTTTAGACGAATTAAAACTAATATTTAGAGGCTGTTTGAGAAGGAGCCATAGCAGAGTTATTTGTAGCACATATCATCTAGTTTATACAGTAAAAATTTGGGGTTCCAACTCCATGTAGAACTCAAGATATGATCAAAATGATGAACATGAGATTTCACATCAGATTTGACTTTAAAGTATATAATACTAAATGCCACTTGAAGTGAAATACTATATAAATTAAGTATATAAAAGTTAATAAATAATAATAACTATTATAAAATAAGTTTATATACTATAATAAATAAATATTAAATTTTATAAAAATAAAACTCAAATGTTTTCTAAACTACAAACTATATATTGATTTTTATGTCTTTTCGGCTAAAACCGAAAGGATGGCGTTTTCGCCAAATAAAACTTAGATGGTCGGACCCGTCTAATGTAACATTTTTATAAAACATATACTGATATGTAAACACATTTGGTGAGTACAAATCGACAAAACCGAGCTTTGTAACTTATGGACCATAATGGGCCAAATTAGCCTTGTTGGACCACTAGGCCCAACTAGTTTGGTTTAACACTATTGGACTTACTCATGGGCTTAACTCACTTGGGCCCAACATATGAGTATAGGCCTGGTCTTAAATGAAAAAATGGACTAATGAAAAGATATTAGGCTCTTAATGGGCCTATTGGGCCTTAACATATACATGGGCTAAAACTAGTATGATTAGACTAAGTAACTAAGTACTTAACCACTAATAATGTTCTATAAGGAAATAAAATCCCACTTGATCATCATGTTATGACATCATTACATATACATAACAACATTTTATAAATATTATTCAACATAGTCTAAGATCGAGTATTATTTGTTTAGGTTTCCGTGATCGAGGCACGCACCATACATCCTAATTACCGATAACCCTCCTTTCTCAACCAACTTGAGTTCATAGCCTCGCACTCTTTTAAATATATTATGAAATGTTTTTGTTAGGACCATTGTAATAGTTAAATGTAATAGGTAGACCAGGAGGAACTACATACCTCCTATAGCATGTCTAGTTCTAGTCATTATCAATATTTGAAATCCTTAGAAAGGATCAAGTCTTTATAGTTATTCTGTTCTCCTTGATTATATTTATATTCTACATTGATATTGTGTATAGAGTCTCTTTGTGATTTGACTTGTGATTACAGAAGTCATTCACCGGTCCTGACAGGCTGCAAGATCTACATCTAGTAGACCCAACAAGTGGTATCAGAGCCTGGGAGGGTCTCTATACAAGAAGAATCAAGTTTTCTTATTACTGACATTTTTTTATCATGTCTGCCTCAACTTCTACTCAAACAGGAGAAGACAGCACTCCTAAAATTGTGCAACCTCAGCAGATCCTTGCTACGGTCTCAAACACGAATGGTAAATTCCCTCTTCTGAAAAAGGGTGAATATGATAACTGGGCAATGAAGATGGAATGGTGGATCACCAATACTGATCAAGATCTTTGGAAGATTGATAGTTGTAGAAATACGTCTTTTAGGAAAAAGAACGTAAATAGGGCAAGCGTGCACGACGATTTAGGAAAACCGTGTGTGAATGACCCTAAGTGAGTTCGTTCTCGAGGAGGCTAGTGCGTTGTGTATTGAATTGATTAATGATGTTTGTGATTATTAACAAGAAAAGAGAAAAGAAAATAGAAATGAGAAAGAAAGGAAATGACGGTTACGAAGACGGATTAAACTAAGTCTAAAAAGGCGTACACGTAAAGTCGTAAAACCACCAAAATTAAAATTTTAACCTAAAAATTCCTAAAAATTACTAAAAATCCACAATATTATTATAAGAGTTTACAAAAAATCAAAACTTGCTAAAACTTTTTAATTAATTAAATAATGACTTTTTAATGCTAATTAAAGCCCTAAAAATCACAATTAATTATTAAAAGGCCTTAAACAAGATCTAATAGTTTGTAAACCTCAAAAATAACATAATTAAGCTAAAAAGTATTTTTTTAAAATTTTAAAACCAAATTAAACTATTTTTAAACACCTAAAAACTATTAAAATCTATTAAAACTTAAATTAATTCTAGAAATTAAATGAAAAGTCCTAAAAAGATTTGGAAAGTTAAAAAATTCCTAATTATGTGTCTACAATCTAGGAAAAATGAAAAAAGTAGAAAAAACAAACTTTCTATTTTTAGTAATAAAATAATATTAAAATAATCAAAAAACTAAAAAGTTTATAAAATAATTCTAAAAAATTACCAAAAACTAGAATAATAAAACTAAGATAAAAATGCAAATTAAAGTTCCTAAACCCTTTTTAATAATTTTATATTAAATTTTAAAGTTG